>CM060954.1:45294516-45427947 GCA_030765055.1 Mantis religiosa
GAGAGTAGAGAGAGAGAGAGAGAGAGAGAGACGAGAGGAGCCGAGAGAGAGAGAGAGAGAGAGAGAGAGAGAAGCATACATACATTTTTTCCTCCCATCTCATCTTCCAATAACGATTCGCATAGAGCACCGCGCAAGCAAACCAGTTTTTCTTTTTTTCTTTCTCTTTGGCTTACCAACATAACAGAAAGAATTCAGGGGCAAGGGTGAGTTAATGTCCCAAGGGAACTTCAGCGGAGAAAGAAGGAAAGACAGAAAGAGCGGATTTAATGGGAATATAGAAAAAGAAATTGGATTAAACTGGTAATGAGAATGAGCATTAGGAGACGCGTAACGACTGCGCGGGAAACCTAAGCAAAGGCAACTGAAGAAAAGGAACAAAAATATTGAACTGAAGAAGTATTAATGGGTTTTATTGCATTATCTGTGGAGAGACTTTTATTGTTTTAGAGGCGGGAACGTAATAAAACAAGCACAGCTGTATAAGCTTACTTAATGATTGCTAAAACTGTAATATACTTGTAAGAAATGAAACAGTGTGTAGAGTAAGAATTAGAAACCATTAATTTGAGACAGAGAAAGTAGTGAGAAAGTTGAACGTCGAGCGTATGCTCTTGCGTATCATTGCCTGTCCAAAACGACGAGGGCTGTACAAAAAAGAATGATCACATTTTTTTTTAAACAGCATACCTTTACTCATCCTCATAATGTTGATGGTACTCAAAATAGTCTCCCCTGAATGCGATACACTTATCCCAGCGTTTCTGCCAGTCTTCAAAGACATGCTGGAAACCATTTTTGAGAGATCCTTCAAAATCGCCTCCGCAGACTTCACCACTGCTTCTGATGATGAATAATGCCTCCCACGAAGGCGTTTCTTGAAATTAGGGAATATAAAAAAGTCACATGGGGCTAAATCCGGACGATAGGGAGGGTGAGGGATGCACTTCACGCAACAACATTGGCAATATGCGGCCGCGCGTTATAGTGGTGCAGCATCCAGCCTGCTTCACGGAAATGAGGTCTTTTGCGCCTGATATGGACTTGCAATATTTTCAGGACATCCCTGTAGTGTTGTTCAGTTACTGATATGTGTGCAGGTACAACATGCTGATAAACCATTCCATGAATATCAAAGAATGAGATAACCATATCTTTCCCAGCAGAAGCAACCACTTTTGCTCTTCTGAGGATTGGTGATGAAGAGATTTCCACACTGAGGTTTGCTGTTTGCTCTCAGGATCAAAATGATGTCACCAAGTTTCGTCAGCAGTGATTACGTTTGAAAGAAGCTCCACATCTTCCTCTAACATCAACTTTAACTGCATGTTACCTCCATTGATACTGACCATGTCTGAACTTACCTGGTTCTCACAGGCGGAAACCAGGAGTACCAACAATGAAACTACTACGGTGTGCCCTTTTCACATTAAGCTAGCAGAATGTAATAAGCTTGAATTTTAGTGCGAAAAATTATGATCGTAAAAAATTATAATCGTTCTTTATTTAACAGCCCTTGTAAATGTAATTTGTGCTCTCCGTAAGTTAATTCAGAAAGAAGAATTAATTTGTCCAAAGTATATTATTTTTGGCATGCTGTAAGGTAACTTAAAATGTTAGTTTAGCAGTTACACAAATTTAGGTTATGTTCTGCTGTTTATAGGCCCGACGCGAGCAACCGAGCGCGATGACAGTAGTTTCCCCTGGTCGAAGGCGAATGCTGGATAGTTCCTGCTCAGCATCAATGTTATCGTCCATAACTTCTCTATTAAATTCCTTCGCCATCATCTGCCTCTAGGTTAAAGGGCCCTGAAGATGTTGCGTTTGGACGGTGGTGAAAGTTTCATTTGGACTGCTGATGGACTCACTCTGGTTTTCATTCGGGAATCCCCAGATAACTGTGGATTCTGGGCTCCGTCTTGAATAGCGCCGGATGCATTCATTCGTTAGGGACCCCATCAACGCTTACACATGTCTCCCCCAGCTGGTCTCCCTCCAAAATGTCATCCTCTAAGTACAAACGGTCGGTTTCCAGTGTCTCTCTGTGACATGCAACTTAATCTTGCTCCATTTGAAATAGCTAAATTCAAAATATAAATGAAAAATAATGCTTAAATGGGCAATGACATGAAAAATGTGTTGCATTACTCTACTTTTTGAGAAAACGTTTTGTCTCTCAGGGCAACTTAAAGCTATAATAATGAATATTTCGAAAGCACTTAACGTTACAGAAAAATGACAAAAATGTGTGCTTTTAAGTGCTCTACCATTTCATGTACATGTTTCTCTCTCTCTCTTTTTTTTCGGAATTTACATCCTCCAACGTTGTCATATCGGACGGTGAATGAGTTGGGTGATATGATGCCCAAATGAGTCCAGGGTCCATTGAGCTTAGTGTTACCCGACAATTGCCTTGAAGGATAAAGGAAAACCCTGGTGAAAACCTTATCCAGGTAACTCACCCTGACCGAGATTCGAACTCGGGACCTCTTGAACGTGAAGTAGAACCGCTGCCACCACGCTACCGAGGCATACTTATGCACAATTAAATATAATTCATTAATTTTAAATTGAATTCATATGCTGCTGTCAGGAGACTTAAGAAGCGTATCTGGAACCTACTTATTTAAACATTATATCAAATTTCTTTTTGAGATAACAAGAATTAAAATTTTCTATTCATAGGCTAATTTGGTGTGGGAGGTTGCCATGAAAACCTTCATACGTATCCAGCCTTAGAAAATGCTGAACTGAATTCCAAGTGCTGAAATTTTAACTTGGCATTTAACAATAGTTTCTTTATAATGTTTTGAACTCACACAAACACACACACACACACACACACACACACACACACACACACACACACACTCGCACACAGTTCTTTAGTACGCTCAAGACGTCTGTATTCGAGCTTTTGGGTAGAATGAAATACTTCTCTAGTGGGGGAATGAAATACGTGTTCTATTTACCACAGCTAAGCGACAGATAAAGCAAACTGAACGTCCGCTAAAAAACTAAATTTGTATAGTAAAAGTGGTGGATTTAGGAAATATAATCAGTCGATAATGGACGTAAGTATTGCAATTATATTATTATTATTATTATTATTATTATTATTATTATTATTATTATTATTATTATTATTATTATTATTATTATTATTATTATTATTATTATTATTATTATTATTATTATTATTATTATTATTATTATTATTATTATTATTATTATTATTATTATTATTATTATTATTATTATTATTATTATTATTATTATTATTATTATTATTATTATTATTATTATTATTATTATTATTATTATTATTATTATTATTATTATTATTATTATTATTATTATTATTATTATTATTATTATTATTATTATTATTATTATTATTATTATTATTATTATTATTATTATTATTATTATTATTATTATTATTATTATTATTATTATTATTATTATTATTATTATTATTATTATTATTATTATTATTATTATTATTATTATTATTATTATTATTATTATTATTATTATTATTATTATTATTATTATTATTATTATTATTATTATTATTATTATTATTATTATTATTATTATTATTATTATTATTATTATTATTATTATTATTATTATTATTATTATTATTATTATTATTATTATTATTATTATTATTATTATTATTATTATTATTATTATTATTATTATTATTATTATTATTATTATTATTATTATTATTATTATTATTATTATTATTATTATTATTATTATTATTATTATTATTATTATTATTATTATTATTATTATTATTATTATTATTATTATTATTATTATTATTATTATTATTATTATTATTATTATTATTATGAGGGAAACACAAAACTTAGTGACCACGTTTCTCATATTAATCTGTACATTACAGAAAAAACATAACAGTTAATGCTTACATGAAAATTTGTATGCTATAGAAATATCGAGATATAATGAGGTTTGAAGAGAGTAGCTAAAAACATTGCTTTTTAGTTCATTTGAAAGAAAACAAACTCCTTAATTACTGTACAAAAACTATTTTTAAAAATCTAAAAATTCCGTGATAAAAAATTACTGTCCACTCTAAAATACAAATAAAAATAAAAATTTATAGTTATGACATAACATTCGCATGAATTTCTCAAGTTTCCAAGCTATTCTTACGGAAGCAATTTCTTTTTCTCTTCTTTATGTTAGTCAAGACAAATTTTTTAGAGAAATAGTTCATTACACATTTCGTTGTAGGTGCAAAGGACATGGAAGAAACTCAATTGATGGACATATGTTTTCAGTTTCGAAATATGCGGTACACTTCCGAAACATAGAAGTCCAGTTTGTCTTTCACTGATCTCAACGGATGCTTAATCTTCGGAGTTGAATGTGGAACACCGTATATAGGACAAACCGGAAGGACGATCGCTACTAGAGTAATCGAACATGAACGGAGCATTCGTTTAATGCAATCTGAGAAGTCTGGGCTGGCAGAGCATTGTTTTGATAACGACCATAAAGCCAATTTTCGGGAGTCGACCATCCTGGCAAAATGTTACAGTTACTGGGAGCGGAGAATTAAGGAGGCTTTGGCAATTTCCTCTGAAAGGAGCACGCTTAATCGTGATGCTGGATTTCAGTTCAGTTCCTCTTGGAAACCGAACTTAAAAATCGAAATCCGTCGAATTAAGAAGCAAAGATCAATACAGCTTGATAATCAAGTTAAGTAGTTACGTTTGTTTGACACAATTTTCTATACTCACGCCATCTCTAGACCTGGCATTTAATTTACTGAAAACAGTCTTTTGTTCTGTAATGGGAATTTTGATAGTGTTTTGTCTTTGTTTATAGTTGTGTTATATCCAGTGAGTCATTTGTGGTTATAACATTTTATAAATATCCTGATGATGGGAGAGATGCACACTCCCAAAGCGATGATATCTAATTTCTTTTCACCTGGCTGGCAGCTCGAGAAGAAAGTGAGCGTATTTGTCGCCAGGAAAGCTTTAGGTTTTATTTTGAGATTAGGTTTAATTACTCCTAGTGCCCAATTGATGTGCATTCGCAAAAGAGGTTCTTGATTATTTTAAATGCCTATTTAACCGTCCTCTTTCAGGAACTTTGTTGTAAATTGAGCTGTCACTGTTTTTTCACAAGGACGAGCTTACTAAAATATAAAGAACTGTAATTTTGGAAACATAAATAGGAGTCTTATATGATGTATCCCCTAGATATTGCTCAGTGGCAAGCCGTGCAATGAAGCACTGGAAGCTTCCTAGGGAATTCCAGGAGAAAAAGAACAAAAACCAAAGGTCATGCCAAACTATTTTATTTGCTCTGGATATATTTTCAAAATTTTTACTCGGACTCCCGTGTTGCTGCGGACAACTTTATAGCTGCTTAAGCTCAAGTGACCGGTTCTGCGAGCTCATTCACTTATTTATTTGTTTATTCATGATAATAATATTGTATTTGTTTATTCATAACCTTGAATACCATGCTTCATATGTTTCCGTAACCAATGTAACTCTTCTGTAATTAGAAAGTACTTTACGTGTATCTTCTATAGTGTGTTTATTCTTTTGTTTTATGTGGCGCTTTCAAATGCAACTGTAAGTATATTTAAATAGCAATTTTTGTTCATTTATACCCCGTCTTTAACTGCAATGGGGATATCGGCGGTCGTATTCTTTTGGAACATATCGAAGGCGTTGACTGGTATACGTTGAGTTTCTTAATCATTAGATCACCCACACATTCGCTCTCTTATTCATACTTCCAGACTCTGGAGAAGATGAGGAATAATCTTGGTTGGAGAAAAATCCTCATTCCAGTAGGAAATCGAACCCGGGACCACTAGTACGGCAGGCAGATTCTCTACCGACTAAGCTACGGGGCCAGTCCTGAATGCATTAGCAATAGTAATTTACTGAGATTGGTATTTATTAGTGACAAACGGGAAATTCTTTTAAAATTTGAAGTTACAAGCTGAGGTGTGTGAATTGCTTACTTTCTCCATATTGGATTTTTTTTATCCAGATTTATTGAACCATATTTTACACAGTGGTACATCAGGGTTGGAGTTGATACATATATACAATTTTAACAAATATATTTTAAATACTAGAAGGAAGAAATGATGTTTTAATCTAATGCATATTAATTTAAACTATTTCAGACGTTTAAACACTGAGTTTATAAACATCGTGAAGTACTTATATTGTTGTGGCTTCATTAGCAAAGACTTGAGCGGGGCAGAAAATTCAGTTCCTATAGAGTCTAGCTTGAATATTAATTCTTGTCTTTCTCTCCAGAAAATGGGACAACAGAAAAGGAGATTAACCACAGTTTAAAATTCTTCACCACACATGCACTCGGAGTTGGATGTTAAGTGAAAGCGTGATAAGTACTCACCAAATTTACCATGTCCACTTACAAATTGGGTACAAGAGTTTCACATTTTCCT
Source organism: Mantis religiosa (assembly GCA_030765055.1). Classification (NCBI taxonomy): domain Eukaryota; kingdom Metazoa; phylum Arthropoda; class Insecta; order Mantodea; family Mantidae; genus Mantis; species Mantis religiosa. The sequence continues at coordinate 45,301,007 of CM060954.1, forward strand.
CTGTCATATACACTAGGGAAAAATAAGTTTTTGTTAAACTTCCATTTGGAGTTGTTAGCCATTGTTGGTTACAATATTCAAGAATATGTTGATGTATTATTCTCCTTACAGTAGAAATAGGACATAAAGGGTGTGTCACCGGAAGGTTGGATTCTGCAGCCTTCTTAGCCAAGCAATCAGCTCTCTCGTTACCTAAAATTCCACTGTGTCCTTTAAGCCATCCCATGCAAATATGTCCTGGATGGTTTTGAAGCAAGGTTCTGATTTCATGTGCTAATGAATTTAAATTATATTTATCATTAATAGCGAGTAGAGCTGATTGTGAATCACTAAGAACACGGGCACTGTTCCCATTAACAGTACAGCATTTTATAGCTTCTTTAATTGCTCTGAGCTCCGACTGGAATACAGAACATTCAGGTGACAATTTAAACATGGAGATAGCTAGTTACGTTTGGTTTTCATAAACAACAAAAGCGCATCCTACTGCAGATATATTATCTTCAAATTTGTAACGCGAACCATCTGTATATATGTAATAATCATGACAATTACATATTTCCTTTAAACAGGTTACAAAACTTGATGGGTGTCCTGCTGCGGTAGGATGCTCCGGGATTTGTAGTTTTAAGTGAGATAGATAAGACACACATTCACGTTCATGTCTTAAATTCGTAATAGTTGCTATTGATAAACCGGTGAGAGCCAAAGGTTCGATGCTAGCTATAATCTGAGCTACATCAGTGGAGATTGTACTATATCCTCGAATTTTGCGAAGGAGGAATCCCCTTTAAATTTGTGCAAGTTTCTTAACTGCCCATTTTTTTTATTAAGAACATCCTGGAATTCAGATACACCATACAAAATTAGGGGTACTACAACACCTTGATATATAATTTTAAGAATACTAGAATTCGGACCCCAGGTGGGTCTTGTTGTGAGGGCACCAAGGAGCTTGCTGGCTCTTTCAGCAATATAACCAGAGTGTGATCGAAATGTTAATTTACAATCCATTATAACGCCATATTGGATTAACAGCTCACATTATGTGGGCCAGCTCTAGCAAAATTTGGAACGTGTGAGTAGAGAGGAGAAGCAGGAATATCTGCTTGTAGTTTGATCAATTTTGCAATACAAGAAGAGCCTACGTGTGACTGTACAGAGTACTAAAGAGTAGCTTTAGTTCTTTGAATGATTATTCTCCCTTATTTTAATGAAAAATATTACTTGCAGCTTCCCTCACTTTGAAAGTCACGCCTCGCCGCAGGCCATGCTGTTTTAACGGAAGATTCTTGTTATGGTAGCATACATTCCAGGACCGCAGAGCTCATTTTTCCTATATAATCCGCTCACTAATTATGATTATCCTCTTGCTAATAAGCTTGTGAATTCCCCGTAGAGAAGAGCAATGCAACTGGAAATGTTCGAATTGGCCTAACAAACATAGAATTACTAAACTATGAAACCCAGTATCATAGTTAATTTTCGGATTTGAGTTAAAACTAGAGCAATATCGCATTTATTTCCACATAGGAATAGAAGAGATGAATGAATTCTCTGTAAGAGTGCTTTTTTCCAGACCGAAATGGTTGCATTTTTCAGTTTCTTTTCTTTTCCATACTGTATACCTACTGCTGAAAATATAACTTTTGACAATCCATGAATCAAAAAACTAAATCACTTTCTGAAAACGTTGTGTGTGTGTGTGTGTGTGTGTGTGTGTGTGTGTGTGTGTGTGTGTGTGTGTGTGTGTGTGTGTGTGTGTGTGTGTGTGTGTGTGTGTGTGTGTGTGTGTGTGTGTGTGTGTGTGTGTGTGTGTGTGTGTGTGTGTGTGTGTGTGTGTCTGTCTGGCTAGCTGGCATGCTGGCTGTCTGTTTGTCTATCTGTAAACGGTATAATTCAAAAACCAAAATCGTTGTAATAACTGCTTGGTATTTAAGTTTTCCAAGGATGCGACACGAAGGTTTAAAAGTGTCTTCATACCAAATCACTTTTCACATGCAAAATATTCAAATATTTTGATATTCTCAAGAAAAGTCGTGACTATTTTGATTCAGAAATAATATTTTTGAAGTAGTTTCATTAGTAATAAAATGTACATTTTGAATCTGCTTAGAATAACCTATGAAGTCCTTTGTATAACGTGCCTAAACTGGTAAAATGTAAGATATAGAAATAGGAATTTGCTGCATGACAAATAGACAAAAATCTTGCTTCATGTGGATCATTTTAAAGCATACAATTTGTGTTAAATATACCTTTTTCTGGAGTTTAATATTGCAGAATAATCTATTGTTAATATAAATTTAGATTGAGGAATTCATTCTTAAAGATTTAATTCTTTTAAATACATTACTCCCTTATATGGACATTTTTAATTAATTAGAGCCAACTGAAAAGGTCCATGCCACTGCCGGGATTTGAACTACCGATCTCCTGATTTCCGTCCAGTCGCTCTAACCCCTTGAGCAACCATGGCTAACATGCCGACCCGACATTAAATTCTCCAATTGACTCATTAAGTCATATCGAACGATGAATAGAATGGGGGGAATGATGCTCAAATGAGCCCGGGGTCCATAGAGCTTAGAGTTACCCGACATTCATCTTTCAGGATAATGGAAAACCCCGGAAAAACCTTATCCACGTAACTCACCCTAATCGAGATTCAAACTCGGGACCTCTTGAGCGTGAGGCAGACATGCCACCACCACGCTACCGAAGTGGGCTGACTGCTTTAATTACACAATTGGTCACAGTTTATAAACAATTACATTTTGGCTCCGTACTATGAGAAAATATATAAAACTTCAAACTCAAGTTTATCTGAAGGTCAGGCATGTTATAAAGCAAATAAAATAAAATATAAAGTAATTTTCTTTACAAATTAGAGGAGACCCATTCAGGACTTTTTCCGACAGCTTCTGTCTCCTTTTTCTTAACTAGTTTATCAATGTCCGGACGTAATGTCTAGGAAATTTGTAATCGAACGCTGCATCTTAGACTGTGAACCGACAAGGTACTTCGGTGTTTGGACTTAGCTAATTTTAGAACATAAAAAAATTGTCCGCATACGTATGTCGAGCCAAACATAGACAATATCCGTGCGACAAGTGAATACGACCTCGGAAATCTGGTTTGCGGAACATTCTTGTAAAAATCAGCCCACTATTTCCTGTATGTATATTTGTGCTTCAATACATCATCACATTGTAAATTTAACAGTTCCATTAGGTACGTGGCAGCTACATTGTTGTCATGAGTGCGCTAGACGTGACTGAACCCTCAGATTCTGTACTCCTAGTGCCATTTACATAGGCAATTGGGTACTACACGGCACTTGCCTGACGTCACACGCACTCGCTCCCCGCTGAAATACGTCACAACTCTCGAAGCTGTCTTCCTCTGAGCTAGAAGGTTACTTCTACATCATAGAAAACGACATGAATGTTGCACACTAGCTATTTAAGTTATACAAAAGCTGGAAATTTATAAATATAGGAATCTCGTAGGTTACCAAAATAGTATTAAGGAGATAAGGACATATGAAAACATTCACAAGCAGATTTTGCAAAGTAAATATATCATAATCCATTAATGCAATGTTATATGTTGTAAGTAACCTGTCGATTTCTTTTTGTTTCCATTACATCCCTTAATCATAATCTAAAGTGATAGGTTATAAAGCAAAACATATGATGTCTTATTACGTAGTGAGTTTATTATTGTACACAGAGGATAAAAGTAAATTACCGTACACCTCATAATTAACAGTCAGTTCTGAAGAGGTTCATTTTTGCAACGAGACAAAATATAAATACACGTTTATGACACTATCAAGTCCTGCCAGGCGTTATCAAACCTAATGCAGGTCATATGTTGAAAAACATTTCGTATCTCTTGTTAGTGTACTGTTAAATCTAAAGAAAAAAGAAAGGGTTTGGCCATGAACAACGAGCTTAGGAAATGAAGCCCCTTAAATCTTGATCCTACGTTCAGGTAACATTTTGCACCAGTAATGCGGGTTACAGCGCTGAGGATTTGAATTTATATCCCTGGTTGTACATGTCGCAGAGGAAAACATTATAAATCAATGTCGTACGCCGTTTATACATTTTTCTCCATGAATGTGTACTTAAAGCGTCTAAATATCTTTATTTTTAAATACAGCACACAACACAGGTTTTCCATATGAATGGCTGCAACTGAATCAATAGCCACTCCGCATATAAATCTGGTTCGCAAGTGTATCATCTGCCATGTTTACTTTTTACTTTTATTTCGGAATATAAGCACTCGCACGAAGAGCTTCACTCAGAGAAACAGCACCATGCTGCTATTTACTTCGCTAGAAATTGCTTCAGATCATTTTTAATTATAGATTACATGGCGTAGTTGGTAGTTAAGATAAGGTGAGCGAGGTGGAACGAGTTCTAGTTAAATACATCGGTAGTATCCGCAAAACTATAAACAAATGAATTACAAGGGCTGTTCAGTAAAGAATGGTCCTTTTTTTATAACGTACCTTTACTCATCCTCGTAATTTTGACGGTCTTTCTCAAAATAGTGTCTCCTGCAGTGGCAGCTGGTGGGTTAAATTATTGGTGGTGCACAAATGAAAAATAAAATACAGAGTAGTAATGACTCACCTATTTATACAGATTCTCTGCTCTACTCTCCTTAGACCCGGCGAATCTATCGATAACTTCTGCGTTGAAGTCGCTGATCTTCATAACAAAATCTCTCTCAATTGAAAGCATTGCTAATGCTGACAATCGGTCCTGTGACATTGTGTTCCTAAGGAAAGTTTTTATTCCTTTTAAAGTTGAGAAACAGCACTCTGCTTCAGCGGTAGACATTGGCATAGTTAACAGTACTCGGAGGAGTTTGACATATTCGCTGAATGTAGTTCATAAATTGTTTTCCTTATTGAAGTCCATCAAGCACAAAGCGCCGGACATTCCACGAAATTCCTCTCGACTGTAAATTACAGTCAGTTCTCTACGAATTTTTGTTCCAATGATAAAAGGATAGAACCTTATTGTTTCTCTAAGGGAATCCTCTGGAAATATCTTAGAAATTTTCTTGATGAAACAAAGTTGAGGCTACCAGATGCCCCGTGAAGCTAAATCTGTCCTTTGCTTCTCTAAGAATGTCACATACTTCAAGAGCTTCTCTTCTTTTCACATCATGATCTTCTATTCTTCTCCTCTTAATTGCAGTTTCTTCGTGTTCCTCGATATCCACGCTATTTCTTACCTTTTGCACTTCCCATTTAAATGCGTTTAGCTGGGCGATGGCAAACGTTGCATTGCAGTCTCGTTTCTGCAGCTGATTGTACAAAATGTTCACATGTGGCATGATCTTGTAGAAGAAAGACAGCCAGAATACAAAATTATAATCTTTCAAAGTGGCCATAAACCCAGAAGCCTGAACAAGTGTGGCGTTGTTGTTTAACATAGCTCTCTTCTGAATAACCTCCATGCATTTAATTAAATTATCCCTATGTTCGAAAAGCAGAGCACACAGAAGCTAAGCCTGAAGGTCACGCTATAGCCGTTGCTAAGAGTAGGAGGTGCTAGGTTTATAAACCTCCATTTAAGCAATGTATAAGAAGCCCCTGCCATCTCTTCACCTTCCCGCAACCTCCTCAGAAAGCTTACATTTGGGCGAAATCTTAGGTTAACTCTTCACTGCAAACCTGCGACTCCTACAGCTAATCACTGTTTATTTCGACTTCTGCTGTCACGGGCAGCTACAGACGATAAGCGTAATTGAAACATGTTTGTATATAAAACAATGCAAACAAGTACAGCTTTAATGTGCAAAATGCACCTGTTGTATATTCAGAATCAGTGGGTGTAGCGCAAACCTGCAACCTTATGGAGGAACCGCCCCTGGTCTCCTGAATACGATGCACTTGTCCCAGCGTTTCTGCCAATCTTAAAAGACATGCTGGAAACCATTTTTGAGAGATCCTTCAAAATCGCTTCCGTAGCCTTCTCCAATGTTTCTGATAATGGATAGTGCCTCCCACGAAGGCATTTCTTCAAGTTAGGGAATAGAAAAAAGTCACATGCGGCTAAATCCGGACTATAGGGAGGTTGACGAATATACTTCATGTTGATTTTTGCAAGATATTCAGCAACAACGTTGCCAATATGTGGCCGCGCATTAACGTGGTGCAGCATCCAGCCTGCTTTACGGAAAGGTGGTGGATTCACTTAAGGTGTGCGGATAACCTTACCAAACGGCCGTCTGTGTTTATCGGATATAAAATTAATATGCACATGCGAATGTTTATTTTCCATGCAATTTTTCTTAATATAATGCAAAGGTAGAGTAAGTGTTAATGATAAAGTTGCTGTAGAAAGTATTGTTGAAGGAAGAGGACAGTACTTCAACTTAGAGTAAAGGAAAATAAATTGGGATGACCTTCTTCTTCCTCTTCTTCACTTCAGGGATTAGGCATGTGTGCCTGTTCCGTTTTCGCATTCCATCAACTATTCCCATGTTTTTCTTGGGTGTCCTACATCTCTTCTTCCATCTCTTAAGTCTTCTTATTAAAACCGGCACTCTTTCTATGTCCATTCTATTCATATGTTCTCTCCAGTTCTCTAAGTTTTCTTCTGTTTTGTCCTGCAACTTTCGAATAGTTTAATTATGACATTCTTTGAGAAATAAACGTCTTAGTTAGCTGACGAACTGTTGCCACGGAAACATGCGACTCGCAGTTGGTAGTCTCAGGAACAATTTCCGTCGATTGTCGACTGCAACCTACCGTTTACCGAGCGGGATGGCTTAGGCGGTCTCATCTGGGCCCACATTCTGTTTGATTCTCGTGGCCGACCTACCTAACACATGATTTTTGTTTCGGAGGCTTTCCTGGGTCGCCTGGAGAATGCTGGATACGTTAATTACATCCCCCGAATTTCCTATCCCTCCATTTAATCTCTATTATCATTTCACATCATCTCTCATCTGGTGGTCGTTCCCCCCCCCCCCCCCCGGGGTAGAAGTGTCGGCAGGAGTCTCGGCGGTGCATGATAGGGTGATACACTTTGAATGAACCACTTCCTTCACCGCTAGGTTGGTTGATGGTGTCCGAACCGGCGCTGGGAGCTACTTCGGAACCACAGTAGGCGTAATGTCCCTTGTCCCTGGGGAGGTTTCCGTCTAAGTAATATGTAGGCACCCTCCCCTTTGTATGCTCGTGGCTCCTTGGGACGACCACCCTTGGTATCCTCTCACCTCATCCTTCGCAAGATGCCCCACTTGGGGCATAGGTACAATAGATCAATACTAATGCAGTGTCGAATCCTCTGCTTCAGCTGCCAAGGTGCGGGCGCTGCGGACCCCTGGCACTCGTGGTACCTCTGACGTTACTAGAGGAACCTCGGGCCGAACATTCGAGCCCCTCCCTCTGGAAGCTCTTCGGATTGGGTTGGACTCGAGGGGACAGTGTGTTCCCGCCACCCACGGGAAATTGGGTACCTCCGGCCAGGCCTTGGCCGCCCGGAGGGGGTAGAGGGTTGCCTCATAAGTCTCGGGTGCTAGCCTGCAGAACTAGTAGTTGGTGTGCTAGATCACCGGCGGCCCTACCAAGGTTTTTTGGTAGCTGGTTCATTAAGGACCGGCGCGTAAGTGGCGTATCCACTTCCATCCCGTCTGTCGTGTGCAGCGGGGGGGGGGGCAGTTTATAAAATAGGTACTGTCCTACGGTAAATATACCCGAGAGACCCGGGTTCTGGTTCTACGGGTCCAGGACTAATGGGAGTAGATCCTCGCACTTAATGTCGAATCCTCTCCTTACGCAATCCTAAACCTCACCTACGGCTTTTTGTGGTATTCCTTGGTCGTGGGGCACTTGCTGAGAGTTGTTTATTATATATCATGGTTTTCTTTATATTATTTATTCACCCTGTTCATTACTTGAGTTAAAATAATCGATAATATACGCAATGTGCCAAAACTGTTTCCACTTGCGCTTTAGTATTTCTTCACTCTAAGTGTCGTTCTGACATCCGTACCTCTTCTCTGTTTCATATAACCTTGCCCCGCCGACACGTATCACTCCGCGTGCAACCACCTCCCCCCTCACACTAATTGGCTAATGCTTTCGCGCCATGGGCCATAGGCGGTGTCATCCCGTCACATTTAAACCTGCAGTAAACGTCATAATAATTGCCAATAAAATCATACAAATAAGGAAATGAAGTCATGCAAAAATAGAAGTTTGTAATGAAACTCAACTCAATTCAGCCTTCGGCCTGTTCCATTGGGATTTTTTAATCCAGCACACATACCTTGCAAAAATGCTTGTCCTTCAGTCTTAAAGTTGTGTCACGCCATACTTTACTTTTCGTGTGTCCTTCATTCATCCAAGTCTCGTCCAGGTAGTATATTTTACTATTTGTATCCCGGTACAGTCTGATTGTCCTTAAATAACGTCTTTGCCACACAGCAATATCGCCTGTGTCTCTTAGCACATTTTTCTTACCCCATTCTCATTCACAAACCCCAACTGTATAAACAATCTATACAGACTAGATCTGCTGAAATTTGGTAAATCCGCATCCTCATTTATAGCAGACAAAATGTTATTTATGTTAGGGAGTTCGTTTCTAAAGAAAAGACTATGTACATGACGACGTACAGCACTTTTCACGAATCGCATTCTCCGAGCACTCGCTTTTGTTTATTCCTGATTTTGCCTGAAGTGATAAGCTCTCCTGTTGTCTCAATTTCACGTCGTGGTGTTCCTACGGACCTAACACTCACATCTGTAAGTTGAGAGCGTAGCTTACTCTCTCACTCACAAAGACGGATCCTTCTCTGGGAGTGCAATAAGCACATGCACCACAATTTTTTTCGCTGCTTTGTAAAGGTTTCCCTTGCGAAATTCAGCTTAGAACTGGTGGTAGTCTCTGTCATTATGCATATTTTTGTATGTATTTATTCACTGCAATTGGGTACTACCCGGTGGCAGAGTTAAGAATACAGATCAAGTTACAAATACTGGATTTACAACAATAACACAATAAACAATACAAACATGATATTCTTTTACTTTAGTCACTTAAAACATATCTAATTACTTCTCTATTTACATATTATATACCATTATAATTTAAAAGTTAAACTATAAACTATCTAGATTTTTCCTAAATTTCTTCAGCGACAGGGGACAGCCCTGAAAGACTGCTACAGGCAATTCATTCCATTCTTCAATGGTTCTATTAGCAAAAGAAAATTTTCCTACGTCGGTTCTGTATCTTCTGCCCTTAATTTTATACATATGATCGTTTCGTCCATAATAATCCGGATTATCTAACCTTAAACTAACGTCCACCCATGCCTTTACACCAGCATTAGCTTTTAATAATGCTACCAACCTATGGGCCACGCCGTGGCTCAGTGGTTAGACCGCTCGGCTCTCACCAAGGCGGCCCGGGTTCGATTCCAGGCGACCGCAAAGTGAGATTTGTGATGGACAACACGGCGTTGGGGCGGGTTTTCTCCGGGACCTCCGGTTTCCCCCGCCATCTCATTCCACCGTTGCTCCATCTTCATCTCATGTATCATCAGTGTCACCGCCTGCGGTGCCGTATGTAGTAAAAGCGGGCGTTAAACACAACACATTTCACATTTTACCAACCTATGTTTTTTACGCCTAAATCTTAATTCCTCCCATTTAGTCTTATCTCCTTTTATAGGCCCAAAATACTTGCCTCTTTTTATGAATTTTATTGCCCTCTTCTGTATTTTTTCTAATGGATCGATTTGGTTAGCTCTATACGGGTCCCAGCATGCTACTCCATATTCCATAACCGGCCGCACTAAGGCCTTGTAGGCAATTTCCCTGGACCTAGCGCTCCCCTTTTTCAATATTCTCATTACGAAATGTAATGCCTTCCACGCATTCCTAGATGTAGAATTTACTTGTTCGTCCCATCAAGCATTACTTGCCAGGTACACTCCCAAGTATTTGCAGCTGTCCACCTGTGGAATTTGCACCCCTCCTATGTGATAGTTAACAATAATTTTGCCCTTAGTTCTACTAAAAACAATGGAATTACTTTTCTTGGCATTAATTGACATTTTGTTAGCCGCAGCCCAATTACAGATTTCATTTAAATCATCCTGAAGAGCGGTTTCATGCACTGTATTCCGGATTTTATTATAAATGATACAATCGTCTGCAAACAACCTTATCTGGCAGTTAATATTAACAGCAATGTCATTAACAAAAACGAGAAACAGTAAAGGTCCCAGTACTGAGCCTTGCGGCACACCCGAACTTACGGTTCCACTATCGGACAGCTCTTTACCTACTTTAACTTTAAGTACACGAGCAATAAACGATCAATAAAATAATTTTGCTCTCGCACTGGGCACAACACACCTTCTAATGGCAATATATGACTAATCCAGTTCCAAACAAGGTCAGTGATAAACGTCATATAAACAAATATGTCAGCACTACCACTAAATCACGTGCTATTGTGTCATCTCAATGGCGGGCTAAAGCAAAGGAACCTCCTCTTTATTTCGTTTAGTAATTAACATGCATTTCAGAAAAATTAACACTGCTGCGTAATATATTTAATTAAAACAGTTACGAAAATATAAATTTGACAATTCTCTTCCAAGATATAAGGATATATCACCATGTTAAATAACGGAATAATTTTTACCGCACAACAGTCTATACTGCAATAGCAGCCAATGAGAGGTGATTAGGTCACCAGATCGTTAAGAGATACGGGGCAAGCTTATGTGAAACAAGGATTAATAGATTATAGTAGCTTCAGTAGTGGAATAGATTTTCAGACTACGGCTGTTAAGGTCTCTGATCTGTTTGTATCCTTACCTTCCTTGATTATTTCTTCTCGCCCCTTTCTCACACATGTCGCAGTACACGTGGAGTCACCCTTAGTTGTATAGACTATACATCCCTAAACTAGCTACTTAACTTAATGACCAAGAGGTTCCGGGAAAAGCAACAGGGAGTAGACTTGATTAAAATAAGTGGTCATTTTCGGATACACAGAGAAAGGTCCAAAAGCTGAAAGGATTAGGAACGAATGTTAGCAGTGAAGAATCTGCCTTTAAGCGGAATATTTTATTAATATTCTTTTTTCGACATGTTTTGCGTTTTACAGAGCTGTCGATAAGAATTGACACAAATTAGCTTATTATCTGTGCAAACAGTTGTAACATCCATTCGTGTTTCATGTAACTTGACAGAGGAGATAAACACAAAAGTTACGTAAAATCTGTCAGTGTGTCATGACATTTGTATGTTTCATGTCGTGACAGTTCATGTTTCATTACATGACATGCAAAATATTGTCATTTGGCAGGTTTTAATGTGTCGTTTCATAAATCTAGCAGAAAATTCTATGTCAAACAGGAAGTTTCCTTTATTATACGCTAACTGGATGGAATCTGTTAACGATATTAAGATGATCAAAGTGAATTTATCAAGACCTCAGCTACGAAACAGATTCTGAAGCATGGAAAGGAACTAAAAATTCAAAGACCAGTGCAGCACTTTATTTAACTCTAATGCCCGATTTCACCAACAATGTTAAGACTTAACACGAGTTTAGCAATAGTTAAAACAAAAATTGCATTTCAGCAACAAGTGTTAGCGTAACACTTGTCTCACGGCTTTATTTATGATATGTTCATCCGCCATTTGTGCAAACGAAAATGAAAACAAAAGCGCACCGGAGGACGTTCAGAAAATCATCCATAACCTTCTATAGCTGTGATATTTACAAGTTCCGTGGCGTTAACACAAGTTTGTTGACATTTTAAGAAAACAGGTCGGTGAAATGCAAGAAATTTAACATTAGTTTTAGCGCTGTGACAATTGTTACGTTACATTTGTTAACGTCGATTTTAGCATCTGTTGGTGAAATCTGGCATACATCTCCGGGCATTTCATTCGTGTTATTGTTACTACTATTGTTCATTACCATACAACTGTCATATGGCCATTAAAACTGTTAGCCCTGACCTGCACTGGCACATATTGCTATAAACATGGTTACTTTATCATATATACACTTTGATTTTTTTTTTATTCTGTGGTAAGTTAGAGAGAAATTTTTAAGATTGATGAAGAATACGTAACAATTAATGGCTGGAAAACTAGAACGAGGGATACAAGGGAGAGGAGGGTCATCAATACACGGAAAACCAGGAGTTTGTGTATTGAGATCGAGACTTGGGGCAAGCAGGTAGGAAGGGTATGTTAGATGTGAATAAGTCATTTTGTTATTGTGTGAAAGAAATGTTACAAATGTCAATGTATCAATGAAATTGTATGTAGAAGATGAGAAATAAGTACTAACTACTAAATACTTAATTTTTCATTTTAGCAAGGTTTTATTAAAAATGTTGACATTGTTAAGGCTGGTCTTGTAGCCAATCGATGGAGAAGCTGCCTACGTACCTGCACCTCATACTGTGTGAGGCTCGTGTTCGATTCCCAGCTTATTCTTGAATTGCCTAATAATGTCACTTGCAGTTGAGCTTCGAACACTGTCAGTTGAAGCAAAACATTTAGGTGTTCCAATACGTATGCTTTGGGACAACATATTTGCATTAATGAAGTCATAATGTGGTAAATTGCTGTATAACATACTAATGGTATGTAGCAGATATTTTTTGTTTGAGAGGAATAGTTGTAATGTTTAATGAAATGGATAAAATGTAAGATAGATGACGGTATCACCATGACAACCTAATATGGGAGAAATTTGATATATGTCTCAAAGATCTCTCTTCTGCTTAAGAACGTCGTAGGAGGAAGACGTACATTTGTGTCTCTCCGAGGTTGTGCAGAATTATCTCTTGAGTGTGCATTTAAGATGCTGAAGTAGCACGTGAGTAAGAAAGCAGTTAATACACCAGTCATTGTTTGTTAAAGAACAACATTTCGTAGCTGCAGTATTAGGCAGCGATTAGGAGGCTTCTAATTAATCGAGATAATTAAAAAAGAAGATAAATTAATAAAAATGCTTTGCTAAACTAATATAAAAATCTTATTATAATAATATGAAATGAGAATGTAATGATTAAAATAGCAGTTGAATAAGAAGGGAAGAATATAATTTAATATAACATATATACTAGCATCCAGGCAAGGAAAAGAAAATATTCTTGTAAAAATCTGTACATTTTGGAGAGACAGGAAGGGAGGTCCGTTACCTTCTTTGTGCTAGTAAAAGTTCAATGTCTGAAAACTGTAGAATACTTCCAGCCAGGAATATGTTGGGACAAAGGGGCTTTCAAAATGCAGTTGAGCATGAACGCTAAAGAGATTTACTTCGCTGATTTGATAACGATGTATACCGTTACAAACAACTCAGAGTAGGCGTTCCCCAACTCAGAGTGGGCGGAACATCAATGATTTAAATGAGTTTTGCAAACAAATGCGAAAATTCGAAATAAATGAGAAACCAATAATAATGTAACATTTGAGAAGGGTGAGCTAGTTTGGTCATGTGATAAAGTTAGAGAGGGATCAGAATAAGGTTCGAACTGAATCGTGAAGTAAGAAAAACTTACTTAAAAGATGATACTACTTCAGGAAGGACATGTTCATGCGCGTTAAGAAGTGAAGCGAAGACTGAAATGTAGGGAAGTTAAGAATAGCGCAACCAGTGTAAGTGGAAGCAGCATTAGAACTTTACTAGAGCAAAGAAGTCGCCGTATAAAGAAGAAATAGAAACCGCGCGGATGTAACTTTAAACAAGTAATCCAGGGTTTCAAGTAAATTTGAATCAATGTTAGGAATTTTACTAACATGTGGTCACCGATCCAAGTCGATGAACAAACTTAGTAGGAATTCAACCAAATAATTCTGCAAAAATCAAAGTGTTATTAGTACGACTGAGTAGCTAACAACCACCAAAATCCATTTCCTACAGCCATTCACCTGGTTGGAGAAAGGCAGTGTTTTGTCGTAAAAACAGAAAAAAACAGTGGCATTGAAAGTGTGTCTAAACTTCCTAGTTGCAGTAGATTTTCAGCTTCTAGAAAAAAACTTGTCCCACATTCAACCAGATAACAGCTTTTGTGTATATAACAGTGGAGCTCAGAAGAGTTTTGTAATTGTAGAACTATCATTGTTATCCAAACTGGTGTAGAAAAGTACAGGATTATGGCGCAGGAATGTAGTAACTTTTGGTGAGTTAGCTGAAAAACCTGTTGTTGTAGTCTTTTTGCATTTTCCCACAAGTTGCAATTTTACATGTTTGGGTACACATTTCTCAGAAACCACTTATGTTAGAGGTCTGAAACTGTTTGTAGGGTCACAAACCATTATGTTTAATAAAATGACCGTAAAGATATTTTCAGGTAAAATATTTTAAATTTTTAAAAATTTAAAATCTGTGCCTTTTAAGGAAAAGAATAATGGTATCAAATTCAATTTTTTTTGTATATATAATTCACCATATAAAAATTCTAACATTGTGCTTTCCGTACGTCACTCTGTCCTTAACGTTGGAGGCAGTTGGTGCTGGGCTGCACTTTGATATTTTAACGTAGGTATTTGTATAATTCCCGTTCTTTTACAACTCTAACGTGAAGTAGCTGCAGATGTTTGCTTGTTTATGGAGTGCTAGTCTCGCCTTCGATGTGAAGTAGTTTTACTGTTGAAAATCCGAATTCCACTTCAGCCAGAGAGAGAGACGTGCAACTGCAGGATTTGTTCACACTTAATGTCCTCATTACACATCCTATTTTACCACCTGTAACGTTCCTGGAAATCTCGTCTGTGAAGTCGTGCAGTTTATTCAAGTACTGAAGAATACTCTAATTAGTTGGCTCTAAGTAAAATGACTTACTAAATTAAGAGAGGAAGGTTTGTGAACCTCTAATATTTATTTGTGTAGAAGCAATTTATAAAACGTAAAAGATATATCTTTCTAACACAGATCTAACATATTTTATTAAAGGATGCTTTATAAATGTAACTATTCAGGATTTATGCATATTTTAAAACTGAATTCAGGTATTAAGCGCAGTGCCCAAAAAGGTATGTGTTGTACATACACAATATGAGCTCGAAATGTGGCCCATAATTGTTAATGTTGGTACTTGCATTCTAGCTGCTCTCTCTACCTGCGTGTCCTGTGCTAATCTTCGAGCATAATTCTACCCACTGAGTTGGAGGTACGAGTCACTTAACTCTCCCAAAATATTGCGACGGGCTAACCATGGATTGTACAGGATAAGGAACACATGGCCAGATCGTATACGAGGGTGGGGGGGGGGATTGCTCAATACGTAGAATTTACATTCACTTTTTCCTCGGGCAGCCCGCCAGGTGAAAAGATGATTAGATATCAACGTTTCGGGAGTGTGCATCTCTCCCATCATCAGGATATTTATAAAATGTTATAACCACAAATGAAATACTGGATATAACATAACTATAAACAAAGACAAACCACTATCAAAATTCGCATTATTGAGTAAAAGACTGTTTAGTAAATTAATGCCAGGTCAGGAGATGGCGTGAGTATAGAAAATTGTGTCAAAGAAACGTAACTGCTTAACTTGATTATCAAGCTGTATTTATCTTTGCTTCTTAATTCGACGGATTTCCATTTTAAGGCCGGTTTCTAAGAGGAGCTGAACTGAAATCCAGCATCACAATTAAGCGTGCTCCTTTCAGAGGAAATCGCCAAAGCTTTCTTAATTCTCTGCTCCCAGTAACCTTTGCATTTTGCCAAGATGGTCGTCTCCCGAAAATTAGCTCTATGGTCGTTATCGAAACAATGCTCTGCCAGTCCAGACTTCTCAGGTTGCATTAAACAAATGCTCCGTTCATGTTCGATTATTCTAGTAGCGATGGTCCTTCCGGTTTGTCCTATATACGGTGTCCCACATTCACAGGGAATGCGGTACACTCCCGGAACTTGAAAGTCCAGTTTGTCTTTCACTGGTCTCATCAGATGCTTAATATTCGGGGGTTAATGTGATGCTGTTTTCAGAAGATAATTGCAGAAATCAGCAATCCGGATTTCGGAAACATTTAATGCGTTTAAAAATAGTCTGTTTGTTCCAGTTAAAGGCCAATGGCAATCTCAAAATCTGCCTAATCGATATTCCATATTTGCGATTCTAAGTATTACTGTTGTATTTTCCTGTACCACTTTGCAATGTATGAAACAAACAGTTCTTAACTTCACTTTGTGATCATTCAAAAAAACATTCGAATGTGTCACTTCTTCGGCAGTTATAAGTGAAGGTTACAAAATCATGTTCAGTTTTTTGTAGTCATTAACTGATGTTTCAGTGTAGCAAAATATGTTTCTTTTTTGTGACATTTCATACCAGATAACGGAAGAGGTATGTACAGTTCGTTTCAAAACGACACCGAACGATTATAGCCGTTGCGTAGTTTATAACTTAGCTAGTCCGAATTTCGCTGTCGCAATTTCGAAGTTACATGAATTTGTGATTAGGCAGCGCAGGAACTACTGGTGTGCGAACCTTCAAAGTTGTTATTGGGAAGCACCGGCCACGAAAACATAAACATTGCTCCTAGCTCTGTATGAGTGACCCTAGCCAACCTTACAGGTAATGGGGCAAAGGGCAGTTACTTGTGTAAAAGTCGACTAATAACTCGGACAGTTGCAAGGTTACTCTTCAGTGTAAAGCTACACATTCCTTCCTAACAGAGAGGATTATGCACGTACTTAGCAAATCCAAGCAATATGGAGCGATTTACGAACACCGAAATGACGGATATGGTTTTGATGTATGGAAAAGCTGAAGGGAGTTCAACGAACGCACGATTAATTTAGTTTAATTAAAAATATGAATTGTAAAAATTGTTACACCAATTATATTTTTTGTTTAGCTTCAGAGCATTTTGTTATGATCTTAATTGTACAGTGATTTCAATTAATTACTGTAAATATAAACAGCTTCCTTTTAAGTTACAATAGCTTTATTTAGTATTGTCAAACACGTCAAATAAAATGCTCGTCTCATTGTACAAGCCATTGGTTAATAGATATATATACAATAGATGCTTATATAGATGCTCTATATACTGCTTCATACAATAGTGCTGGTTTTCAAATGAAATTGGCCATTGGGAGTTTTTGTTTCAGGTTTATCAAGCACCTATAAATGAAACAAACACACCAGTTTTTAAGCAAGTAGAGAATGCTTTTTATTAAAAAGCTAATGTGTACTACATATTAATTAAAGTGTGCAATTCCAGCCATTATTTGGTTGATTAATAAGTAAAGCTACCGTCGACCTATATTTTAAACACTGGTACTTATCTCAGGTTACATAAGTAACTCTGGAGACGAAGATTCCTCTAATGATAGTCATTTTGCTAAGTGCAAATTCATTCTTGGGAAGCTCTGTAGTAAGTTAGCAGGCATCTTGCCAATACTCTGCATGGTCGCAGTGCCAGGGTCTGTTTTACAAACGCTTCATCGAGAATGTATTCATGGATGCTAAAGT
The DNA here is from genome assembly GCA_030765055.1 of Mantis religiosa. Classification (NCBI taxonomy): domain Eukaryota; kingdom Metazoa; phylum Arthropoda; class Insecta; order Mantodea; family Mantidae; genus Mantis; species Mantis religiosa. Next base: position 45,318,518 of record CM060954.1, read on the forward strand.
AATCTGCATAATATTAACTCAGTTCATTAAGTGTATAAAACTGTGCGCTTTCAGGCTTTTGGTGTTCCATAGATCGAAGTTTTCATATTAACCGTGAAACCCGCTCTCAGTCAATTAATAATTTATGGAAATCGTAGGTTGGTGTGGTTGAGTGACATATTCACACGCAGACTAGTGTGATGTATCGGAGAATCTAGCGATAGTTCAGTTCGATGGCACACATTTAAAATAAGTTGTTGCTGAGGTATAATGAAATTCCGGCTTGTCGTTGTTCCTTTCATGTGAATTTGAGCGAAATGCTTTAAAAGCTTTTTCTTAAGAAAAACATAAAGATTTAAAGAGATCTGTAGGGAAAGCCAAATATCGATACTAAATATTAAAGGCATTACAGCAAAAAATAAGGTGGTTAAAATAACCCAAAAGTAGCTTTTTATACTTCTCAAACGGATTTATTTGTGAATTTTCCGAAATGTATACCAACAGCGAAACACTTTGAAAACTTAATACCTTATGCCTGTACAAAGAAGTTTAACTGCAAAGTTTCCTCTTTACAGTGTTTCACAATTTTTGGGTACAGAGATTTTAGTCCTTATGCTTTAATTTACAAATTTTTTAAGATGATTTCAAATTTTTGTTCTAGTTTGAGTTATTAAATAAATTTACCAAGAAATAAACGTTCAAAGTGGGTTACATTTTTATTATGTTTTAATCATTAGTTTTCACTTTTGCAAACCATACAAATGTTTAAAACAAGAATGAACCTCATAGTTTTTTATTTCATTTAATTTTAGCCTAAACTGGAGCTTATTAAATGCTATTAGTTGTTAATCTTATAGATAATAATATTCCTTTATTTTGTTTTGTTCCACAGTAAAACTAAAAAGTATCTGTGCTGAAAGCTTGCAAATGTGAATTAATAGTACCGAATTATTTTACCCGATGTACAAGTACAAATTATGTATTGTGACAATTTAGTAGCGAAAATATAACATCTGAGTAATGTGGTTCAGTAAATGTAACGGGCACAAAATTGCATCAAAATGACAATGAATCAATTTTGATAAACAATAACATTTCAAAATTCTGAAACCCAGAACGTCCTTTGCTTTCTAGACGAAGCTCTTATGCCTTTTGAATTCTTTTATTGTGGGAATTTATGTAAAATATAACCGTTTTTATACCTTTTTTAAGGAGCAGTGTAACAGTATAAGAGATTTTTTTTAATTTCAGAAAATAATACAAATTTCCTCACTTAATTGCTTTGTATATTTGCTTTCAAAAGTATCAAAATGCAAAGGCATATTTATTCAAAGGTGTAAAATTTGTCATGTACACTTTTGAACTAAGTTTACACTTAATATAATAAAAATAGAATAGGACAAATAACTTACAAAATGCTCACTGAACACTGAAGTTAATTTCTGTAAGATATTTTAATCTGAAATAATGACTACGTCAGTTTGTATGTAAACATTACATTTCAGTTTTAATTTTCCAATATGAAAATGAGAAATTGTATTATATTCCGCTTAAATATGAATAAGAATTTTTGAGATAGTAAAACATTGGTGCAATGCATTTGTTATTTTGCTTACTTATTCGCTGAACTGATATATGTGATCAGAATATACATTCTTGGTCCGTTTTTCCAGTAATGAACGTCGTTTTTCTTCATCTTGTTTATTTTTCTTATTAAATAACAGACAATATTTTATTACTCGAATCTTTCCAACCTCATTTCTAGACTGCTATCAAGAATCGTGTTTCACTTCGCCCTATTTGGCTAATGATTACTCTAGACTAAGGATGCCGTGGACTCATATCCTACAAAAACTATTTCATCATTGATTTAGTAGGACTTTATCATAATCATTAGCAGAGTCCAATAGAACACAGCTCTTTGATAATTGAGTAGGATAAATTTTAAGTATTACAACAAGACAGGACTGTTTATCACTGCACAAGGCTTTGATACAAATGTTAATATGTCAAGTGCCAGAATGACGTTCAATTTTCATTTATGATTCATATTGATATTTAAAATGTAAAATTTATATCATTTAAAATGGCGAGAGTTTTGTTTTGAATTAGTATAAGTGATAGGTTGCCATGACTGAATAGAGTAGGTCACAAATAGGTGAAGATGAATATTAATATGCAATCTAGATAAATGGTAAATATGATACATTAAATAGAAAGATAAAATTATAAAAGAAAATTGTTTTTAGGATTTTATATTTTGAAAATCAGAAAATAATGCAAATCAAAATTAATGTATTGGCCACAGGAAAACGTGATATGGACTAGAATAATTAGTTACCATGGTGATAAGTGTAAAAATCAATAAATGGAAAGGAGAAGTTGGCGTTTTTTGCATGGTGACCTCAAAGTGAGCAGACGCGTGTAGAATGCTGCACTTATCAAACCTGAGAATTAGAACAATTATAAATATTCAACAATGTGAGTACAAGCTTGGACATAGCGCAAACTTATTTTCTGAAAGCTAATGTCTTTTGCATCGTGATTTCAAAGTGAACGACGAGTGTGTAGAAGTGCTGTATATCTGAAAAAGTCTGGTTTATAATCAGAGAAGTTAAGTTGTATTATTCATTTATGAAAGGGAAAAATTATTGTATATTAGAATTGATTTCAGATACAAATCAAGTTAAATTCGTATTTAACTTACAGAGAATTTTTTTCAACGCCTTCATTTCCCTAACATTAAGTTCCAAAATGCAAGTATCCGATACTGCAACCTAGATAAGATTTCATGCAAACCGGAGCTACAAACAATGTCACAACTTGGTGCATCATAACATCTGCATCATCTCATCAGCACCAAATGGAATCCTGCTGCAAATGATAGCCGCAACTCGGGGTTTCGATGTAGTCAACGTGGCGCACATCGACGTCTAAGGAAAGTTCTGTTCCAGCTTTCTTTAAACTTTAGACTGCAATCCTCATTATTCAATTCTACATTTTTTAAGCACGGACAAATCTTGTACTCAATTCATTCAGCAATTAGTGGCAACATTTGAATTAACAAAAAATAAAACATTTTTGGAGCAATCACATTATTGCAGTGCTTAGAGGTAATCCCCTCCAACTTGAAGAACTCGCCTCAGACATCAGGAAGCCATCCACAGCGTCTTGTTGTACCAATATTCGAACAGAGTGCTGTACTGCTGCTATAACTGCCTGCCTGGTTCTAAAGCGAACTTCTTAAGCAGAGATTTAATTTTCGCAAAAAGTTCGGAATCACATGGGCTCATATCTGGAGAGCATGGAGGATGATCCAGAATGTCCCAGTTCCATCTGCTGAAACGGTACTCTCTTCCTCGAGTTGATTGATTGGCTGTTAAGGAATGTATGGAAGATTAATTGTATGTTAAAGGAATGTATACGTGTATTGGAGCAAATATCTTGTGTGCAGTGTCGAGATTGTTACGAGCTCTGAACGGTAGGATTTTTCCTCCCCTAGGACAGCTGACCGCAACCATAAATTTGAAGGGTCGCAGCTGGCGTTTGCTTTAAAACATAGTTTGACAGGAAGGGGACATTTTGTGGGTGGTCTCGGGTGAGATTCTCTTAACTGGGACTCCATATGTGTTCTACCAACCAACTAATTAAAAATGAGCTGAAGGGGGAAGCGAAGTGTTATATAACGATCTTGAGAAAAAGACATATCTAAAGTTCAGTCGGAGGCTGAGGGTCGACCGAGACCGTCGTGTGATAGCACACGGACAGAAATCGCGTTCAATTAAAGGTAGTTAGTAGCTGGGTGCTAATCCGACGAGTCGTTGTATAGACACGGAAGTGCAACCACGCCCGCGCGAAGCCTACCATTCAGGGTTCGCCTAATTAACATGTATTTCGAGAGTAATTGAAATACAACCGATCGTCATAAGAGAATTAACCTGTATTTCTTTCCAAGTACCCTAATTGATCCACACAGAACGCCCTGTATCAAGAGATCCATACCACTAATCCTATATTCATAAATATTAGGACAACTCAGAGAGCAGCAGAGGACATCGATATTCTTCAAATTTTATTAGCGATGCTGACAACCCTAGGAGTCAAGCCCGTCGCCAAATAATTGAGCCGAACTGCGCGGCAATAATCACCCGACACCCTGACCTGCCCCACTGCGTAGTAAATTAACAAAACAGAGTCAGAAGAAGTGTGAGAGACGTTGTTTTTGAAACAGATCGCTTTATGATCGTTAACCTGCATTCTGTTTGCATAACTGCCAGCGAGAAAAAAAAAAAATGCGAATAGCGACTTAGTTTAAAACTGGATGTATTGTACTCATATGATTTCCTCCATTCTTTCTTACAAAGGCATATCCTTTGGCAAGCTCTTGTTGATAGATAACGCTTTGTTATATATTCATTACTTCGTTACAGATACTAGAAAAATTACCTTAGGCTGAACAGCTGATGAGATTTTTAAACAACAGATTGCTGTAATGACTTTGAAATTCTTTGCACAACCGCGAGGAAAAATGAAAGTAGCACTTGAGGAAAGCATAGGCAGGTATTCGGAAATTTAAACCAAACAGCAGAGTGTATCCCGCATTCGGCTAGTGCCACAACAAATGTGTTTAACTTAAGTGGCCTCGGTAGCGTAGATTGTAGCATTTCTGCCTCACATTCAAGAGGTCCCGAGTTCAAATCTCGGCCAGGGTTAGTTATTTGGATAAGGTTTTTTTCCGCGATTTTCCCTTATCTTTAAAGACGAATATCGGGTAACACTAAGCTCTATGGGCCCCGGGCTCATTTAAGCATCATTTCACCCATTTCATTCATCGCTCGATAGGACTTGACGTTGGAGGTGTTCCGCTATTCTTGCGGTTTACAATTACGCAAAAGCTAGAGAGCTTTAAGAATTATTGTCAGAAAATCCTTATCTTATAAATGTAAATTTAAAAATGCAGCATTTTAGCTAAGATCTTAAGAGATCCTAGTGGCCATGATAAAGTAGCAATCAGCAGAAATTGTTTCTTTTAATTGGTGGTGAGGATCGAGGGATGAAAATTTTCGTGCCGTATCTATGGAAGCTGAAGTGTCCAAATACATATGCGCATGCGCGCACGCACACGCACTTCCGCATCCTCGGGCCGCTCACTATACTCCATCAAGTTTTCAGGTCCATATCGAATTTGCTCCCATTCTCGCTGTTCAGGGCGGCAGATTTCCCTTGAATAATTTGTAACTACTGCTGTACTTAACCGTTCTAATACACCTCCCCCCCCATAATGTGAAAATGTGCCCCGATTTTCATTATCCCGCTGTTAGCGGTTGTTGTCCCTTCCTACCCCCAGAATTCCTTTCGGATGCCTTGTTCTCACCTTATGCAGATTTATTGAATCGCCCACCCCACCCGATAAGATGCTAGTGGTTTCAATTATAGCGCCGTGTACGACATCTAAACATATTTGGAATTCTGCTATAAAGCCCAAGAAATTTTGCCAATTTCATGTAAGCTTCGTACGTCATTATGGTTTGTGCGCCTTCCAGTCAGCTGCTTTATTAACATTGGTGCATTATAATCGATCCAGGATTTAAATGTTGTTTTCACATTAACTGCTTAGTTTAGATGGACTAATCGAAGTTAATAAACTAATAGTGGTTTCTGCAGCTGTTAATCGGCATAGAACTAAAACATCTTCATGTAAAAATGCTGCATCCTGCGGATTCATTACTACAGCTGCTAATTATTCTGTAATTTTACTCTACAAGCCGTATAATTCTAAGCTCTAATCCCTTTTCCTGAAATGCCATGGTATGAAGCCGATGCCATAAGGCCTACGTACTGAAACTGACAAATGTGATCTGAAAAACAACAAAAGATGTATGGCCGAAGGCAGACTACATTAAAACCTTGGCCAAATATTAAGCAAGATCACACAACGCCATAATAATGCCTGGCCCTAGGAAAATAATCTTTCATTCCTGGAATTCGTATTTTTACTGTGGATTGCTATAAGTGCTATATTTTAAAGGAGACTAAACTTGTGTACTTTACGTACACTTTCTTCTATCGCTTAACTTACACCAGCTTTTTATTTTATGTTTTGATTTATTTTACAAGCTTTGCTAAGCCAGAGCTCATTATTTCGAAATAATAGAAATGAAATGGGATTAGATAAGAACAAATTTAACATTCAAAATAGTAAAAAGAACTAATAACACTTGAATAATACTCGTATCACATAAAAATGTGGATGAGATAATCAACCATTCTTAATATTACAGTAGAAGTAAGGTACAACTGTTCAACCGAGGTCTACCCGAGATTGTGAAGAATCCTGCCTTTACCTACCCGGGAGTGGTGGAGAGCTCCGGGGCTCTTTTCTTGGAACAATACTTTTGAGTCCTAAAAGCCCCCCCCCCCTCCATTCAAGAAGGGAGGAAGTTGATACGCCAGTTACGCGCGTCAACCCCGCAGGGAAGACTACCGAAAACTTCGGTGGGGCCGCCTGGTGACCTAGCACACCTTCTAGCTATGCAGGCTAGTACCCGGGAGTTCTTAGGCAACCCGTGCCCCTTACGGGTGCCTGGATCTACCACAGGTGTCGGGAACACACTGCTCCCTCGAGTCCAACCCAATCTGAACAACTCCCATACGGGAGGGCTCGACAGTTCGGCCCGAGCTTACTCTAGTAACGTCAGAGGTACCACGAGTACTAAGGGTCCGCAGCACCACAGCTGAAGGGGACGGATCCGCTCCCCTAAGGGGAGAACTAAGGTACAGTTAATGCCAGAGGTTCTACTCCCATTAGTCCTGGACCCGTTGGATCAAGGACCTGGGCCAGGGACTTACCGAGCTGTCCCAGAAGGGCACCCGGCGCCTATGAGGGGCTTTCCATAGGGCAAGACCTAGAGACTAACAAAACCCCCACGCCCCATTTGGTCCTGTGGACTCAAGACGGGATGGAAGTGGATACGCCACTTAGGCGCGCCAACACCAAAATGGGAAGGCTACCAATATGACCTCGCTGGGGCCGCCTGGTGATCTAGCATACCTTCTACTAGTTATGCTGGCGAGTACGCGGGAATATTAATGGCTTCCCTCAATCCCGTCCGAAGACGTACCCGATTCCCACGGGTATCGGGAACACGCTTCTCCCTCGAGACCAACCCAATCAGAACAACTCCCAAAGAGAGGGGCTCGACAGTTCGACCCGAGGTTCCTCTAGTAACGTCAAAGGTACCACGAGTGCTAAGGGTCCGCAGCACTACAGCAGCTGAAGGAGACGGATCCCCTCCCCTACGGGAAGAACTAAGGGACAATAATGAGAGCACCATGCAACAATTTCAAACTGAAGTTTAATAATTAGGATTAGGATTTTATTACCGTGGGGATTCGGTACGTAGGCTACCATGCTGGGCCCATTGTACCTATGCCCCCAAGTGGTGGCACCTCCGAAAGGATGAGGCGAAGCAGACAGAGGGCGGCGATGCAAGGAGCCACGGCAGTACAGAAGGCAGGGTCCCTACAGTTTACTTGGATAGAGACTTCCCCCGACAGACCAGGACAACGAACAGCGGGATGGCAACGAGCCCAGCAGCTAAGCCTCAAAGGTCCCAGGCAGGCGATCCGAGCCCCAAAGGTCCCAGCAGATGTGCGGAGAACGTAACCGACTTAGCGGAGGAAGAAGTAGTTCATCTCAGAGCATATCCTGCCATGCACCGCCGATACTCCCACCGACACTTCTACCCTAAAAGAGACCACCAGATGAGAGATGATATGAAATGATAATGGATATGAAATGGAGGGACGGGAAATTCGGGGGATGTAATTAACCTACCCAGCATTCGAATAGCGACCAGGGGAAACCCCTGAAAAAATCATGGATCAGACTGGTCGACCACGAGAATCGAACCCGTGCCTCCCGATTGCACAGACGAAACCACCTGAGCCATCCCGCTCGGTGACGTTTTATAATAATATAGTGCATATAAACAGCTATTTGAGGATTTACGTTATGAAACATATCACTACAAAACTTTACATGACTTTTCCAGAAAATTTAACATTCAACATGTTCTGTTTTAAACGTGAGTCGTTTATGAGAAATTGTTTCTCCAAATGAAGTCGAAGTAAAGGATAATGGAAATGGGGAATTTCATAAAATCTTTCTGTAGTATCTTTGTAGGATACTGATCTTTAATATCAAGTTTGAGGATTATTAACTTTACGTTTTTCAGTTATGTTTGCAAACCCTCGCGCGCGATCTTTTTTCTAGGGAATTTAGGACATTTATTTCTGAAATTGGTATTGAATTTTTGGATGACAACATCTCCTATACCTACCATGGACGTAGCAGATGAACTAATAATAAAGTTACATGACTTTGGAGAGAAATTGCCACATAAAGGCGAGCAAAGAAGTGAGGAATCCTCATATTGCTACATGTGGGGCATGAAAGGAATCCTTTGTGTAATATTAGTGCTCGTGAGATGATGGGATAACAATGCCAAGCAGATTAACGTGGAACCCGCATCATCACATTCCAGAGATCACTGTCATGTGAAGAATTTTGGGAATGCAGTTCGATTCTAGATACTGGCGGTGTACCTGTGCCTGACAGAGGAGGATTTATGCAAATTTTCTTCAAGCACTTCGATCCACCTCTCTCCAACTGCTCCATCATCGTGGTTGCTTATCCTGCTCAGTGGTGCGTTAATTGCCATCTATCAGCGAAGCGTGGAAACCGAATGGGAGAGACAGTGAAGTGGTATGAGTGAGTGATTTCGTTCAGCCTCGCAGAACAAACGACATTTTGATTCGATTCCACGCCGAACTTTGCTGAAGATATCCTAAAAGCTTTGGCCATTCTGGAACGTCATGGTTGATGAAGTATAGCTTCCGGGTTTATACAAATCGCAAAATCTGCGTCATTACCTTTATCATCGTATCGTTTATAGTAAAAATGGATGTAGTGTTTCCTATTACTACTAAAAAACGGTTTAATTTGTGCGAGTGTATTTGTGTAGGAGCCTTTTAGACGTACAAACTGCTTTTGTTATTCTTTTAGAATATTTTCAAAAGATATTCGACATAGATGAAATACTTGAATAACAATAGCGTTTCCACTAACTTTGGATTTACTTTGTAATTTATTAAAGTCTGAAGATTCCAAAATATACTTTTATTAAATAGAAAATACTTTTGATAAAATCGTATACGAGGGCTCTTCAACAAAGACCTAAACTCATTTTTTTGTCACAGATTTTAATACTGCAATTCAATGTTTACGTGATATTTTTCAAAGTGGCCCCCTCCTACTTCAATGAACTTTTTATAGCATCTCTGCCAGTCCTTGAACACGTGCTGCAGACCATACTTGGTCAGGTCCTTAAGAATCGCCTCACTTTCCTTGAACACTGCTTCAGAGTTCTCAAATAAATATCCCCAAGCTTTCCCCTTAGTGATGGGAATGAAAAAAAGTCACAGGGTGCAAGATCGAGGGTATAAGGTTGATGTGGTACACAGATAATTTTGAATCGAGCCACAAACTGCATGACTTGATTTGCGACGTGAGGCCGTGCATTGTCATGGCACGTTGGCTATAGTAGCTCAAATGGTTAGAGCGGTTGGACGGAAACCAAACATTTCCTTGTTTTAACTCATTGGAGAGATTTCACACTGTTTTCCTAAGAGAATATTGTATCACTTCATTTGGAACTAATTCTTGATATAAAACTTGGGGTTAAAAAATTATATGAATATACTAGTTTATAACTCACGTTAGACCAATGAGAGTAGCGGTATGGCTGGAAAAACATGTCTCAGGTATTTCATGAAAAGACACTCTCAACTGGCTTATCGCACTCCACAAAAGTATCCGAAGTTAGGCACCATTTTTGCAACCTAATCCAAATGCTCTTTACTGGTTTTCATTATGTCTTATATGAACTTACTTTATAAGACATTTTTTGACTGAGGGACTGTAAGCTCATATAAATAAAGAACGTTGTCACAGAATTTCGTGTCTATTGATGTAATATAACATGTAGACTACCCAAAAATAATAATGGTATCCGAAATATAGCGCCCTTACCCTACTCTGCTACATGGTTGTCTAAAATTGCTTAATATTCCATTTCGTTTAAGAAAAACAATGTACGCTCACTTTCTTCTCGGGCAGGCATCCAGGTGAAAAGATGATTAGCTATCAACGTTTCGGGAGTGTGCATCTCTCCCATCATCAGGATATGTATAAAATGTTATACTACAAATGAAATACTAAATATAAAACAACTATAAACAAAGACAAAACACTATCAAAATTCGCATTACTGAACAAAAGACTGTTTTCAGTAAATTAAATGCCAGGTCAGGAGATGGCGTGAGTATAGAAATTTGTGTCAAAGAAACGTAACTAAACTTGTTATCAAGCGTATTGATCTTTGCTTCTTAATTCGACGGATTTCCATTTTTAAGGCCGGTTTCCAAGAGGAGCTGAACTGAAATCCAGCATCACGATTAAGCGTGCTCCTTTCAGAGGAAATCGCCAAAGCTTCCTTAATTCTCCGCTCCCAGTATCTGTTGCATTTTGCCAAGATGGTCGTCTCCCAAAAATTGGCTCTATGGTCGTTATCAAAACAATGCTCTGCCAGCCCAGACTTCTCAGGTTGCATTAAACGAATGCTCCGTTCATGTTCGATTATTCTAGTAGCGATGGTCTTTCCGGTTTGTCCTATATATGGTCTCCCACATTCACTGGGAATGCGGTACACTCCCGGAACTTTGAACTCCAATTTGTCTTTCACTGGTCTCAACAGATGTTTAATCTTTGGAGGTGGCTTGTGGATGGTCCTGATGTTCTATTTGGCGAGTATTCTGCTGATTCTGCCGGATAGATTGCCAGTAAACGGGATGCAGGCTGTATCGGTAGGCATAAGATAGTGTTTTGTCTTTGTTTATAGTTGTGTTATATCCAGTATTTCATCTGTTGTTATGACATTTTATAAATATCCTGATGATGGGAGAGATGCACACTCCCGAAACGTTGATATCATCTTTTCACCTTGTTGGCTGCTCGAGAAGAAAGTGAGCGTATTCGTCGCCAGGAAAGCTTCAGGTCTTATTTTAACGACAATATAGATTTTCATTCTAACTGGGAGGATTTGAAGTGAACTGTCTACGTGTAAAAGTTAATATCACGTTCATCGTGAGTAAATTCCCGGGTTTTCAACATTCGCATTTTTCTCACACTCAGTGTTAGCGATTAAGTTCAGTTTTCTTGGTATCATGAAGACCGTTTTTGGAGAATTACGCCAATTCATCGTATCCGCCGCTCTCGAACTTGATTAATCCAGATCATGCGGAAAATCAACGCTCTTTCTCCTAAGCTAGAGATTGACGATTCACTTTGATGTCTCTTTTTGTAACACGGATGTAAGGTATAACATCATGTCTGCCAATTCAAACAAAACTTTCGTGAGAGAAGAAATTGTTTTTCGTGTTACAGGGAAGTTCTATTCGTGGATGATGTTAAATGAAGTATTTGTGTTCAGGATCTGCAGTTTGGTTTGATTAATGCCTTTTCTAACAGCATAGATATATCGGTCACTGATAACTAATGAGACAAGATGTGAAGAAAAACTTGTCAAACTATGAAAATAAAACATTATGATTGGGGAACATGCGGCATATCGTGTTTTCTCTCTGATAGGTGGTACAATCTACCGGTATCTGTCAAAACTACGTCATCTCAACTATGGTTGCTAGTACACTTCAGTTGGCTGCCATAACAGAATCTGTTGTGTGCGAGTTGTGTGTTGGATACAGTTTGAAGCAGTTTTTACAAGATTCGTGATCTCTTTCGAAGCATGCAAGTACGTCATATATACATTTAAATAAAAAGCAATAATTACTATGGAATATAACACTTAATTTACTTCTAAATCCGTGTTTTTCGCTAAGTTATCCTTGAATATCGAACCATCGACAAGCATTAATCTAACTTTGTGTTTACGGAGCAATATGGGTTGGGCATAACAGGGTACTACCCCATTATGCCCCTGGTGTAAAACTCTTTCTGTGTTATTCATATGATTGACTACTATTGTTTCATGTGATTTCGGAATAGTGCGTAATTACGTAAAGAAGTCACAAAGGCAAGACTGGTCTTTAGTCTCAATGGAGGGGGCTGTGAATGCTGTACTTGAAAGTTCAATGGGATACAAAAGGGCAGCTAGTCAATTTCAAGTGCCCCAAAAAACTCTTAAACGCTACGTTAAGAAGAAACGAGGTAATCCTGATTATGTTGTTAAAAATGTTCTTACAGGCTGCAGCCGCTAGATGTTTCTTTCATGAAACCAATAATCAAATATAAGGAGGATGAAATTCGCTCCTGGATTAGATCTAATCCAGGAAAATTCGTGACACTGTTTCAGGTTGCATCATTGTTTGGTGTCAGTTATAGGTGAGCCTCAACAATGAGCACGGCAGTCAATGGGTTTCGAAAAACAGGAATATACTTGGTGAACGTCAATGTGCTTGATGATGCTGTTTTCCTACCGTTCAAAACGACAGATATTGAGCATTCTTCTGGAGTTCCTGATGATGTTAATCCTTCAAGTTCTGAGATGTGCGTTGTCTCTGGTTCACCTATGGGCCGAGAAAACATTGTGATGCCAAACTGCAATAGTTTCCAGAGTTCCAGCCCAGAAAATATCACACCTATTACAAAGGTAGATCAGAATAACAAGAGAGTTTGGAAAAAAAGAGAGAAAATCACAGTACTAACAACATCCCCTTATAAAGAAGCGCTATTGAATGCGGAACAAGAAAAAATGAATAATGTATATTTTAAACGTTTACTAAACGTTCATAAATGACGAAATCCAATAACCTCTCGTAATTACAAGAGGTCTTTTACCGAACATACGGCTACCCTCTTCGAGAGTTAAAGCCAGAAGAAGAAATTTAAGAATATCATTAGTTCTTTTTTTTTTTTTTTTTTCTGTTTTGGTTGCCAAGTTGGTCCTACGTCACGATTTGGAATTTCAATAAACCTAAGTATTTTTTGCATCATCTATATGGCCTGCTTGGTTATTAACTTACGTTGAATTCCAGATGGCCACGTTTACTTAATAGGTCCATATATGCAATATCAGCTTCACACGTCCTTTGGAATTAATTCTTGATATGGAACTTGGGGTTAAAAATATTATACGAATACAGTTTGTAACTCACGTTAGACCAATGAGAGCTGAGGGTATCGGAGTCAGATCGTTTATTTATGTGATTGTTGAAGTGGTTCACATTCAGTTCCAGCATGCCGTTAGTGCCACCACGGCATATTTGCATATGTATGGATACTTACAAAACATGCTAACGTTTTAACTTGTACACGTGTTGTAACGCAATACTACAAACATTATTCGTGCTGAAGGTTCGGAACACCAGCTGTCTAAAATAAACAGCATGCAAACAAACAAAACGGAACGTAACCATTAGTTACCTATTTGGTTTATTTCGTGACACACAATTTCATTATTTTGCAACAAACATGACGTCCTTTCAAATGTTTGTTTGACATTAGCTTTAAAGAATAAAGGCCAGGTCACCCCAGGTTTATAAGGTAAGGCGAAATACTGCTAAACTAAATATTTTAATAGTTTTTTATGCTGTGTTACCATTAAATCTCTATTATTTGTGGCATTAACTAGCATAAAGGAAACTACAGTAAAATGCAAGGGTTATACGACGACAAACTTAAATAAAAGCGGTGATACAAAACAGTCACCAGATAAAGCAAAGGAATAATTAACTGGAGCTTTTTCCGGACTTCAAAAGATCTGATAATTGGTTCTGCTTTTGACATGTTTCATTCTCTCTGTAAACCCAAAGTGTATGAAAATTCCTTTGAAATATTTTGTGTCGCCATTATGGTAGTACGAAGGCTACAAAAGAATGGCGGAGATGTATTTGTCATAAACATGTAACTAATCTACATGAAAAGTCAACTGCATATCTTCAAAGTACTTTGCGATATATCCTGTTTTTTTCTGTGAACTTACCCCGCGTTCCCTTTCCTTTCACTTACTGGCGATTGGTTTATACACACTTTTGAGTGTACTATATAGTAACAATTCTTTTAATGAAGTATGCAAATGCTTTCATTATCCTGAGAGGAGGTTGAGAATTTACTTGCATTTCAGATGCACTAACTTTATTACGTAATATCTACTTATACTGTGACTTTAGGCAGATTTTCTGTCATTGCATTGATGTATTTTAGTTTTACTTTCCCTTTCACCTTTCTTGGTGGCGTAGCAAAGTAGGTTTCGAATGATTCACTCGCAGGGAAATCGAACACAAGACTCCTCTAATCTCTCGCTTAAACAATATTCACTGTGGTTACAAACTCAATTGCAGAACGGCATCAGAAGCCTTTTACCAGTGCATTTTGTGCTTAAGTGCGAGCGCTAGCTTATTGACGTCTTAGAATTTTCTCAGAGTATTCTAGACTGTTCGCATTCGGAATAAGATAAAGTTAGAGGAGATTCGAAGTATCTGTTGGTAACGCTTCTGATGTTTGAGCTGGGCGAGAGCACCACCGCGTCTATTTATCTCTCCAACTGCTGCGCTCCAACTTCCCCATAAGCTTGGGCCATAGCCACTGCGTCACATTTGGTTATTAAAATACAATTCGGACATTTGTCTTAGGACTTTAGTAAGACAAATTGCGAGGGTGGGTCAAAAAGTAATGCCTCCTGTTTTTTTTCCTTAAATAAATAAATTATCTGAAAACTTTGAATTTGGCGCAATTCCTCAATCCTTCTTCTCCAATCCCCTGCAGTAGTAACTTCCTAAGTCAATAGGTGGCAGCACTGTATCCTCTTGAAAAATGACTGACATCAACATTCGTACTAAACAGCGTTCTGTGATTGAGTGTTTGACTGCGGAAGGTGAAACGCCAATTCGCATTCACGAAAGGCTAAAAAATGTGTGGTGATGCAACGGTGGATGTGAGCACTGTTAGTCGATGAGTTCATCGCTGTAACGAAGCTGAAGGGCAAACACCATTGGCAGATGAAAAGCGAAGCGGCAGGCCGGTGACTGCAGTGACTCCATGTAACATTCAGGAGTCGATGTCATCATTCGTGGTGATCGCCGGGTAAAAAAAGTTAAATTGTGTTGCATTACCTCCCTCAGTAGAGGCAGTGTGATGACGATTATTCAACAACTGGGTTACTCAAAAGTTTGTTCACGTTGGGTACCAAGAATGTTAACCGCCCAGAACAAGGAAAACAATAGCCTACGAACACTTGCAGCGCTTCAATTTGGAGGGGGAGGAGTTTCTGGAAAATAGTTGTTACTGGAGACGAAACACGGGTTCATTTCTTTTTAACCTGAATCAAAGAAGCAGTCTGGAATGGCATCACATAACGTCACCGAAGAAAAATAAATCAAAACTCAACGGTCGGCAGGGAAAGTTATGGCGACTGTGTTTTGGGATGCAGAGGGTGTGCTTATGATTGAATTTTTGGAGCAGGGATGCACAATAAATTCTGTCCAATACGTCAGAACCCTTAAAAAGCTGAAAGCACGTCTTTGCCGAGTTTGCCCAACAAAAACATGTTCTTCTGCATGGCAATGGAAGACCACACACTAGCCGTTACACCACTGCAGAAATTGAGAAATTGGGATGGCAAGTCTTACCTCACCTCCCATACAGCCCTGATCTGACACCATCAGGCTTCCATCTGTTCGGGCCACTAAAGGAAGCTCATCGTGGAATTAATTTTGAAGATGAGGGTGCTGTGAAAACGTCTGTGCGTGAATGGCTTAGGAAGCAAGACCGTGTGTTTACCACACTGGAATACATGCCCTAGTTAAAAATGGACCAAAACTGTGGGAAAGAACGGAGATTATATTGAATAATGAGAAATTAATCGTCAGTGTTGTAGTTTTCAAGATATGTAAATTGGATTCAGTTTTCTTGGCAATTAAAAGAGAACAAAGTAGGAGGCATTACTTTTTGACCCATCCTCGTATTATAATTAGTTTATTTATCTGGCAACAGGCCATTCCACGATAGTGACAGTGGCTCAAAGGCGTTGATATTTTTATGTTTCCAGAGTTGAGACTGGAAGTGCCATAACGCTCTGAATTATATTCATGAATATACGGCGGCATAGTTAAGTTGTATCGTAGAAGGGGAGAAAATTGCCTGAATTAATTTTCTTTGGAGCACAGATTTTTTTTTTATTATTATTTGTTTACGTCCCCCCAACCTTAAGTCATATCGTATGATGAATGAAATGGGTTAAATGATCCGGGGTCTATGGAGCTTAGAGTTACCTAATATTCCTGTTTCAGGATAAGGGAAATCCCTAGAAAAACTTATCCAAGTAACTCACCCTCCGAGATTCTAGCTTGGAACATCTTGAAAGTGAGGCAGACACGCTACCATCCACTCTACCGAGGCGGGTTGCACAGAGGTTGAAAGTGTACTGACCAACAAAGAAATCGGAAAATAATAGCTTATGTGTAGCATTCAGTTAATGCCAGAGATTCTGCTCCCATTAGTCCTGGACCCATAGGACCAAGGATCCGGGCCTCCTTCGACCAGGGAGTTACTGAGCTGTCCAGAAGGGGCCCCGGCGCCTCCGTGGTGCTTTCCATAGGGCAAGACCTAGAGATTAACAAGGTGCCCCCACCATTTGGTCCTGTGGACTCAAGACGGAATGGAAGTTTATACGCCACTTAAGCGCGCCAACTCCAAAATGGGAAGGCTACCGATATGACCTCGGTGGGGCCGCCTGGTGATCTAGCACACCTTCTACTAGCTATGCCGGCTAGTACACGGGAATATTAATGACTTCTTTCAACGCCGTCCGGAGACGTACCCGATCTCCTACGGGATGGATTAAGGCGAGAAAACGAAATGGAATATCAACAGGAACAACATATATGTGACCAGGAAATACCACAAAGGATCAACAGGACACGCCAACACTGGACATCCATACGCAGAATGAGAGTAGGAGCGACAAGCAGATTAACGGAAGACTCAGAAGAAGAGCGGAGTTAGCAGACATCTGCAATAGAATAATGTTTACGAAAGAAATCTGAACTGATGGACGAATTCTCTCCAAATGATGGTGGAAACACTACAAGTCTAACCAAGAGGAATATTACTACCAATAGTCGGATAGGAAATGACAGCAAATAAAAGATAGACTTATGTAGTGAGTTAGTTTGAGGTATTGTAAAGCTACTGGTTTCCGGTAGCTAGTGGGACAGGACAATAGTAAATGTTAGCAAATAGGATATATGATATAGGTAGGGTAGGTAGTTTTCATGAGTTCTAAACCTGCTGGTGTCCAGTAGCAAATAGGTTAGAATTAGCTAGTAGGTTAGGATTATTTGGCAAGTTAAATTAGGGAACATCTGCAAAGATAAGTATTGTAAATGGAACTAATAAATAAGGCAGGAGGATAAAGAATATGAATCTGTGAACAGCTTTGCCCTGGTATAACTTCAAGAAGCCAGGGCATGTGTTGAGCAGATTTTTTTTTTTTTATTTTTTATTTTTTTACGGTTATCGGGAACCACTGCCCCCTCGAGTCCAACACAATCCGAACAACTCTCCATTAGGGAGGGACTCGAATGTTCGGCTCGAGGTTCCTCTAGTAAGGGCAGAGGTACCACGAGTGCTAGGGGTCCGCGGCGCCCGCAACACGGCAGCTGAAGCGCCCTCTTACGGGGATGTGTAGCATTCAGATTCTGAAGAAGGCCATGGAATATACAATGACGGAAAGCTCAACTTTCGTAAACTAATCACCCGCGATTAATGATAACGCTCGCCGTGAAAGCTTCAAGTCTTACATATTTTCATTTGAAACTACATTTTCTCACTATTCGGTATCATTTGATCGATCTTTTTATCTTCTGCGCACTATAATAGTTCATATTTATCATTTATACATCTCACGTCAGTATTTTACATTGCAGCAATAGTACTGAAGGAAGTAAGAGTAGAGTCCGTGTGTTTATTTTCAGGTTATTTTCATACAAATGTAGTAACTTTCAGAGCAGGTTATGTAACTATGTAATGGAACGAGCACAGGTAGTGTCATCGCTGTTAGTAAATCCAATTATTAGCTACTGCAAGTGACCAAGCGACGCCATGTTTGTGTCACGGCCAGGTCGAGAACGTAATTACAGTGGAAATGCTATTAGTTATAATTCACCCACTCATCAGGAAATTGGAAAATTCTCTCTTGCAAATGCACAGGATACAGATTTTCAAATTAAATGAAATCGCTCGAGCCTATGAATAGATGAGCCTAGAAAAACAGTCAAGTAATATACGTGTGGGTGTTTTGAGTGCACATATGGTTATGTAGGTGTGATTGGAACCAGTGAAACATTAAATATGAATACCAGAGCTAGTGCCCGAAGATATGTGTAGGAAGCGCTGTTGGTTGGCGGAAAGCTCAGGTTGGTTTATTTGCACATCGTAAGAATGATCACCATTATAAAACTAAATGGATTGTTAATTAAGTAAGAATCCATAATACGATAAATGGTAGCCTTTGATAACTTTACAAGAAAACAACCTCATGGTATAGAAATGATTTGGTTTCTGTTCTAGTTTCCACATAAAGGACAGCTTGATTTGTTATTAACTGATCTCGACTACTATGAAAAGATACTGGCAGGCCGTGCCGAGCCCGAAGACTTGCTGACCACTGACACAGCCCCTCGAGATGACATATAACCTGATATCAGAAAGACACTAACACAAACAAACTAATAAATATAAATAAATGACGTATACCAGAATAGACATATGCCATAATGCTAGCATATACTCCGGAGACCGCCGCAGTGACAAGGCCACTCTGCAAAGCTCAGTAAACTCCCTTTGCAATCCCTCTAAACAAACAACCCTACTCTATTACCTGTTTTGCCCTCAAGGAAAATTTGGCGCCTCCCAGTTGGAAACCAACCCATTGTTAAAATCCCATGCGTGCTTCTGACAACAGGCTATAAGATTTTGACCGACGCGCAGAGCACATGCCTTCGCATAAATTTTTGCGTGCGGACCGTTAGAGAAAGCGTCTCTGATGTTAGGTTCGAAACTGGAAATTCTGAACACTGATCTCAAGTGGGGATAGTTATCAGCCAATAGAAAATTGACATTTGTTCATGTGATTTTGCAAACCCCGAGAAATACCTGGAGTGGGGGTAATTCAAAGTGATGGCGGAAAGTAAATTTTGCTGGTAAGGGCACTTCGGTCCTGAGTTCTACGTAAGACAGACGTGTATTCGGCGTCGCCTAAGTAGCACGCCTTCGCGCCGTGCACCGAGGCAAATTGCAATATCTAACAATCTCTCCAGTGAGAGTTAGCACAAAGAGGAATATATAGGGAAGACGATAAATATATCCAATTCGACTACGCAGTGCTACTTCCCCTGCTCTTCACATCACAATATTCACAATATTGACAGTGACGCTTAACTCAGCAACCACGCCGACGACGACTTTACGGTGGCGAGCGTAGTAGCCTAAGGACAACAATAAACTTCTGTCTACCAGAACCGAGGTGTCATCATTATCCCACAACCAGTCAGGACGCACCCACTCCTGAAGTACAGATGAGAGTTCTCATGCGGGAGCTACATGTCACCTCGAACCGATTACAATCTCCCTTTCCTTAACCTCCTCACGCCACCAATCCTTAATTGTGGGGCGTTGAGCACAAGGGAGAGCTCGACGTGGTTCGCTACGGGCCGGACCGGCTCACCACACAGGATTGGGTTTTACCGCAGGAAGGATTTTCTTTTCATTGATGAAGGGGTAAGGATAAGTGTTGTAATTTAGGTTGGAATGATCGGTGAGGTAGTAATTTCACTCCTCCGAAGGAAGACAGAATGCTAACCCTAATACACCCTGGTGACCAAGTAGGTTTATATTAATAATTTAGGTAATTTTGAGGCCAAAGGGCTCTTGGTATGGTTATGTAGGAGCTCAACATTTGCTACTGATGCATTTGCTCCATGGTTATCTCGGGTGCCCGCAAGCCAGGTGGGGGACCCAGGAAAGTCGAGGCCGATGTCTAATTGGATCGTGATCAGCAAGAGACTAACCATTGCGCTTCTATGTAAAGCTAAAAAGGAGTAAAATTTTGTTGCCCGGTGCCTAATTTCATCCTTCACCTGTGGTTTTGACGGGGCATCGTGAAGCAACCTTACTGGGGAAGATAGACCTACTGAATAGATGGACCTATTATGTGTTTCAAATAGGAAGGGTTCTGGGGTCCATCTAAGCAGATGTCGTATCTCACTCAGCGTTGCCAGCTTGTTATCCACTCCTTTTATATTTTCCTCTCTCTCGCACACCCATACAACATGCACGTTTTCTTGGTGCTAGATGTAAGGGTAAGTGAATTATATTTTACAAACCTTTACAATGTCTCAGTTGCCAAAACAAAATTGGAAAAAGCATTTTCGTAAATTATGTATATTTTTAAATACTATAACTATAATTATAGTTTATGAATTACCTGCTTTGCTAATCCAAATGCAGGACACACTTATTGTACCTGCACCACACGCTTCACAGTAAGCCGTTGAGCATTTTTGAAATCCAGCTGATTTCTATATTCCTCATTGCCCAATTTTTTCAAGAACGTGTACACCTTAAAAATACTTCGAGCCTGACTTCGCAATAATTGTCATTTTGACTCGCCATTAAATTCATCGTAAGAAGCCATTGCACTATATAACTCTTACTCTACTGTTGTGCAAAGAACAACTGAATTATATTGATCTGAACTCTCCACAGTAAATAAACATTTCTTATCCACCATTCATTCATAAACATAAGCATACAGCATTCCACAGCCTAACAGGAAATGAAATGCTTGCTATTTCTCGAATTTAACACCTTGATTTATTTACAGTAATTCTTTTATCACGTTATTTAGTAGTTTAAATTTCAGTTCTGAGTAATAAAAAGTATATGTACATACACACCAACCACTTTGAACTGAGATTACGAACCATTCATAAACAAATATATAATGTGACCAGACACGTTCTGCCAGGGCAGCAGGAAATTTATTGTTTCCTCTCGCTCGAATTGGCTTATTCAAATTAATTCTTTGTTCACGACATGTCAAACATTTACGTTTCAGTTCCGAGTAATTACAAAGATACGTACACGCATGCAAGCCAACCTATAATGATATTCATACAGTGCTTACGTCACGATTTATAGTTATAATACAGGTAATAGTGATTTCTTTATTTGTATTAGAAAGACTATTTGAGCTAAAAATATGGGGTTTTCATGGTGATGTTAGATACATTACTCTCTATCTTCCACATGGATCAGGTTTGGCGAAATCTGAATTTTTGTCTTAGCCCGAATAGTATTTCACACAGATTGATTAGGTTGGCGCTCGTCACACATCACTTACCGGGAATGCAATACGACAACACCGCAGTACTCCCATTGGTGGCTCGCCTAGTAGCACTCAAGGACAAACACCTTCCCATTTGAAACACATAAGTCCTCTATTCTAAGAGCGTTGAAGCCATGAGATCCAGCTGTCTGCGGCCGTGCCACAAATCTCACAGTCGTATAGCATCAATGGGACTATGAGTGTTCGAAAGAAAAGTAACTTCTCGCGGACTGGCATCGAACCAAAACTCAGCATAGGGTACAAGGGAGCGATAGCTTGCCGAGAGGTCCGTGATGTGTCGGCGTAAACTCAAACTTCTAACTCGACATCCAGGTATTTGATGAAATGTAGCCACTCTATCCTTCGACCTTTGAACCTGAATTTGGGGCAGTCCACGGGGGTGTAGCGCTTAGTGAATTGTATGTCGTGGCTTTTGTCTGGGTTTACGGACATCCGCCAACGCCGGCACCACTGTTCTGTGAGACGGAGGTGTCTTTGTATTGCGTTGAAGGCAACTTTTCCCCTTTTTTCTTCTTTCTTTTTCTTTTGTTTGCTTTCTGACGCTATAGGCACCTATCATCGCTGTGGTACTGCACCCAGTCTACTTCTTTGAAATTCTAGAAGTCTGAATTAAGTCAGTGTTTTAAATTTCTTGTTTAAATCTCCAGCTTGTTGTGTAATTACACAGAGTTCACGCCATTAACTGAATTCGAACTCGTGACTGTACTCTTTTCAGATGAAACGTTGGTCAAATGTGCTAATGACCGCAGCTATCGGAGCTTCAGGTTCGAGAATCAGCAGTTTAACTTACCTTCAGTGCATTTTAGTTTATATGTAATATCCCCTGCACCAATATTGCTTTCCAAATGGGAACTTTTATAAATTAGGAAGATGCTGAACTTAAATACCATTGATGTTTAATGAAAATTTCATTTTTGTGTTACACTGTACGCATGCGCACATAGAAGTTCTTCTAAAATGCCTTTTTTATTCTGGTAGTCGCAAAACACATATTTAAAGTGGAATTTCATGTGCAGTTTTTGGTTGGAGTACAATACTTCACCTACTTACAATATCTGGCAGAAAGAAAAGTTCTAAATTTTTATAAGAATGCTTTGTCGAAGGTTATTAACGTAAGCGATAGTGAATAGACAGTCAATGTACCACAGATGTTTCTCCTTCATTATATATCTACCACATTGTGTGTACTGCACAATATCGCTGTATTCGGTGCGAGGTCTTTTACTTTTAAACTCTATACGGCATCTCTCTGAACGCTGGAAACCACCCCCCCCCCCGTCCTCTATCTCTCTCCCTGTCTCTCATGTAATGTTCGCTGAAGACATCTCGACCTTTTATGACGTTCCCCTCTATCTATAAAGCATTTCTCGCAACAAACATCTGACGAAGCTACATAAACTTGTCTTTAATGTGCAAGTAATGCCTCAAACTTCGGTATAAAAAAGAAATGAAATATATTGACATTACGCGACCCTGTACACAAATGTATAAGTTCGTTTTTCCATTTTACTTCAGTATTTCTGCAACCGTTTTATTTTTGTGTATTCTTGGTAAATTATTTAAAACACCTATTTGCAATATGTGTTATTGTTCCTTTAGTTACTAGAAATTATTTATTTTTACTGGAGATCTGTTATTAGACATTCTTTTCCTACGTATTATAACAGCGTTTTCTTTTATTTGAAAGCAAATCTACCGTAGGCATCAAAAGGAACCGTAACCGAAAGCTTGTGCATCTTTGTAGTAGGGAAAAGTTCATGCAAAAGTGCACAAATTTATACTTAGTAATAGGTCTGTCCTGAAGCCTTAACCCATGTAAAACACACAGCTCATATGTGGTAAACAAAATTACGGTCTGTAAGCCAACAATGGACAGTAGAGCGAGGTTTTGTTATGTTCATGTCCCTATGAACAGGACAGACATATATAAAACATGGGGCTCTTGTGTAATAAATAAGAGCATCCGTTTTTTGGTAGTTTACGTCCTCCAACGTTAAGTCATATCGGACGATGAATGCAATGGGTGAAATGATGATCAAGTGTCCCCGGAGTCCGTAGAGCTTAGAGTTACCCGATATTCATCTTTCAAGATAAAGGAAAACCCCGGAAAAACCTTATCCAGGTAACTCACCCTGACCAAGATACGAACTCGGGACCTCTTGAACGTGAGGCAGACATGCTACCACCACGCTACTGAGGCGGGCAGCATCTATTCATAGAGATCTTAAAAATTTTAAAATTTCATTTTTAAAAGTAGATACATGTAATTGAATACAGTCAATACTGTAACTGTTAACTGTATTTTGCAGAATTATTTACCTTCAGAATGAATGTTAAAAATTCCAGACGTTATATATAATAGTTTGAAAACACACTTTTGTATGTTTTTTCCCTTCAGTAGATCAGGAACTTTGAAGGGATTTAAGAGAAACAATTTCTGCTTCTGAAGTATAAACTTCTTTATAGAAATTTCCTTTAAACTGACCTTGAGCTGTTAAAAAACTGAAACAATTGACATATCTTTAAAACTAGCTATAGTATATTAGAGAAACTCTCGTTCCAGCATTGCAAGGTACCACTATTTTAAATAATTAAATTTGGCATGTAAACTGATGCTGTGTAATTTAAATTTAATTGTATCTAGCTGCAACAATTTTTATATCTGATATAGCCTGAATAGCAGCTCTTTATGGCTCAACCGTACCGAGGAATTATTATTGAATATCACCAACTTTTAGACCATTGCAGTATTCTGTTTAGATGAAGTATACGCTGTATGTTCATTAGCAACATCGCCTTTTCCTAGACAACCGGTGAACAGTAGTGCAAAACGTATTGCCTATGTGCAGGGCGTAAATCGTTTGGCCTGATTAAGTGCCATTAGTATTGGTATTTGTTTTAATGTTGGTATTTATATCATTACTAGGGAAGTGTAATAAGCGAAAAATTATATATTATATTCTTTTAATCTTCTGCAACTCTCAAAATTGCTTAAACAGGTTTATCTGCCTTGCTAAAAGAAATAAGAAATACTTAATTCCTGCCAAAGTATTTTTTAACCCTGTCTTTCAGCATTTTTGCCTTGTTGAATGATTTAGTTGGTGAATTCTACTAGTGAGTCACAATACTATTAAAAAAAAAACATAATTTTTAGCATAGTTAAACTAGCTTCATTCAGAACTGATTTAACGCTGCAAATTACCTGAGTAGCTCTTTACTTTTTATCATTTTTAAAAGTTTTTTTAAGGTGCAAGCGCCTATAGTGTTGCATTTATTTACTTATAGGAAATGTAGTCTGTCAAGAACTATAATCCAGTAATCTTTAATCCTTAACTTTAAATGCAATAACATTCAACAATGCGAAACGTCGAAATTTAAAAGTATCGAAAAGTGATAAAATATGTATTTATATTTATTTAAAAAAATTAGGCGTACTTATTACTATCGAATAGCGAGAGTATCCCGATATCGGTGGCATAACGGTCATATGGTATTCCAAATAAAATGTTTACTTTGAATTCTTTGAGGATTACTCATTCTGGAGGAATTTTGTAAAAGTTAAAGAACTGGTAAACGAAAAATCATCACAAAATATTTAGATCTCTGCAACACGTTGTTTTTCTAAAACTTTTTAATAGCATCTGAAGTATTGGTATCTAATAGACTAGAATAGAATTGTAAGACAAATATATATCCCCACAGTTCTAAAATATTAGTTATCCCTTTTCCATTTGTATCCAAAGCAAAAGAGTAACGTAACTATATCTGCAAAGGTTTATTTCAGTTAAAATGAATTAGATTGAAAAATAAATGATTTGTATATGCATTAATAAACGATTTAATGTATACAAAAATGCTGTATTTGTAATAGGTCAAATTCTTTTTAACTGGCCTTACCAATTATTACCCACTGGGATCAGAATGTCGTCGTGTAGGCTACGTGCTGGAGTTGCATCTTTGTCGAACTGAGGCTTGGAGGAGAATGACGTCATTCCGTGTGGGTGGACCTAGGGGAACGAGAATAACGTTGCTTTCCGGATTAACTACGTTACCCTCATCCTTAAAACTGATTCTGTTAAGAGAACAAATTGCATAGCAGGGAAGGAACAAGTACATTTGTCGTGATGATGAAATGCATTGTGTATTATGCAAGATCCTTGAGTATGATGAGAACTTACCGCCTCATTTTCCCCTTTAATGGAGAAATGGTGGTTCTTTTACTTTTGGGAAATACTTTCTATCGAGAATGTTACTACTTTGGGTTTGATATATTAAATAAAACACACACGTGCACACACCCGTACCAGAAGCATAACATGTAGCCCCGAGACATCCGCCCACACTTCTACCCTGAAAGAGGCCAGCAATTGAGAGATGATATGAAATGATGATGGAGATGAAATGGAGAGACAGGAAATTTGAAGAATGTAATTAACCAGGCCAGCATTCGCCTGACGATCCGGGAAAACCATCTAGAAACCCATGGAATCGAACTCGAGCCTCCGGAATGCGGGCCTCAGATGAAACCGTCGGAGCCATCCCGCTCTGTCATGACACGAATTTTTAGCCCTACAGTTTCTATTTCATAACTTATTGTACAATTAATATCAATCATATCTGACTCATACAGCGGTTTTGACAATGCTTATGTCTCCTATTCAATGTCATTTAAACATGATCAAAATAAATGAATGAATGAATATGGCTAGCAACTTCCGTATTTCTACGAACTGTTCATGCAAAAACGTATTGTCAATTTAATTCATATAAACGTTTGCATATATAATTCATTGCACCTTCCATTCTGTGTACTTACAAACACAATAGCGGTAGGCAATTGTTAGAAGGAGGGTCGCTGTATATTGGTCTTAGAAACGATAATTTTCTCCGAGAAACAACTGAATGGTGATACCCTCGGTGACAAACTATTGAAAATTCGAAACAAAAGCAGAGAATTTGTATGAAAGGCTAATGCAGCGCAAATGTAAGATGCGTGTTTCAAACAGATTTACACACTTGTGTATTAAGTTGTTATTTCACTCCAATGGTTTAGCAGCTGTACACCGAACAGGAGAGGTTGGGCGGCCGAGCTTCCTGAATCTCAAGGAATTTTCGAGGGTTTCTCCCAGTCATTAGGTGGATACTGGTAATATTACAGTCCTTAAATTTTCTGACTCTTTTCCATTTCACTCTTCATTTATTTAGCTGTTTCAAGACCGTAATTGTTGGGAATCTTGGCGTTACATGGCAGGGAAAGGCAAAGCTCGCAGTAACTCTCTCTGCCCCGGAACAGAAGCGTCTCGGAGTGTTGGGTACCCCAGTGGGATTGCAAATCTGTAGGGGTGAGAGACACCACCGGGGAGTAAATATGGATCAATTGGGACCGTCCCCTCTGTTCTGTCCTGCCACCCTCTGTCTCTTCTTCGCTCACCTCACCAGAAGCGCGTCTTGTCAGCAGTACGAGCACAAACATCTTCTGCATATCGATGTGCCAAGTCTCTCATATGTATTTCGACATGCTAGTTATACAAACTTACTTTCAAATGATAGGAGAAAAGTGTAGCATGAGAATCTATGGAAGAAAAATAATTCCATGGCAGTAGTAGGGGAAAAAACAAACAGAACCTTCTCCTTCCTCACAAGATTAGTTCCACAAGCTAACAAAACTGGTCGCCCCATCTCTTCCGTTGTCTTCCAAAATTTCCTCTACCTGAAGATTCGAATGAAAGGGACTTCACATGCGATTTCCGTAATATTCAATTTAATATTCTTCTTGGAAATTAAAATTATACATTATATTCAAAATCAATGAAGTACCTTTAAAAACAAAAGAAAAAATCATCATATTCATCACGTTTTACATGCATAGGGCATATATATATAATAAATTTTCGTGCGTATTTTTGGAAGATACTAGGCTTGGGCTTAAATACTAACAAAGGAGCTATCACTGTACTCACACCGCTACGCACCTGAAAACTTGATGATATAATGCGTGCTATATATAAACTATGTGCACCAAAAATATACCGCGGATTAGAACCACAACGCTTAAAACTGAAGCCTGGATGGTGCCGCATGCGACCACTTACAAGTAGCTGCTGGATATCCCTCGTAGGCTGCATATTCCGCGTGCGTAGGACGGCGCTCCTTCTACACCAACAGCAGCATGCAGGGGCCACGATTTCCGTCGCCACTGCGCCACCTCTTTTACCGGACAGGCTCAGTGCTGCGCTTACCCTCGCCAGGACTACAATAGATCACCCCGGACGAATAGGACACTACTCCCGCCTCCATCCTCTGCTCCGCCGTCACATGCCACAAAGGACCAGTCGACCCACTCCGTCACCTCTCCAGCCTCGACAGATATCCTGTCAAAGTTGGAAGATATTCAGACTGAAATACTGCACCTGGTTGAAAAAGTAGCCCAACTGGAAGAGCTAATCACCTCAGCTCCAGTAGCAGACATTACCACTAAAGCTGACAATCTTCTGGGTGACATCCAAGACAAACACGACTTCTCCCTCAGAATACAGTACAATATCCTAACGACTCTGAACAGAATCACCCAAGAACAGACACTGACCATCCGGAGATACATCAAGGAGGAAGTGGCAGCCCTCCAAACGATGCTCGACGGACAGCACACTGCAGAGGCGCCATCAAGATGCCCACCTGATTCCAGCGACAGAGGCCATCACCGCCAGGTGAAGAGGCCAAACTACAGACCCATTGCATTCTCAAACTTGAATACCTTAACACATCACCCACAACTACCTACAACCACCTCACTCAATAATCCAGACACATCCCTCACTACTTTGCAAGAGCGTAAGCAGGCGTTCGGTCATGTTTACGTTCTGCCACCTTCCTCACCTTGGACCAGGCTTCGGCCTGGCCATTACATCCCTTTCTCGAATCCACGGGTGCTTACAGCGGTACTCCCCCTCCCCCCCAAAAAAACGGTGCTCCTTACGTATGCCATTGGTTGACCGCTGCCCCTCAGGGGTAAAAATCCCTCCCCTATAATGCTATGTCTATATGTTACTACGAATTCTCGACTCGTTTTCGAATACTTCCAGCTGTACTCCGCACCCAATTTTTGGCACACAGACCCTACATAAAGCATAGATGATGCCATTAAACTTTCAAGCGAATACAGGTATGAGCGTAGTGGTAGTTCCCTTGTACTGTTGTTATTTAACGAAACTTTTGTTTTGTTATTGACACATGTATGCATACACGCTAATGGACATTTTAAAAATACTTCTATTTAGACACAGAAATCTTTAAACATGTTTTTCCAGAGAAGTCTCTGTATCGACTTTTTAGGGTGCAATGCCATACCTTATCTACTTTTCATTTACATGATGGAGAGAGTAAAAGTTCGTCCTCATTTACTTCGAATCTTTTGATGTCCATATAAGGTAAGATAAATATTTGTTCTCGTGATGCATAAAAAGTAACGTAATACACGAACTTTGAAAACGCAACGTTTCTTTGAAGCGTTAGCACTTCCTTTGCGTGTGAACGGCGACGTGGGTGTGTTTCTGTAAAGTGGAGCAAATCGTGCACAATACACTGTACGTTATTAGGTCATGCCAAGTGGCGATGGGGAAGCAGGCCTTCCCTCTTCCTATCTCCCGAGGTTAATTTATCAAGTTCAGAGCCTTAATTGAACAAGGGAGATAGGGGAGGGCCGCTCACACCCTAGCTCTTAAACAATAAAACAGGCGGGATTGTTCAAGGAGCGGAACTTAATATACCAATTCATTAGACGCTGCCTAAAGCAGACCGTGGACGCTGAACCTTGTTTGTCGCTCTAATAAGATATTTTACTTCCCGTGATTAGTATGATTCATAAGCTCCTTCGCCATTTATTCAACAAATTCAGTAACTTAGAAACGACTCTTTGGGTTGCCTGAAGCCATTACGTCTGAAACTAACAACGACATAACAAAAATACGCGTGTTGGAGCTACGTACATCCGAAAACAAATTCTTAGCGAAATGTGCATGCATTTTAGTGAAATTTTTGGCGAATTTTTCAGCAACATAACTCGAAAACGAAAAGTTTCAGCGTCTTCAAAAAGTGAAGGATAAAATGTTTCGAAAATTTTAATACTCTCTAAAACCAGTGCAACTATTTAATTACGAGGGCTGTTCAATAAAAGAAGATCATAATCTTTTTACGGTCTTAATTTTTCGCAATAAAATTCAATCTTATTATATTCTGCTAGCTTAATATGAAGCAAACACGCCGTAGTAGTTTCATTGTTGGTACTCCTGGTTCCCGCCTGTGAGTGTGTGTGTGTAGTGTTTAACGCCCGCCTTTACTACATATGGCATCGCAGGCGCTGACACTGATGATACATGAGATGAAGATGGAGCACCGGTGAAATGAGATGGCGGGGGAAACCGGAGGTCCCGGAGAAAACCCGCCTCAGCGCCGTGTTGTCCACTACGAATCTCAATTTGCAGTCGCCTGGAATCGAACCCGGGCCGCTTTGGTGAGAGCCAAGCGGTCTAACCACTGAGCCACGGCACGGCCATCTCGCCTGTGAGAACCAGGCAAGTTCAGACATGTTCAGTATCGCCTACGCTGCAATGGAGGTAACATTCAGTTAAAGTTGATGCTAGAGGAAGATCCGGAGTTTCTTTCAAACGTAATCACTGCTGATGAAACTTGGCTACATCATTTTGATCCTGATAGTAAACAGCAAAGCTCAGTGTGGGAATTTCCTTCATCTCCAAACCCAAAAACAGCAAAAGTATTTGCTTCTGCTAGGAAAGTTATGGTCATCTCATTCTTTGATATTCATGGAATGGTTTATCAGCATGTTGTACCTGCACACACATCAGTAACTGGATAATACTACAGGGATGTCCTAAAAAACATTGCAAGTCCATATAAGGCGCAAAAGACCACATTTTCATGAAGCAAACTGGATGCTACACCACGATAATGCACGGCCACATATTGCCAATGTTGTTGCTGAATATCTTGCAGAAATCAAGGTGAAGTGCATCCTTCACCCTCCCTATAGTGCAGATTTAGCCCCATGTGACTTTTTTCTATTCCCTAACTTGAAGAAACGCCTGCGTAGGAGGCATTATCCATCATCGGAATGCTGCGGAGGCGATTTTGAAGGATCTCTCAAAAAATGTTTTCCAGCATGCGTTAGAAGACTGGTAGAAACGCTAGGACAAGTGCATCGCATTCAGGGGAGACTATTTTGAGAAGAACCATCAAAATTATGAGGATGAGTAAAGGTACGTTGTCAAAAAAAGTGATAGCCCGCGTACTATATATGTAATACGATCGTATAACAATGAAATGCCTATCCCTAATTTTCTGGGAGTTGCTTGAAGTCCTCTAATATGGACAAAATATAGTGCGATCCATATAAACCTGAACCACTTAAATAGGGCATAGCATTTGAACCAATAATAGGACACACGTGCAACTTTGGGAGCATATAATACACAATTGGGAGATTACACTACACTATTTATATCTCAGAGAAAATGTTGGAAGTGTCCTCCACCAGCATCTATACATGTTTGCACTCGTCTCACCATATTCTCTGAAGTTTTACGGAGTGTCGTCACCAATATTACTTATTTCGGTTCGAATGGATTCCTTGGGAACATCAACTGTCCGTGGCCTATTCTTGTACACTCTAATTTTTAGATACCTCCACAAAAAAAGAATCCGGTTTAGTTCAGCCCGCCTCCGTAGCGTAGATGGTAGCGTGTTTGCCTCACGTTCAAGAGGTCCCGAGTTAGGGTGTGTTACCTGGTTATGGCTTTTTCCCCCGGAGTATTTCCCTTATCCTGACAGACTAATGTCAGGTAAGTGTAAGCTCCGTGGAACCCTGACTCAGTTGAGCATCATTTCATTCATTTCATCGTCCAATATACTTAGCGTTGGAGGACATAAATTACAAAAAGAAAAAAAAAGTTAATTAGAGTCTGACAAGGGACGAATTCCTTAAACGATTTCCACTTCCGAACTTTCCTCTGATAATTCCTTCGTCACAACAATATATTGTTGGGCTGTTCCCAGCCAGAGCTGGGCGCTTGCCAGGAGAGCTAGACTCTTGCCAAGAGAAGGAAAGAGACAGAGAGAGGCTCCAGAATGTTCTGCCTTCCTCCTGCCGCCGCGAATGTTGTCGAAATGTCTGTGGCTTTCTAGAAACAGTGGCTGGGGCTATAAAAACCCCACCAGGTGTTACAGCGGCAGTTGTGTGATAGTTATTACGACAGTGGACGCTTGAAGTGTGCCGCAGTGATTTCTTTCATTTGTTTACGTGCGGCGGAGCACCGAGTCAACCTTGAAGACAGCTGATCACAATTTCACACCATTTTACTGCAATAAAGAGTGTTCTAAATTTCTACAAATCAGAGTTTTGATTCTACGGAACCAGTGTAGTCACAATATCTTAACGCTTTTCTGTTTTGTTCACAAATTTTTAACCTATGTTGCGAAGAATAGTGTGGAAGCTTGGTTAATCGAAATTGTTTATTCCTTGAAACACTTTTTTAATTGTGTTGGCTCGTTTCTTTCTTGCGACGAATAACACTTTTAACAAATTCATCATATTCACCTTCCACAACTGGCTTCTTCCACAATTTTAAAATTCAGCTCAAGCTCGCGAATTTCATAATGAACCAGGGAAAACAGTAGAGCTAGGGGCTAAGGAGAAAGAAACTCTAATTTAACTCTATCAAAAACTTTAGCCTATATACGGCTAGTGTGAAGAAATAATTAATTTCCATGAATTAACTAAAATAATAAGAGTTAAGTGATGAAGCCTGGGACTCAAGTACTTACGTTAGTAAGTCGCCACAAACGGTGTATCTCGAATGCGAGAGTCCCTAGTGGTCTACCGAGTCGAATGGAGAATTTAATGTCAGGGCGGCACGTTCACCATGGTAGCTCAAGGGTTAGAGCGACTGGACGGAGACCAGGAGATCCGTGGTTCAAATCCCGGCCATGGCATTGAATTTTTCATGTTGACTATCTATCAAAAACCTTAGCCTATATACGGCTAGTGTCGAGAAATGATTAATTACCATCAATTAACTAAAATTAATGTATTATTATAATTGGATGGCAAAGTCATCTGTAAATAAGAGTTGTACGACATTGTTCTTTCAAGTAGGAATTTGTCATATCAAGTGTAGCTTATTTGTGTACCTCTTGAGACTACAGTAAAGCAGAACGAGAAGCTAAGCGCTAAGCGAAAATCACAGCGCCTAAATTCAGCCAAGCGAGGTATATTAAATCCGACGAAGCAGTATTTGGGGCATTTCCTAGCCGCATTTCCCAAGCTACTAACTGACTTATTGAGGGGCTCGGGAAACCCAACAGGTTTGGAAGCCATATTGTACCGCTGTTTCCTAATTCGAAGAATGTAATTTAGAAATGTAACACACTTTTCTAGCTTTTATTGCCGCTAGGGAACGCTTTATGGAATTCACAAAAAAACAATGTACCTGTTATAAACGGGAGGTTATATTAACGACATGTAAACCGTGTCTTCAGAATTTTAGTGTAAACTGAATTCCTCGCAAAATAAATAATTGAAAATCTATAGAATAGAAACTCTAAAGAGTTTTATAAATAATGCATAAAATATTTTTTAACTATTAACAGTTTATATTCAGCTATGTAAACATTCAAAAGAAAGCTAGGCAACCACAACAGTTGAATTTCTTCACAGTCGCATTTCTGTTTTTTGTAATTTTACGTCCTCCAACATTAAGTCATATCGGACGCTGAATGAAATGGGTGAAATAATACTCAAGTGTATCCCGCTTCCATGGAGTTTAGAGCTACCTGACATTCGTCTTTCAGGATAAAGGAAAACCCCGGAGAAACCTTATCCAGGTAACTCACCCTGACCTAGATTCGAACTCGGGACCTCTTGAACTTGAGGCATTACCTCTTATGTACCGAAAAGAGCAGAAATTGTATGTGAGGTCTTAAATTTATTGCAGTCATGTGAATTATGTTATAAATGTATATTTTTAATACTTTCTGAATTGTTCAGCCACGAAAGAATTTTAAAGGCTACATTTGAAATAATTTTCTATTTTATGGTTTTAAATACTCAATTTTAAACCGAGCGGGATGGCTCAGGCGGTTTCGTCTGAGGTCCGCATTCGGCAGGCCCGGGTTCGATTCCCGTGGATGAGCTACCTGACCCATGCTTTTTGGAGACTTTCCCATGGTCGCTAGGCGAATGCTGGGTAGGTTAATTACATCCACTGAATTTCCTGTCCCTCCATTTCATCTCCATTATCATCTCACATCATCTCTTATCTTGTGACCTCTTTCAAGGTATAAGTGTCGGTGGGAGTCTGGGCGGTGCCTGGCAGGAGGATATGCTCTGAGTGAATCACTTCCTCCTCAGGCAAGTCGGTTGCCAGTCTCCGACTCGAATGCTTGGACCGTCGTCCAGCCACAATGCAGGGTAATGTCCGTTCACCTGGTCTGTCGTGGGAGGTCTCCCTCTAAGTAGAATGTAGGGACCCTGCTTTTTGCATTTGGGCCGGCTGCCCTCTGTCTCCTCTCGCCTCATCCTTCCTCCCGGGGATGCCCCACTTGAGGGCATAAGGTACAATATACCAAGACCGGTCTCAGCGCCGAGTGCCCTCCGAAAAGAAACTCAGTTTACTTATTTAAATACTGGACTTCATAATAGTATAATCAGGATATCTGGAGGTCATATATAAAAGTAGAATCTTAGTGTAGAGAAGAAAGTATCATAACTGATCATATTCTGTTGAGATATATTAAGTTTTTGGGGGGGGGGGTAGGGGCCGCTGAATCTCAAAAATATAAAAATCCACTCTTTGCAGCGATTCTCAGTCACGATAACTTACCGTATTAAGTTGAAATGTTGCCAAATCGGAAATCCCCTTTATTGGATGCTACTTCGGGATCTCTAGTGAATGAAATATTATTTATATTTATTACGAGCTATCAAAGAAAGCAGCTGTGAATGCGTCGTTAACTTAGCTTTGGCATGCAGTGTGCCTATTCACGTTGTCTTCAAACAGCATTGTTAAAACTGTTATTGCAATGTATCAACAAAAATTTATAGAATAAATGAAAATCAGGGAATGACACTAAAATATATAGGTCAATAAACCCAGCGTACATTTGATTAAATATTTCATACATTCATTCAATGTGCCACATTAAATGTTCAGATAAAAATAAATAGGAAAGAAGTGCGTGATCATAAAGCATTGGTACTGCAGGAGTGTTCAGTAATGCAACACCATGGCGCTTCATACTTTCAATAAATTAAATTTTATGATAGAAAGGAATTTGGGGAAGAAAGTTTCAGGTCGTAGCTTAGAGCAGTTCATAGGCATTTGTCAGTTATGCAGAATGAGGAAAATCTAGAAAAAGGAAATCTTAA
Organism: Mantis religiosa; assembly: GCA_030765055.1. NCBI lineage: Eukaryota > Metazoa > Arthropoda > Insecta > Mantodea > Mantidae > Mantis > Mantis religiosa. The sequence continues at coordinate 45,353,423 of CM060954.1, forward strand.
ACAGGGAGTCCTGGTGGAATTTGAACTACATAACTCCCATTCATGAATCCGAGCCTTAAAGACCTCACCTATCGTGTCAGGTCATAGTGCATCGAGCGTTAATTCTGTTTCGCAAAGATAAATTCATAACAAAAATCGGTATTATTAATTTCTGGAACGAAGGCTTCATAATCATTCTTAGGAATCATCATTCCGGAGACTCAAAAATAGTGAGAGGTGGAAATTTTCAGTTGCATGCCTTTTTAGCTTGAATGCTGGTCTACCACATCACGTCCTAATACCGCCCAATACTTTAGATATACTACTGAAACCGATTTTCTTTCCGACTCCAGGCAGATAAATGTCTAATCAGGAAGCAAGGCAAGAATTTAAATACATTTTACTACTGATTTTTCATTCTAATGGTATATCCTGACTTTTTCAAGATATTCTACTTTGCTTAGAACACTATACTGCATCACTTCCTCAATATTATTTCATATTAAACTTGATTAAATAACCTAGATTGTGTGTTTACTTGCAAATGTAGTAAAGGTTATAATAGAACAAAAGTAGTTCTTAAATCTTAGCTTCAGTTGTTCTAGTTCTATTGCAAAACTTGCCCTAATGTAAAAAACGAAATGCTTTCATTGTTTAGCAGTATACTGCAATTGCTTTCATAACGAAATATCTATCTTCTGAAGTTTGGCTCTGTCACTTAATTCAAAAGACAGCTTTTACAATTACTGACAATTTAATAGCTATATATTGTTACATTTTAACTGTCTTTATCCCTTTTCACAGCCAATTTCTACTTATTTCCTGCACAACACAAATATTCGTTCATATTCTTGCTTTCTTCTCCAAATAAGCATTCTATTTAAAACTTAGCTTCTTTATTTTTGAAATCACTTCTGTTTAGTAAATTCTTTCCTTCATTGTATTCCTTTTCTCTCAAGCCCTGCATGTTACACATGCGTTAAACCATTTCTATGACCTTTGAATTTCCACACTCCTGTTCTCCTTTTTCCTCCAGTTTATCAACATATTCTTTTCTACTCCAAGCGTTCTCAATGTTACGAATGGAACATACGCAATTGCTTCCAGGTAACGTGTGTAGCTGTCATTCGTAATGTCCTGAGTTCGATTTTCTTCGGATTGATCCCCCTGACCATGTAATTTTTCATGGCTGCTCCGGTCGGTAGGGGGGTGTTTATTTGGTTTCCTGTCCACCATGAATTACCTGCGCATAATTTCCTTCTCTGTTATTTGTTTTAAAGTGATTGGACTTAGGCGAGGTCAATTTGTGTGTTTCGGTAGGATAGTAGAATTTGCGACTAGCAAAGACTTCACCTTGGTGCTTGGGAAGACTGCTTAGTACCTTTATTCCTGAGAGCGTCTCACCGATTCGCATTACCCTCAGGTTGCAGGTTGCTCGGGCAGGCTAGCCGGTATCATGGTGCAATCGTTAGTGACCCCGTCGTCCTTCGGGTGAGTGAGTGAGTGTGTGGTGTTTTAGGGCCCATCGACAACAAGGTCATTTGGGCCCTCGTCCTCGGATCTACACTTACGACACTTAATACCGTCCTCCCAAGGTGACGTTAGAAGCATAAGGGGTTCACTATTAGACGGAAATCGGTGGATATAATCCTATTTCAGGAAAAAGGCTTATAGGTCAGGATCCTATTGGTGTAGGATGCAATCAGGGAAAGGCCGATTATGCTCCGGACTAGCGAGTTGTTCTCTGCTGTAAGTACGGGTGAGCATAAGTGTATAGGCCACGCCGTGGCTCAGTGGTTAGACCACTTGGCTCTCACCAAGGCGGCCCGGGTTCGATCCCAGGTGACCGCAAAGTGAGATTTGTGACGGGCAACACGGCGTTGGGGCGGGTTTTCTCCGGAACCTCCGGTTTCCCCCGCCATCTCATTTCACCGGTGCTCCATCTTCATCTCATGTATCATCAGTGTCACCGCCTGCGGTGCCGTATGTAGTTAAAGCGGGCTTTATTGTTTATTGATGCTTGCTCCCCAACACACTTGCTCGTCACGCCGTCGGTATCACTCTCTAATTCAAGTTGCCCACGTCTTTCCCGCATCTAATTGTAATTTTTACTCTGCACTCTCTCGTCACTTTACGCCTTCATCCCCCGCAACGCCCCAAGATGAAGTGACGCCACTTTTCTGGTCTGTTTGCGTCCTTTCCGACCGCGGACTATCTATTGTCACCCGAACGTCTGAACTCCCTATAGAACCGGCCGGCAGTAGGGCCAGAGGGGAACCATTCAGGACATGCCTACCCATTTGTCTCGTGTCACTAACTGAAGGGATGATTAGTTAAACGGCGGAAGCCCTGTACCGTATCTTTCCCCTCCCCCTGCCGTGTGGAATCTTCGCGGTGATTCACTGAAACGCGGAACTTCGAGAAACAGCGATATCCCTATAAAAAGGGGGCTGCAGTTGGCGAGTTCAGTTCAGTTCTTGTCGAGTAGCGGTGAGGAGCGCCCAGTGAGGGAACGGACTGTGTGCGTGCTTCGGAGGAGTGTACGTAACTGCGTGTGCATTACGTAATTCTGTGTAATCGGCAAGTGTTCCGACTGTAATTCGGTGGAAATAAAGAACATTTTTGAGTGGTGCAATTGGACTTTTAATTTCAGGAACCCACAAAGTCACACTATTCACGCTCCTTTCCTATTTCATGACTATTGCGCCCGTATCACGTGATGCATAGCAATTTTGATTGGAGGTTTGCTGTCATCGTATTTAATCTTATTGGTCTTTCACCCCCTCCTATATCTAGGCAAGTTCAGTTTTTTTGTCCCACCGGGTTTTGACCCTCGGGGTCATGGGAAGAAATATTCTGACCTTTTTGTCACATTCCTTACGGGAACTTTTTTCCCTCGTCGCCCTTTCTCACACGTTTTCTCAACGATGACCTAAGTGAGGCGCTCCTAAGACCAATGACGCCTTTTTCTTTAAACCACTGTAGTCCACTTTATCCCCAATAGTTAATTTTTCCTGGGATATTATCTATGTAATCACTAGTTTATTATCTGCTTACTTTATTATCTGCTTACTTTATTATCTGAACATATTGATTTCATACCAAAATAGTTCGCCTTTAAAGGGTTCATCAACAGTTTCTACAGCGTTATTGTACTGTACAATAGATTAGATGTTGACACGTGATATTGCAGTCACTTAATTCGTAGAGCAGACGAGATAAAGAAAGACGGTAGCCCACAGAGGCCATAGATATTCAGATTACCTCCCGCAGGACTCTGGTGATAAATAGCGGGAAGTGAACAAGCTCCCGGCAATGATCATTTCAGCTTAGTAACTGCTACTTTCATGTGGTAGTATATACAAGAACGGAACAGGAAAACTGCTTTCTATAGAAGGGTTTAACGTTCAGCAGTGTTTATCTTCTTTTCGCATATTGTCTGTCGTATTACGAGACTCGAAGGTGTATATAACATGCTTTATATCGAAACATCTGTGATTATGTTATCCCATTCTGCTTCACAGCTGTTAAAATCAGTAGAAATTTTCAATCCTTTAACGCTGTTCAAATTTTCGATACACTATAAAATTTAGCACATACCTTTTTGTTACTAAATATTTTATTGTGAAATATGCAGTGAAATTAACACAAAGAGAAACATATTATAAACTGTGGAGATTAGATATTTGGTATTTCGTACTATATCTAAAATATATTGGAGCTTATGTGTGATAAAATCTTTGTAGAATTTTTAACGAATCGCTATGCAGATTTAAACAACAAAACGGCCGAATTCACATCTTATACTATCAGAGCAGAGAAATGTGTGTATAGAAGTATTTTTAATCAATATTTATACATTCTTCTGTTATCTTTGACATTTGAAAGCAAACCCTAATTTTTTTAAAACAAAATAAGTGTCTTATAACCCAGAGAAGCAGCGGTTTTGTAGCGGAAAGATGTTTAACAAATTTGAAAATCACCTGTCGCGTTATACAAAATAGGTGCAAAAAAATCTGAAACTTTCCTGGCCACGACTTTATTCAAATATCTTCGGGATACAAGCCGGGTGAAAAGACGATTAAAAACTGACGTTTCGGGAGCTTACATCACTCCCATCATAAGGATATTGTGACTCTGTAAGATTCTAAAATTAAAAGTCTAGTGCCCGCCTCGGTAGCGTGGTGGTAGCGTGTCTGCCTCACGTTCAAGAGGCCCTGATATCGAACCTCGGTCAGGGTGAGTTACCTGGATAAGGTTTTCCCCGGTTTTTTCCCGTTATCCTGAAAGACGAATGTTGGGTAACTCTAAGCTCTATAGACCCTGGGCTCATTTGAGCATAATTTCACCCATTCCATTCATCGTCCGATATGACTAAACGTTGGAGGACGTAAATTACAAAAAATAAATACATAAGACTCTTTGTACAGCCCTTTGCAGCAGCAGAATTACGTAACATGCACAAACGCAATTTCTCGGTCGTCTGTCACACGTCCACACCGCTGTACACTCAATTCACAATTCCACCGACAACTGACCTCATTCACTCACTGACTGACTCTTTTTTATGGGAGGGGGGGGGGTGTATGTGGGTAGGAAGAAGGATGAGTATTGGGAGGGATGTTGTTCTGCGGTGATACTGTATATTTGGGTTCTATGGTGCTTATTTAATGGGACTATGATGGTGAAGTTGTTGGCCGATACCGCCGAAGTAATCCGGCTGTTTGTAGGTGAAAACTCAAGTGCGCGGTAAATCCGCTGTGGTGAAAATGTAGCAGCCATGATCCAGGACCCTGGCTACGACCTTTGAACCGTGGTAATAATTCAATCTGCTTCAGTGGTAATCGGTGCAGTTGTCATATGCGCAAACATCTGGTGAGCGGCCAAAGTCTTCAAGGGCTCGGGCTCGAGGAGGGTTGCGGCGAGGCAGGACTTGGGGCGGCGGCGTCCAACGGGCGCGGGAGTTTCCGCGAGGCTGGAAGAGTGGTGGTGGTCCGTTATCTGGAGCCAAGAATCTTCTGAGTTACTCAATGCTTTGTGACATGAAGCTCTGGTGTGTGCGGAGAGCCTCCTCTAGCTTCTTGCTTGGCGTTCGCGTATCGTTGATGTAACCCACGATCTTCTCAAGCTTAGCCTTGCAATAGCTTAAGGCCTCAGAGTTGCAGCTGGCTTCTTCTTGAGGAGCGCTTTGCGGTGGTTGGGTGGCTTCTCTTACATCTCGAAAATTTTCGAAGCTCCCGACCATTTACGACGGATGGCGAAGGAGAGGTAACTGCCCAGATATCTGTATGGTTCTTTCTCTCGCGGTAAGTAACAAGCGCTCATCGGTTCCGTGGGCGTGGTTGGTCGCTATCCATCTCTTGCATTCCCCGCTTCTCTCTCTCTCTCTCTCTCTCTCTCTCTCTCTCTCTCTCTCTCTCTCTCTCTCTCTCTCTCTCTCTCTCTCTCTCTCTCTCTCTCTCTCTCTCTCTCTCTCTCTCTCTCTCTCTCTCTCTCTCTCTCTCTCTCTCTCCCTCTCTCTCTCTCTCTCTCTCTCTCTCTCTCTCTCTCTCTCTCTCTCTCTCTCTCTCTCGGCGTTCGCATATGCGTGGGCCGCAACCCGCCACTAAGCAATACCTCGTAACACTATAAATGTTTAAGAAAACACTAAATTGAAATAACAAAACGTTAATTATTTCAATTTAGTGTTTAGTAACATTTCTTATTCATTCATATCCGGATGATGGGAGCGCTATGCGCTCCGAAACGTCAGTTCTTAATCGTCTTTTCACCTGACTTGTATCCCGATAATATCTGGAATAGCATAAGTGCAGTTTAGTTCACACTGTACACTATAACGTTTGATATCGGAGCCTTTTAAACTTTCAACAAAATATCATTCAGATGATTATAACATAGGGACTAATTGCTGTGCATTTTTTCCAATTATTTTCCAATTTTTCTATCATTTAATTCTGATTTTTCTTGCACTTGCGAAGTAAAATGCTCCATACGATTTATTCTGTAAACAAAACAACAATTAGAAACTCTTTTTTCTTTTTGACTGAGAAGATACTTTTACAAAAACTACATTTCATTGCCCCCCCCCCCCCATGAGGCAGCCAGGAAGTGAACAAATTTCTAAACGGCAGTTTTGAGCAATATACAGTATTTAAATAATGTGGCGCACTTTCATTTGTTAAATTATGACCTCTGCAACCTGTTAAAAATTTGAATTACTAGTATTATAAAAAGTGTTTAGAGAAACTCGTCAAGATATCTGCATGAAACATAAAATTTGCCTACATAGCTCTGCTAGAGCAACATGGGAAAATATTTTGAAATAATAAAAACTTATAAGAACTAAAAATGTTAAAAATTTGACCGAAATAACTGCGCGACAGTACATGAGGATCACACCTTTTTTTTTTTGACATATTTATTTTACGTCCTCCAACATTAAGTCATATCGGACGATGAATGTGGTTGGTGAAATGATGCTCAAATGAGCCCAGGTGCATAGAACTTAGAGTTACCCAACATTCATCTTTCAGTATAAGTAAAACCACAGGAGAAATGGGGAGAAACTTATTCAGGTAACTCACGCTGACCGAGATTCCAGCTCGGGACCTATTGAGCATGAGGCAGACACGCTAGCATCTTACGCCACCGAGGCGGGTGCGAGACTCACAGTGAAGATGTTTCCGGCTCGATTCTTTCGACCACATAGTATGACCGTGATCCTTTTATGGATCCATATGCTCCGTGAGTTAATGCTGGATTACCATTCTATGACAGTTCTTACATTGTTTCCTTGTCATCATAAGCTGCAGTACTAGGTTTCGTGGCGTATGAGGGTGGGGACAGATGGCGCGGATGCGTGTTGAAAGGAAGAATAATTATATGTGAATACTGGTCGACGGTCTGTTAATGACCCTATCTAGACAGCTAAGGCAGTAGAGGTCTTCGAACCTGGAAATGTTAGAGACTTCGGCACATATGCTTGCGGCCTTTACCCTCAATGGTTCATTTACTTCACTCTTCTACCTGGTGGGTATTAGCCATAACTGATCTGCGTAGAGTCTGACTAGTGAACGCGAGTGCAGTTAGCCCCTCAAAGCCCCTCCAGCCCACTAATGACCGTCATAAATCTATTTCCACACTTCTGAAATGGAACACTGTCGTTGAGGACCAATAACAACCCTGATTTTCTCGACGTTGCAGTCGCATGTCTACTCCATGTGGAGTCTCAGTTGACAAAGTTCCAACTTCCAGATAATCTGTTTCATTACGTGCAGAAATTCGTTGTGTGTCACGATATGGAGACCGTGGGAGGGAAATGCAGTGGTACATGCAAATGAAGTAGTAGATAACTTTCAGTCAAGTGAAAATAATCAAAGTGATGACAATAGTGTGAATAATTGGGCCAAGTTATGTTACTGGAAAAGCCTCAAAAAACAAAGTTATAACGGGAACTGTTTCTAAGCAAATTCAAGCGCTTGTTTTGAACATATATAAATATGTGCTGAAAATAATCTTGGAAAGGGGTTGTGCGATGAACCAGGTGATAAATTCTGGCTATTCACAGATATACAGTAAGAAATATTGCGACGAAAGGAATACCAAAAACGCCAATCAACTGTGAAAACAAAAGGAAACGTATTTCTAAAGTACATATTTTCACATGCGATTTAATTCGTCTAGAAATTTATGGATTCTATGCAAAAGGAACAGTGCCGACCTTAGACGAATTGGTTGCACATTTGTAAGAAATTTGTGATTTTCCTTATGTGCACTGCACTTTGCGCGGTCTCCTAAAGGAGCTGGGTTTCAAATACCGTACTTCGAATAAGTTAAGGGTTATTATGGAATCCAGTAGAACTGTAGCTTGGCGATATATATATATATATATGTATATATATGTGTGTGTGTGTATGTGTCAAAACAAAGGAAGTTTCGCAGTAATGGACATAAGATAATTGATTTAGACGAAACCTCGTACGATACCCATGACGTATGGAGAAAGTTGGCAACCTTGCAGAAAGGTCTGGGAGGAGGAGGGCCGGTGTTGTAAAACGATTATGAGGGTTCGTCAAAGGCAGCGGCCGACGTGCACGGGAGTTAACTAAACAGACTCTAACTCGATATGCGTGACGTTTCTCCCTTTTTTGTATATGCTTATATATTGTTCTAAAAATAACGTCTTTATCCTATCATTTCGTGTATTTTTAACTTTTAGTTATTATAATATTAGCTAAATGTATTTTTAGCTCTTTAAATGAGAGGTGGAATTGGAAATTTAATTACAAAAGTGCAGAGCATTTTTGTACCGTCCATCAGAACAGTATGTTCCAATGAAGAGAACCTTTAATACCTCTGAATAATTCGTAGAGACATTAAGGGTAAATAGGGCTGTGTGGGGGGGGGGGGGGAAACGGGAACGATCCACAATGCAAAAAGAATTTCCCTAATCGCACCAACTGGAAATTCAAATTCCGAAAAACGCAAACACTGATATAAAGGTAAAATAAATGGAAAGAAAACAAAACCAGCGACTGCATAAGAAAACAGAATCAAATTTTGCAGAAGCGAACTAATTAGTGGAGTGGTTTGAGCTCACTAGACCGAAAAACTGTTTGTGAGTGGATCAATACTAAAAGGGTGGAAAAAGAAGCGCTAGAAATTGCAAATTAGCTGAAAGTGGGGGAAGTTTGTGGCAAGCAACGGTTGCCTTGACTGTATTAGTGAATTAGATAAATGGAAAGGACGTGTAGAGGAGGATCGTGGACTGAATGACATGACTAACTGCTTGTTTATCCCTCAAAGCTGTTTGAGATAAATCTATAATATTGTTAAAGAAAATTAACTAAAGAATAATGGCTAATATCTAGAGTCCGGATTTGTAACCACAATCAAATAGTGAAATAAGCAAGCAAATGCACGAAAAATGAAACAAATAAGCAGCAAAAATAAGCTAATAAAATATAAACTTAATCATAAACGTATTGTTTCTAGAATTTTTATCTTACTCAAGCTTGTTACAGTAATTGAGAGAGCTATCTTGAGATTTTCTTGAGGGATGTTTCTTCATTATTTTAACAAAGAATTTTTATACTGTGGAAGGGATATCTTTACGTCACATGATGTTACTGAAAAGCACTACAGTTTTTTATGAATAAATTTCTCTTCGATATACCTTTTTGGACCAGAAAGTTTTGAAGAAATTTTACACAGTGTTTCGTAACCAGGAATTTTCGTTAATACCTGAATTTCTTAAACGCTGTTTTAACAATTCCGCGAGTGTCTGGAGACAACGTTACTGAAATTTCGTCAATCAAAGAAAGTGAATGTTTCAAGTGAATGTTTCGAGCTTCCAACTGTGTTATAATAGCAGATATTTTGGAGAAGCGTTAATGGATGTACTCTATTTTATTTTGGATATATATAAGGGCGCTCAACTACAGCGGTTATCAGCGCCCTTTAAAAATCTTATAATGGCAAAAGCCAGATATAAAACTTTCCATAACCTATACAAGTGTAACAAAACCTATTAAAAATACACGTACATAAAAAACATTAATCAAAACCTACCGAAAACCTCGTTCACCAAATCCCAAATCCCAAACCAGAAAAGAATCTAAAATCCTTCTCCACGGGTCTCCACGCACGGCCTACATGTGGGTGGGCCTGTTGACCGTCTCCCTCAACCACGAAGAGGAGCCCACACGAGGGAGACTGTTGGCTCGGGACCCCGGGTGCGCCAAACCCGTACCTACCGAAGTAGGCCCCTGGGGGGTTTATTTTGGATGCCAATATTGGCAAAACATTCTTGTGATGTGGCCCCCGTAGGGGAGGGGATCCGTCCCCTTCAGCTGCCAAAGTGTGGGCGCTGCGGACCCTTAGCACTCGTGGTACCTCTGACGTTACTAGAGGAATCTCGGGCCGAACATCTGAGCCCCTCCTTCGGGAGTTGTTCGGATTGGGATGGACTCGAGGGGGCAGTGTGTTCCCGATACCCGTGGGGATCGGGTACGTCTTCGGACGGGGTTGAGGGAAGCCATCAATTCTCCCGGGTACTAGCCTGCAAAGCTAGTAGAAGGTGTGCTAGATCACCAGGCGGTCCCACCGAGGTTCTCGGTAGTCTTCACCTTTGGTGTTGGCACGCGTAAGTGGCGTATCCACTTCCATCCCGTCTTGGGTCCATAGGACCAGATGGGGGGGGGCTTGTTAGGTAACCAGGTCTTTCCCTATGGAAAGCCCCACTGAGGACGCCGAGCGCCTATTTGGGACAGCTCGGATAACTCCCTGGTTGAAAGAGGTCCGGTTCCTACGGGTTCAGGACTAATGGGAGTAGAGCCCCTGGGCTCACCTTGTGATGTGGCCATGTTGCTTGCATCTTCTACATCTAAGAAGTACAACGCTGCTTTACTTCATTGAAATGTTCTGCGTAGAATGATACAGCCTTTAACCAAGAACCCGGTCGAGTGAAAACTGTTTTAGAAAGTGAATACAAATTTGGAAGGGCTTCGTGGAATTTTTGAACTCTAATCGGCGACATTAAAGCGGTCCGGCTTTGATCACACCCTTGGGGTGCGGATTTTAAGTCCCAGGTGTAGGGCCGGTGCCCTCTCAGCATCATGAGGAAAGTGAGGAGCTTGCGCGGCCCTGGTCACGGAAAGCAAAGTTCCGGCTGGAGGATGCCGAGAAGCTATTCACATCTCCTTCCCGTATCGGTTGGATGATCGCCCACATCTGCCTTACGTAAGTGGGCGTGAGGTCGGCAGTCGGGTTGGTAGGCCTTGGTCCTCTTAGGGCTGTCGCGCCAGGGTTTATTTATTATTTTAATTGGCGACAGTGCAAACACTTCCCTTAGGCTAGAGACAGAAGGTCCACGTTTTTATATCGGCTTCTAACTCTTTCAACGAGACGAAGTATACTGTCTGAAGATAAAGTGATGGCTAGGAGTGAAAATTTACTTTTAAATTAATATGATATGGATAAAATAAGCTATTTTGATTAAAAACTGGCACATAGAGTAAAATTGAGGAAGAATATAAATGCTCTACGTAAATACCAAAGACAGGTTTTACTTCGTTGCACAGGAGCGATATCAACGACTGCTACAATGGCATTATTAGTGATAGTGTGAATATGGCCATTGGATTTGTTGATTATACAAAGGGAAGCCTACTTTTGGATGAAGTGGAGAGAATTCACTAACATAGAAAATTTATTGGAGACTCCATGCAGGATGAGAAGAGAAATTAGAAACGTATTAATTGAAGAATGGAATCAAATTGATGTAGGAAGAAGGACACACGAAATCTTTCCTAGTATAAATGAGAGGTTAAATTTAAAGGAGATCCAACCAAGACGAAGTGGAATACAATACATTTCGGGACATGGACCGTACAAGACATACTTTAAAAAGATAGGAAAGACAGATGAAACCATGTGCACAACCTACATGGAAGAAGATACTCCGGAACCTGCTTTATTTGAATGTATAAAGTATACACAACAGCTAGAAGAAGAGAGGAAAGAATTAGCAGGAAAATGTATATGGAACATCATTAGGAAGATTTAGATTTTAAAATACTAGAATTGGCAGCGGAGAAGTTCTCAACAATAGTAATGGATGAATATAATCAACAAAGACAGCAGCAACGACGAGTAAGAGACAATATTCAACATAGATATCGTGAACCACCTTCCACACCAAGAAGATCTGAACGACTTCGAGGACAGAATATGGATACCTAGCTTCAACAACCAAAGGAAGAAGAGGAACTTCAGCTAGTCGAAGGATTAATAGAAGGGGACAATCTTGAAGACAACATCAACACAAGAACAAAGGGATTGATGATTTATTAGGGATAGGAAGGTAGAAGTAGTTTAGATTGTGAAAAGTGCAAGCTATTTGATTAGTTAGGTTAGGTTAGATAGGTTAGTGTAGGTTAGCTTTTCTGCAAAATGTTTGTAAATATCAATATAATTACTATGTTCGAATAAATATAAAATTGTAATACTGTCTTGGTATGGCATATAGAGGTAAAGACATAAGAAATGCTGAATTTTATATTTTATGCTTTTTATTTTTTTATTTTTTTAAATAAAAAACCCATAAAATAAGCTTTTATAAGCATTTTGCTTAGAAATTCGTGCTCTACAGTAATATCAGCCTAATCAGTTTCTGGTAAAATAAATGGTTTTCCAGCTATATGTCGTTTTGTTTGAAAACGTTTCATAAATTTCGAAACAAAAGAACTGTTTGGAGTAACGTACATAAGTATAATTAATTCTTGTTATTTGGAGGATGTCTTAGAAAAAGCATTTATAATTTCTGACATTTGTTAAGTTGTCACTACTAAGGTTTTTTGATAGTGTAGTAATAAAGGTTTGTGTTCATATCGATACATTTTGGCAAAGTTAAAGCTGTTCATTCTTTTATTTAAAGTATTACCATCGCCACTCCTATATTGTATTACAGATATCCTCGTGCTTATGTAAAGTTTGTTTATTCATTTTCAACTTTCTATGCCTCTTTTCTGACTAGAGTTGCTGGCGTTCTACTCGTTGAGTTGTAGGTTTATACTTCCAAACTCATTGGAGGGTAGGAATGACTAAGTTCTTGGAAATTAATTACGATAATGCTATAATGTTATGCAATATTAAAGCCATCTGATATCGCCATTTTCAACGAAAAAACTGAACGTAACCAGTGACCAGTCAGAAGATAGGGTGATATCTTCCGGCCTGTAAGAGCCTAGCTATAAACACGCACACATCAAAATGAACGGTCACAATTCATTTCCCAAGTCCATATATCTTGACATTTGACATTAAGCTAAATGGGAATGGTCAAAGAACCAGGTAAAGGAGAATCTGAAATGTTATAGTTAAAAGCAGGAGTTGGTAATGATGAGATGCCAGACACTTATTAGCTGGCTTCCTGTATTTCATACACAAAAAATACAACACTTGGATATACAGTTTTTATGCTTAAGTATAATTGAACAATTATTTTTAATACTTAGTCAAGTAATATATTTAGTCCATTACCATTCAATTTAGTAATGAATGAAATTATAAAAGAGATCAATACAATGGATGGATGTAAAATGGGAAATAAAAACCTTAACATGCTACGCTGACGATGTCCTGATGGCAAACACTGAGGATGACTTACAGAGACTGCTATATAGATTCTATCTTGGATGTAGAAACCATAACATGAAAATATCATTAACAAAAACGAAATCAATGACCATAAGTAAATTCCCCTTGAGATGTAAATTGGAACTAGAGAGGAAAACAGTAGAACAGGTAATGACAATAAGGTACCCGGGTGTTGAGTTAAATAATTGGGGAGCACTCCACATTGAAGTTACATATCAAGCGAATAAAGCAGCGAAAATTACAGGCTGCATAAATGATAGTATATGTAAAAACAAATATTTAAATAAAGAAACCAAGACTAGAATCTATAAAGGGGTAATACGCCCAGTATCCACCTATGCCTGTGAAGTAAGAGCGGACACTTAAAAAACGAAACAGATTCTAGAGACAAATGAAATGAACGTCTTAAGAAAAATTATAGGAAGAACAAGAACAAAAAAATAAGAAGTGAAGATATTAGAAAGCAATTAAACATTTAAGCAATAGGTGGTTTGGCGGATAGAAGACGAAGCGAATGGAATGACCATGTATCCCGTATGACATCGGACGTATACACGGAGACTTCTTACCAACAGATGGAAGATCTCCTGGAAGACAAAAAAAAAAAAAAAAAAAAAGGTGGAAGGACTCCTAATTTTTGGAAAAAACAGGCCTTAGGCTATTTGATGAGAAGAAGAAGCAGAAGAAAAAGTATTGGATTGAATTGTATTGTGGTACGGAGGGCATTAAGTACTGCGTCCAGTCTTGACCTACTGTACCTATGGCCAAGTTTGGCATCACCAGGAGGAAGGATGAGGCGGGAGGAGACAGAGGGTCAAGGAGTCGCGACAGTGCAGAGGCAAGGTCTCCATTATTTACCAGTTGGAAACTCTCCTACAGGCCAGCACAACCACTATCTCACCTATTCTAGTCTGAAAAAGGCCCAACAGGTTGGCTCGGAGGCCGGAAACCGTTCTGCCTGAGGAGGAAGTATAGGCCAGGACGACATCATCCTGCCATGCAGCGCCGAGACCTTCCGACACTTCTACTCTGAAAGAGATCTCCAGATGTGAAATGATAATGGTGTTGGGAAAGGAACTCGTGAACGTGTTTGGTAACTAACTTTACTTTGTTACTTTGGTAACTAACACATACGAGGCGTGTGCGTAAAATAAGGTCTTCAAGGAGCTGGAGCCGCGATAAACGCTATTAAGCAAAGATCCGGCAACACTGGCATGTAGCAATCCCCACCTCAACGAACCCGTTGCAACCATTAGTCTTGGCTGGGCAGCCGTTTGCGATAGAGCTTCCTATCACTTCCACCGCCAAGTGCGAGTTGCGTGCAGTGATCCGGTTTTTTTGAGTGCCAAGGGTACTACCCGCACTGAAATTCATCGTCAGTTATGCGAAGTCTATGGGCCACAGTGTTTGGACGTCAAAAACAAGCGAAAGTGTGTCAGAGAGTTCAAAGACGGGCGTACAGACGTCCATGATGAACAACGTTCTGTCGGCCTTCGGTTTCAGCCGAAACAGTTGCAGAAGTGGAGCAAGAAATTCTTAAAGATCGGCGTGTGACATTTCGCGAGCTGTGCGAACTTATCCCTGAAGTCAGTAAGACTAAGATTGACAAGATTTTGACCGAACATTTGCATTATCGCAAGGTGTGTGCGAGGTGGGTCCCCAAAATGCTTACCGGAGACCATAAACGTGTTGAGGGGGCCCACCGATTCCTGGAGCGTTTTGCAGAACAGGGTGAGGAATTGTTGGATTCAATTGTCATTGGCGATGAAACCTGGGTGCGCTACACAACACCAGAAACTAAAGAACGTTCTTGTCAGTGGTGGCATTCGAATTCGACGAAGTCACGAAAGTTCAAACAGACATTTTCAGCCGGCAAAGTGAAGGCCAGTCAGCTCTGGGACGTAAAAGGTGTATTGTTGTGCGAGTTTATGCCTACCGACACAACAATAAACGCCATCAGCTACTGTGAGACTTTAAAAAAATTGCGACGTGCCATTCAAAATCGGAGGGGAATTCTGACGAAGGGAGTGATCTTTCATCACGACAACGCTCCTCCTCATACAGCACATGCAATGACTGATCTTCTGGCCCAGTTCGGATGGGACATCCTCACCCATCCCTCTGCAGTCCAGACTTAGCACCTAGTGATTATCATCTGTTTCCTGAGTTGAAGTCACACCTGGGTGGAACACATTTCGTGACCGACGATGATTTGAAAAACGAGGTTGAGCGCTACCTGCGCAACTTGGCGGGAGAGTGCTATGACAAAGGTATATAAAAACTGCCATGGCGCATGCAAAAGTGCATTGATCGCAATGGTAATTACGTTGAAAAATAGCTGTAAGTTCCACCTTTCCATCAAAGTAACAATTCATTTACAATAAACATGTTTTCTATATTAAATGACATTTGAAACCTTATTTTACGCACATGCCTCGGATATAGTAGTACGACAGATGTCGCAGTTATTTATTCTCCAACTTCTCGAGAGGTATGACCAGCTGAACAGGGTATATAAGGTGGTTTCCGTCGGAGGTGCGAAGAATAACAGTTCTAATCTGTCCATCACGTCCTTCATGTAACTCTTCCACACATACTCTCTTTCATATGTGTTTTGGGCATGTGTCCTCTTTAGTAGAGCTACGTCACCAACTCTAATTTTTGTACCATGGTCTCGAAGCTGATGAACTTCCTGGAAATTCCGTAATAACAGCAGGTACTCCTAACTTCAACATTTCCAAAGGTGATCAGCTATTCGTTGGTGTTATCTAAAGGCTCGTACAGTACCATTCCTTGGTGGTTGTGATCCGGTGGGGTCGTGGTGAGTCGATCACCAACAAGGAAGTATGCTGGAGTCAGCACGTCACTATTATCGTTGTCTTGCGTCAGGGGTCTCGTGTTTAATGCGGCCTCTATGCTAACTAAAATAGTTCGTAGTCCTTCATCGTCAATAGTGGAACGTCCAAGTACTTTTCGTAGGCACCGTTTGGTGGATATATATAGTAGGGCGGCAGATGTCGCAGTTATTTATTCTCCAACAAATAGAGAGGAAATGGAGGGACAAGAAATTCGAGAGTTATGTAGGGGAAACCTCGAAAAAGTCAATTGTTCAGGTAGACCGGCCAAGAGAATTGAACCGGACCTCCACAGAGAGGACCGAAGGACACCTTGAGCCATCCTCCTCAGTTATATAGTCAAATATTACCTACACGATGGAAGACAGCTACATTTATGCTTAGTTTTCATTACGAATGACTCTTTGTGTAGCTACTATTAGGAGAGCTGTTCAATAAAGAATGATCACAATTTTTTGACAACGTACGTTTACTCATCCTCATAATTTTGGTGGTCCTTCTCAAAATACTCTCCCCTGAATGCGATGCACTTTTCCCAGCGTTTCTGTCAGTCTTCAAAGACATGCTGGGAACCATTTTTGAAAGATCCTTCAAAATCGCCTCCGCAGCCTTCACCACTGCTTCTGATAATGGATAACGCCTCCCACGAAGGCGTTTCTTTAAGTTAGGGAATATAAAATGTCACATTGTGCTGCGTCTGGACTATAGGGAGGGTGAGGCATTCACTTCACGTTGATTGTTGCAAGATATTCAGCAACAACATTGGCAGTATGCTGCCGCGCATTATCGTGATGCAGCATCCAGCCTGCTTCACGGAAATGTGGTCTTTTGCGCCTGATATGGGCTTACAATGTTTTCAGGACATTCCTGTAGTATTGTCCAGTTACTGATGTGTGTGCAGGTACAACATGCTGATAAACAATTCCATTAATATCAAAGAATGAGATGACCATAACTTTCCCAACAGAAGCAAACACTTTTGCCTTGTTGAGGGTTGGTAATTAAGGAGATTTCCACACTGAGCTTTGCTGTTTGCTCTCAGGATCAAAATGATGTAACGAAGTTTCATCAGCAGTGATTACGTTTGAAAGAAACTCCGGCTGTTCCTCTAACATTTTATCTTACCAGTAAGAAATTTTATACAAGATGATTTCATAAGTTTTAACTCCATAAAAACAACAGGTTGGTGAAAAGTTAGTTATTCTGAGAGAAAAAAGTGCTTCATAGTTAACAATTTGGACATCGAAAGTGCGTGCGTAAGAAAACGTTTCCTAAAATAAGGAGTATTTAAAAATTTGAAACGTAAATAAGCTCCATAGGTTGGTTGATAAGTTTGGCAAAACCTAAGAATATGTATATTTTTTCGTCAACATCACACCTTATTTGTCGACATAGTCTCCATTGTTGGCTATACACTTGGTGCAGCGATGTTCTAACTTTCTCATCCCGTCGGAAACTTGGGGTTCTATCAAGGTTTGAAAAAATACTCGTTGACGGTGACTGTCACTTCTTCATTTGATGAAACTTCCTTACTTTTAAGTTTGGGAACAGGGAGAAATCACTTGGGTCTAAGTTTGGTGAATAAATTGAATGAGGAAGAAATTCAAAGCCCAACTCGTGCACTTCCGCTATTGCGATTGCTGATGTGTGCGATGGTGCATTATCCTGGTGAAGCAGTACCTTTTTGCGTTGTAATCTCTGTCTCTTTTCAGTCATCTCATGTTGCAAACGATCCAACAATGCGGCGTAATAGGCTCCAGTTATGGTTCTTCCAATTTCCATGTATTCTATAAGGATTATTACTTGAGAATCACATTCCTCTAAATATAAAATTAATGGACTTAGATAAGTGGCATACCTATATGCTGGTTCGTCCTTCTTCCACTATACAGTACATTTAGATTCAGTTTATATATCGGAGGAGTAGAGAACACTTTGCACATTTGGGCCTCCATTACATCGATTGTGGCTACAACACTCAAGGAGGAAGACATGAAGCTAAGGGCCATAGGCACAAGAAGTGCACCGTTTCCCAACAATAACAGGGAAAGGACTCGACTGCTACTACAACTTCCTAAAGAGGATAAACAATGACCCTTCGATCAAGCAGCCCTTTAGTGACCACTTTAGACTAATCATTTCTTGAGCCAACTCCCTAGCCATTTATCCATACTGATACAGGTCACACCTGAAAGATGAGAGGGAAATGGAATGGAAGGACATAGCAATCGCTTATAGATAAGGAACAGCACGAAAGCCCAAAGTGAACGTGTGCAGTCGTCGGAAATTAATGCTCCTTAGACAGCTTGATACTGAAATGCCTAAGATGTATCCTAAGGGGCAGAGGACATATCCTCCTTGGTTGTGCAGAGCGTCCCACGTAGATCTGGGCAGGACTAAATATGATAAATCTACCATGTCTATGTCTAGTATCCGCACATGTTTTTTTTTTTTAGAATTTTTATCGCATTTTATAATTTATACTGATGGCTCCAAGAGCTCAAATGGTGTTGGTTGTGCTTATGTGTTGAACCGAACCGTATACTTTCGGATTCCACACTAGCACTTCCATTTTTACTGCAGAGCTCTACGCAATATATCGGGCCGTTTTACACGTACGTCGAAGAAAGTTGGGGGACTGCTTAATCCAAAGTGATTCCCCCAGTGCACTTCAAAGGGTACGGCAGCTGTACAACTTCCACCCTTGTGCAGCGTATCCAGGATGCCCTCCACGTTTTACACGCTTCTGGCGTTAACGTGGTGTGTGCATGGATCCCTGGACACGTAGGCTTGCGGGGGAATGAAATGACGGATTCAGCAGCCAAGACGGCTACCATGAAGCCCAGGGTTCGGGTACCATCTGTGACATCGGAAGATTTTAGGGCCGTATTGCGGAGAGCTGTGCAAACCTGCTGGCAGGAAGAGTGGGCCGGTCTCCGTAACTTAGATCTGTGAAAGAACTTCTGATTCCCTGGGTTACCTCCTGTCGTTCATCTCGTCGCGAAGAGGTGAGTTTGGCTCGGTTGCGTATTGGGCACTGCTTTTTAACACATAGTTTTCTTTTTAAAAAGGAGCCTGCTCCACCGTGTCCGTTTAGCAACAAAGCGTTATCTGTCCGACACGTGCTGCTACAGTGTTTTTACCTAGCACACCTTAGGGCGTCTCTGCAGCTGCCGGCCTGCTTTGCAGAAATGCTAGCGGATGATAACATAGTAGTGGAGAAGGCATTTAGATTCTTTTGTACGTTAGAGTTTAGGATTTAATGGAGAGAATTTTTGGCATTTTAGATTTAGATTTTTTTTTTTTGTGTGTGTGTTTTGTAGTTTGTTATGTGCATGTATTTTTTGAAATTTTATTTACAATTTTATACATTTATATCTGGCTTTTGCCATGACTAATTTTTTAAAGGGTACTGATAACCTCTGGAGTTGAGCGCCCTTATCACATCATCGTCGTCGTCGTCGTCGTCGTCGTCGTCGTCGTCGTCGGAAATTAAACCTAGAACTTCCCGGATGCAAACACGTCTCACTGTGTTCTCAGGTTGTAATACGAATCCCAGCCGACCATAAACCACTTATTGTAAAACTAATAAACGGCCTGTTACAGCCTATCATCCACAGTACTAGGTTTTACTTGTTCATCTCAGTTTTTTGTCCTCAATAAGCAGAAAAGAGAATAATTTCCACGGAAAACAGA
Organism: Mantis religiosa; assembly: GCA_030765055.1. Classification (NCBI taxonomy): domain Eukaryota; kingdom Metazoa; phylum Arthropoda; class Insecta; order Mantodea; family Mantidae; genus Mantis; species Mantis religiosa. The sequence continues at coordinate 45,373,111 of CM060954.1, forward strand.
AAAATGAGAATGAACCCATCTGTCAAGAATTGCAACTTAAGAGAGACCTTACTGTTTCCCCCTTTTCTCTGATATTTCCGGTGTTAATTTTCAGCGTTCCAACCCCATCTCATTTTTGTTAACGTGCTTTATGACGTCGCCACCCTCCCGCGTCTTCTATGTTTCATCGCCGGTAATGATAAAGACAGTTTCCGCTTGCTTGCTATCCCATAATGCATAGGACAGAACTTCAGTAAAATATGGCGAGTGTCTTCAAAATGCTTATCACCTTAAAATAAGATTATAGCTCTTAAAACTAATTCTCCTTTCTTTCCTGCTATGGATGAGAAAGGCAGAGGGAGAAGTGCGCTCCGCGTGCTGAAGACATTGAAATAAATTAATTAATTTAGCGTAGGAAGGCCTCGGTGCCAGAGTGTGGAGGAATTCTCTAAGTGGATTTCCTGGCACACAAAAGGAGCAGTGCGCGCTGGAAGGTTGATGCGACAAAATTAATATCTTCACCCAGAGAGATGAGTCGTGGAAAATTCTCCGCATATTTTTTCTCTCTCATCCTATTTTTCTATCTTCTGGACCCGAATTCCATCTTGAACAGCCTTTCACCTCTCTCTGTGCAAACCTCATTACCACACAAGTCTTCCATTGTGGCCAGAATTGGTGTTAACTGCTTTATAGCTGGACAGCAAAAGGCACTTCCGTTCTGTGAGATAAAACCCACAAGAGAGATTTAGATATTTATTGATCCTCAGTATTTTAATATTTGATCATAACTTACATTACATATGCTCTTTCGAAAAGATTGCTCGAAGCAGAATAGATTCTTGGACATCAGAATTAAAGTTCAGTAAAGGGAATTCAGTACTTAAAGGCAAAGTAAAAGCAAAACTGGATAAAACATTTGAAAATCTACATGTTTCAATTTTGCATTGTTTATTGGTAGCTGCTTATAACAATAAAGTTCTTACACACATGGTTTTCTTACAACTTAAATCCATAATACTTATAGGATTTATTTGGTACCAAATAGGTAAAATATTGCATTCAACTCACAACCTCATTTCTCAGTTTCTTGTTTCCAGCATTTTTCACTGTTTAAAATACTCCTTGTGTTACGGTTTATAACTTACATGATATTGTAAGTGCAGGTCCAGAAATTATCAATTTAATGACCTATGTGCTAGTGAAGTATTAAATTATTCGGCCGAAATTTATGTAAAAATAGTGTAAAGGTTCTAACTTCACAAAGGTACACGCACCCTTTTTTGGCTCATAGTAATTAAAATGGAAACCCTCACAACAGTTTGTGCTTAAGGATCAAGAAGAATTTCATACCAGCATATGGATTAAGTTCTTAGTTGTAAATTTTCTCAAATCTGATATTGCACTCATATGATTTTCTATAACCATTTCTATATGTTTACTTTTATTTTTTTAAAGTGGTCAAACTTGTAACCTGTCGTACGTCACATACTCAAATAGAAATCGGGATTAATGATATGCTATTAGAAGAAATTGAGAGCATAAAATTTCTGGGCTGTCAAGTGGACAGATATTTAGATTGGAAAGCTCACATAAATTATATCTTACGTAAACTCAGCTCTGCCTGTTATGCTATCCGAGAACTCGTTAATGTGAGTTCTATTGACACACTTAAATTAGTATATTATGCATACTTTAACTCTATTATGGAATACGGAATATTATTTTGGGGCAACTCAGTAGAAAGTAAAAAATATTTCTTATGCAAAAGAGGGTTATAAGAATCATTACTAACACCCACAACAGATGCTCCTGTAAAGATCCTTTTAGAAGATTGAAGATATTAACGCTTCCTTGGATGTATATATTCTCGATCCTAAAATCCTTGTATGCAATCGTGCCTTATTTGCAACAAATAATGTAATTCACAAAATAAACACTAGACAAAAGTATAATATCCATTATCCCAGTGCTAAACTTTCTTGCTTCCAGAAAGGTGTGCATTATGAAACTATCAAAATATTTGGCGCACTTCCTAATGTTCTTAAAGAAAAAAATTGATAATTTCGGTGCGTTTAAAAAAGCTGTTAGAGAGTACCTTTGCCTAAAATCTTTTTATTCTGCACAAGATTATCTGAATGACAAATTATCCTGATAATGCTTCTGTAGCTCTGTAAGCAGTATCTAACTCTTCCAGTGACAAATCGTTACCAATAAATCTTTGATGCATGTTGAAAGTTTATTTTTAATCTATATGTATTTAAGAAATAATAAGAATGGTATCCATTGCAAAAATCTGAATTGAAAGCTGAATTAAAAAGTGCTTGATTTTGTATCATATATAATTATCCCTGCTTTGTTTTCCATAATGTTGTTCATATTGCCTGTATACTATAATATATGTCTTATGTTAACTTTTGTACATATATATGCTATTAAACTTTATACCTCTGGACATGTTCAATGTTCACAGCCTTTTCTGGCTACAAGTGAACCTACTGAACGCAAATCAATCTAATCTAATCTAATCTAATCTATAACTGCCTGCTTTAGTGGGATCGGCATTTTTGAGAACGAAACTTCATCTACTTCTTAAGAATTACGTAAAGATTAATGACAGTGAAGGAATATTTGGAAAATTAGCAGAATTTCAATATGTACATTTTTTTTTTTTTGTTATGAAAAGTATCTTAAACATATACTTTCTCTCAAAATAGATTTCAGTGTAAAAGCAGTTTGGTATTGCGCATTTTCTTGAAACCTTTATCTCGCATTCTTGTAAGATTTGAACCTACATATCAAGTTTAGTATTTACCAAAGTTACTGTACCCTCCTCCCCCTACACATACACAGATTAAAGATATAACTTTTTCTGATTAATCATTTTAATCAGGGATTCTCAAAGTGAGTATGTATTTGCGATTACATCTAAATATCAGAAAACATAGCACTTAACAGTTGACGTGCACTAGCATTTGTTTTATATTCTAATCGGAAGCAAACAGATATTTTTTTTCAGGGATGCACTACCTTAAGAAAACGTGCCTATATTATGAGTTAAAACATACGGTTATAGTCTGGAGCAGGATGCTGCAGTAATTATGCATTAATTTGAGATTCAAATAAGCTCAGAATGAAGTGGCTATGATGGCACAGAGGTTGCACTTTTCTCTCACACTGAATATCCAGGTTAATCAAGTTACACAGCTGAGTTTTTTTGTTTGGGTTATTTCCTGTAGTAATTATGCATTCACGTAACTTTGGCACTTTAGCCCCGTGTTCATTTGAATTCATTTCTAGTTTCTGTCCTGGTTTGCCAGATCTATACGTACATTTGTGTATAAATCGATAAAGAATCTGCCAGAAAATTAAAAGCTAAGCAAAAATATGTTGGTAACCAGAAGGTGTAGTTACATCCAACCATATCTAACATATAATGCAGCAGTGTTCATCAGAGTTCTAAAGCTATTTATATGGAACCTTTATGGTGCACTAAGATATTTGTATTAAAGGATAGCTGAAAATTTAAGTTATCTGAATCATTCCTCTCATCAGTTTTATTCACATTCCTTCACAAGACGATGTCAAACATTTTAAGGTATACTTAGGCGGCTTTTAAAACGAATTTTAAAACATTGGAGCTATCTCAGAGCGAAAATTATAAAACACAATTTAGAATTTGCTTAAGGTTAGTCTGTAATAATTCAATCTTGTAGGGGCTTCAGTTTAGATGTTATAATTAAGGCCATAAAAATTAGAACTTAATTCGAGCACTGTGAATGCAGTAATCAGAAAGGGTTTTGGTTGTTGTCACGTATAGCTATAATCAAAATTAATGTAATGTACTAAAAGAGACGCTTAATAGAAATTATGGTTGGCTTCTATTTAGAAAACTCAGTGAAATCTGTCTAAATCAGCGTACTACTTGTGCAGATTCTGCCTTTATGCACTTCAGCAAGAAAAGGACTCATTTTCAGCCAATTCATATAGTCCGCAAGCTCTCCCCCTGGCATCTCTGTAATTAGAGCATCGATCCAGAGTTGCTGGCAAAAGAGAAAGGCGTCGGTTCGCATCTTGTTGGATCAAGCTGCCTGAAGAATGTTTCTGATCGTTTTTTTGCGCAAGTGCCAGTTATAAGATCTAGAAGTCATTTATGGGATGTACCACTGAAGTAATTATTTGCGAAATTCGAGGTATAAGCATAGATTTCAATGAACTTAGGAAGCAGTTGCTGGTTACACTGTTTATAATCATCATCATCATCATCATCATCATCATCATCATCATTATTCATGGTTTGGACCCTAGGATCCGTTCTGTCCCCATCGATCAATCTCCATCTCTTCCTTGGTCTTCCTGGGTCTCTTTTACTATTTGGAACGTAGTCGGTCACTGTTCTTGTTCATCTTCTTTAAATGTCGTCTCCAGTTTTCATTATTCTGTTTAATCCTTTCTTTTATCTTAAATATGTTTAAATCTGTTCTTATTTCTTCATTTGTTTTGTGATCCAACAGAGAGTATCCAGCCACTGACTTTACAAATTTCATTTCCGATGATTCAACTTTTCTTTACTCTTTTTAATGCCCATATTTGATTATAATAAAGTGATACAGGGACTGACATTGTCCTATAGAACTTAATTTGCGTCTATCTTCTAGTTTTCCTTCCAAGACTTCCTTTATTGCTCCGCACATAAGGCTAAATTTATTCAGTTCCCTGTCAATATCTTTCTCTTCTAAAATGTGGTTATATCTGATCCCAGATAGTTAAATGCTAACACCCGTTGTATAGTTTTCTCATTTATTACAATATTACTTTCAACACATTGCCTCCCTTTAGGTGATTATACTCTTGTATTATTTACAGATATTTTTATATTTTTAGATACTTATATTTTAGTTTCTATGTATGCTTTCATTTGTAAAGCACCCTTTTGCATGAATCACGATTCTTTGACCAGAATTATAATTAATAACACTTATGCCCGAGTTCACCAACACTTGTTAAGACTTAACATGGCCGTTAGTCTATTTAGCAATAGTTACAACAAAAATTGTATTGCACCAATATATGTGAGCTTAACGCTCCTGTTAAACCTCTTGTTAAATTAACAGGCCATATTTCTGTTGTTTTAGTCGTTGGAAATTAATTGTTCTTTCACACTGGCCGTGGGTAGGACGGACTATGACAGTGTAGAGCCAGACTGATAAATTCAATGCTATAGCCGAGATTTGAACCACGGATCTTCTGGTCTCCGTCCAGCCGCTTTAAACCATTGAGCTACTCTGGCCAACGTGCCAACATGACATTAAATTCTCGAACTGACTCCTGTTCTTTCCGGTAAACCACTAGGAGTTCTCATAAACACATGAGACAACTACCTTAATGGTGACTACTATGCTGTAAGTACTTTAAGGCCCGGGCTTTATAGCATTGAATTTTTCAGTCTGGCACTACACTTTCATAGTGCGTCCTACACACGGCTAGTGTGAAAGAACAATTAATTTCCATTAATTGACCTAACTGTGGTCCGAACTATAAAGCCCGGGTCTTAAAGTACTTACAGCATAGTAGATCGCCGTTAAGGTAGTTGTCTCATGTGTTTGAGAACTCCTAGTGGTTTACCGGAAGAAACACGAGTCAGTTCGAGAATTTAATGTCATGTTGGCACGTTGGCCATAGTAGCTCGATAGCTCAGAGCGGCTGGACGGAGACCAGAAGATCCGTGGTTCAAATCCCGGCTATGGCATTGAATTTTTCAGTCTGGCTCTACACTTTCAATTGTAGAATTGTCAAGATGGTGGGCGTGACGCTGCTTTTTATGTCGATTTGCTATATTTAGACCGTCGAAATGGGATTCGTAATAGAGTACAGCCTATGAGGAGAAATGACTTTGAGGAGTTATCAGAAGAAAATATTCTAAGGAGGTATAAACTATCGAAACAAGTTGCTATGAAGGTTACTGAGGATGTAAAAGAGAGGTTAGAATATGCATCGAAAGGAATGTGCCGATCTCGCCTTTGCTTCAAGTATTAATAACTTTGTGATTTTATAATTCACTGAATTATGTGGATAATACATTGTCCACCTCCCGTCTTGAAACGTTTAAGTCCCTTGTCCTTCTGCGCACCTCGTTTTAAATTTAGGTAATACTGATGAAGCTACTTCTTACTTCTGGTTGTGACATTTGAATTTGAATTAAACATATTTCCAAACATTTCCCACGTCACATCTGACTCTTTCACATTTACACAATCCGTCCTCTTATTTTACACAATAATCTTGTATTTAGATACTAATTCAACTAACTGTTCTTTCAGGATTAATGAGAAAATTGTCCCATGGTTCTCTTCTAATTTTGTTCACCCGTCATTTTCTCAGCTGTGTGTAATCGAAAACAAATACAAAAGCGCTTCGTAGTAGGTTCAGAAAATAATGCGATCCATTCACGGCCTTCTATATCTTTAATATAAACAAGTCTATCAACGTTAACTCGTGTTTGTTAGCAATTTTAGAAAACAAATTCCTGAAATGCAATAATTTTAGCAGTTTTTTTTAACGCTGTGACAATTGTTACGTTATATTTTTTAATGCCGATTTTAACATCTGTTGGTGAAATCGGGCATTACTTTTATTCAGTCTTACACAACTATAAGATTGGTATGCATAAGGTATTCCTCTTTTTGGAGGCTCTGGTTTGTTTAGATATATTTCATAATTATATGGCAGAATTTGCCTTGAAACAGACAAACGGGCAATACGTGTCATGAATGTAAAGTGAGGAGGATTTTCCTGTTTTAGAAGATGGATAAGATGAAAATCCAGCTTTTGAGTAAGAAAAGTTCACAAGTCTCTCTCTTTAGATAAACTTAGAAACTTTCGGAGGCATCCAAGAAAGTAAAAGCAAAACGCACAAAGTTCTGACGAGCTCGTTGATAGATACGTAACAGCAAAATGAGGTTCTGAACAAGCCTCCCGAACCGTGAAGACTATAACAATTACTACAAGGAGAGGTGCATTTGCCTTCCAAGTTTATTACCTACGTAGTGAAAAGTTCATATACTTTCTGGTTCACAGAAATAAACTGTATTATTCCATTTGGTTTTAGAAATTATTAAGTCCTTTATTGTGTTCTCAGGAAAGGACCTTTTAGAAGGATGTGTAACGTGCATTTGCCATTTGAATTTAGAATATATCTGAAGGCTTTCCTTACAGGTCACTTTTCACGTATGTCTGTTTCATTATTCATATCAAATCTTTTCCCTGTCTACTTGTTTTCTACTCTGCAAAATGAATAGAACCAGACTAAATTTAAATTTAAATGCACGGAAACTACTCTCATTAGTCCTGGACCCGTAGGATCTAGGACCCGGGTCTCCTTCTAGCCGGGAGCGAAGGATAACTCCGGGGCTCTTTCCATAGGGAAATATCTGGAGTCTAAAAAAAGCCCTCCCGCTAAGCACAACGTCAAGACTGGATGGAAGTGGATACGCCACTTAACGCGCGTCAAATCCGGAGGGATGACTTCCGATTACCTCGGTGGGGCCCAATGGTGATCTAGCACACCTTCTACTAGCTCTGCAGGCTAGTAACCGGGACTTTTTAGGCAACCCTCTACCCCCTCCGGGCAGCCGTAGCCTGGCCGGAAGTACCCATTTACCCGTGGGTGTGGGGAACACACTGCCCCCTCGAGTCCAACCCAATCCGAACAACTACCCTATGGGAGGGGCTGGGCATGTTTGGCCCGAGGTTCCTCTAGTAACGTCAGAGGTACGAAGAAATTGCAATGCTATAGCCGGAATTTGAACCACCCACCTCCTGCTTTCCGTGCGGCTGCTCTAAACCACTGTGCTACTATGGCCAACATGCCGACCTGACATTAAATTCTCCATGTTACTCGTATATTTCCCGGTAGACCACTAGGGTCTCTCATATGCTATGAGACACGCACCTTTAGTGGCGACATACTATGCTGTAAGTAGTGGAAACGTAGAGTCAGACTAAAAAATTCAATGCCATAGCAGGGATTTGATCCACGGATCTTCTGGTCTCTGTCCAGCCGCTCTGACCATTGAGCTACTATGGCCAACATGCCGATATGACATTAAATTCTCCAACTGACTCGTATTTTTCCCGGTAAACCACTTAGGAGTTTTCATAAACTCTAGAGACAACTACCTTAATGGCGACTTACATCATGTATGTACTATAAGGCTCGGGCTTTATATTTAACCACTATTAGGTCAATTAATGGAAATTAATTGTTCTTTCAGAGAACCACTATTTAACCACTAGTAGTTCAATTAATTTCCATTAATTTACCTAATAGTGGATAACTATAAGGCCCGGGTCTTAAAGTACTTACAGCATAGTAAGTCGCCATTAAGGCAGCTGTCTGATGTGTTTATGAGAACTCCTAAGTGGTTTACCGGGAAAATACGTGTCAGTTGGGGAATTTAATGTCATATCGGCACGTTGGCCATAGTAGCTCCATGGTTAGAGCGGCTGGACGGAGACCAGAAAATCCGTGGTTTAAATCCCGGCTATGGCATTGCATTTTTCAGTGTGACTCTACGTTTCCACAATTTAGCCTACACACGGCCAGTGTGAAAGAACAATTAATTTCCATATGCTGTAGGTATTTAAGTCCCAGGCTTCATAGTTAAAGCACTATTTTTTTCAGGTAAATTGATGGAATTAATCATTTCTTCCACACTATCCGTGTGTAGGCTCAGGTTTGAATGAATGAAAAAATCCAATGCCATAGCCGGGATTTAAACCACGGATCTCCCGCTCTCCATGCGGTTGCTCTAAACCATTGAGCTACTATGGCCAACGTACCGAAATGACATTAAATTCTCCGACTGACTCGTATGTTTCCCGGTAGGCCACTAGGGGTTCTCATGTACTATGAGACACTCACGTATTTGTGGTGACTTACTATGCTGCAAGTACTTAAGTCCCAGGCTTCATAGTTAAACCACTATGGTTTTTCTTTCAGGTAAATTGATGGAAGCAACCATTTCTTTAATGCTAGCCGTGTGTAGGCCAAGGTTTGAATGAATAGAGCTAGACTGAAAAAAATTCAATGCCAAAGCTGGGATTTGAACCAGGGATCTTCCGCCCATGCGGTTGCTCTAACCAACTGAGCTACTATGTATCTAATTTCTATACATGATGAAAAATTACAGAACCTGCTTCTGTAATTTTCATAGTGATTTTATCAACTCTTTTCTGAATCATAGGCGGTAAGGACATGTATCTATCATTTGCACATGTTACTGAAGAAAACCGGTGGAAAATGTTATTGGATTGTTCAGAATATAATTAATAAGTTTTAAATAATTCCTTTAGAATTCTGGTATAACTTAATACAGTATTTATCTCTCTCTCTTATATCATAACTGTTCCCAAATACTTTGGTTTTATATTCGTTGTGCAGCCAAACTTACGTGGTTATTCGCTCAGGTGTTCTTCAAGCACTGTCTCAGTGTTTACCGCAACAGTTTGCCGCCACAGTTGACAAAGGGAGACAGGCAGGGGACTTGGCGGGTGGTATTTACTTATAATCCTCGGGCCTTTGTGGGTGCACTTTCCGGAAGTAACAAGTGGCTAAAGTGTTCCTTTTCCGTAGTTCCCCAGCAACCCTTGCTAAAGTTTGAGATCGACTACCGATGGTGACTCCACTTGTGCGAGACTACGGAAACAATGCAAGCCCTTGTTCTGTAACGTAGGTAACCATTTTGATCAAGCATGTTCCACGCCCAATAGGAAAATAAACATTCCTTTGTATTTATTTATATATTTACTTGTATTTTCAGAACTGTTTTAACTTCTGTGGTTCATATTGGAGCTGACAAGGATTTTACTAGTTTTCATTAAGAAATACATTCAAATGCAAGCCCTACCTTTATAAAACAGTTATAATACGTGTTGTATTCACATGACTTTACAAATGCATTCAAAGTAAACTTCAATACATCTTTCCTGAAGCATTAATACTGTGTCAAGAATGCAGTAGACTAAAGGAGTCAAAACGGATCACTAAGTTCTGGAATTAAAGTTCCATGTTCTTTGCACAATCATTAGAAAAACAATAACGACCTAAACCTTAAAGAAACATATAAGAATTTTAACAGTCAAAACAATAAGAGAAAATATCTTGGAGGTAGTTAAAACCTCAAGAAATTTTGACAAAAATTGTATACTTTAAGGACATTGATAGCTGTGGTGGTGTTTCCCACTTCCATTTTAGTGCTGAATTCAATTTTCAGTTCCGCAAGAACTGTTTAATATATTGAAATGAAACTTTGAAATTCAATACAGCGATCTCTTCTGAACATAATCCATATAAAATTGTGTTTGTATGCTAAAAGTCAATGCTACAAACTTGTCATAAACAAAATTAAAATTTCAAAATTGTCCGTGTTATGGCAGTATTCAGGTGGAAATTTCTCTAAAATTACACTAGGCAACAATGAAAATTTTTGGGGCTTAAAAATAGTGAATTTACATGTATTTCCATCTGCTAAATTAAAAAATCACCATAAAAATGACAGATGAACTCTTGTTTTGAAGATAAAGTGACATTTCCTTTTTTAGAGTAAAAACTTTAAATTTGGGCGATTTTTTTTTTTTGGAGTTGGCACATCTGTAAAATAATAAAACACAAGGATGGCATTTTTGTCAGACCAAAAATAAAAGAACTTCTAAAGGATCCTGCATTTGACTAAGTTTTAGAGGGGAAAGAAAAGGAAGCTTGGGAAGCCTTCAAGGGTGTTGTTCGTGGATTTTTAAGCAACAAAAGAGATGAAAACTACAAGCATTTGGTGACAGTGCTTCTACAAATATACCGTAACCTTGGATGCAACATGTCGCTTAAGATCCATTTTCTCCAGTCCAACCCAGACCTTTTCCCTCCTAGTTGTGGAGCTGTTAGTGATGAACATGGGGAGAGACTTCTGCTATGTAACAAAGATATCAGGGCCGTTGGAATGAAGTGATGCTTGCGGATTACTGTGGGTCTCTGTATAGGGATTCTGCGGAACTCCATCACAAGAAGCAAGCTAAAAACGACGAAGTCAATAGGCCACCAAATGATTCTGTTCAGACACGACTATCTGCGAAGTATTTTTCCAGCAATGTAGAACTCTTAGCATGTAATTACCAGTTAAGAAAATCAAATGCACTTTCACTGTCGTTAGCATGTATGTAATTAAAATTTATACTTTTTCTCTTAATCCGTTAATATGTAACACTTCTACCTTGTGTATATCATAGAAACTAGAGCTAATAAAAATTGTCATTGTCATATTTGTGTTTCTCAAACTGAAATTAGTAGGAATTACTCATGAAGTGCTCGAAACATTCAAAAATTATTTTTTGTTGCCCAGTGTTATCAGTTATGTTTTACTGAAATTTTATAATCTTGATACTTGATTACTTTATAATTTATACCTAAGTTTGCTTCCCACATTTAAAAGTATCTGCCCCCCCCCCCAAAATGTGCACATTTGGAGGAACAATTTTAGTGCCCGCCTTGGTAGCGTAGATGGTAGCGTGTCTGCCTGACGTTCAAGAGGTCCCGAGTTCGAATCTCGGTCAGGGTGAGTTACCTGGATAAGGTTTTTCCCCGGGGTTTCCCTTATCCTTAGACACGAATGTCGGGTAGCTGTAAGCTTCATGGGCCCCGTACTTATTTGAGCATCATGTCACCCATTTCATTCATCATCTGTTGTGACTTAACGTTGGATGACATAAATTACAAAAGAAAAAAGATACTGTAATCAATAGTTCTTTGAATGAGACAAATATTTCACATAGTTACAGGCCATTAATAGGTAAAAATGGGTGCAGAAACGTATACTCCAAGCTTTAATTTTTAAAATTACAATATGTGAAACATTTGAAAATCGCCTATAATTTAGATATGAACTTAATTCCTCAAACTATTATAACTAGCAAGCTTCATTCTTGATCGATCACAAAATTAAATAGCATAAAAACAGATCTAACAAAAGCTTCAGATATTTAAATTTTCACCCCGTCCCAAAATCATGTTTTTGTTCTTTTGATACGGTTAATTACTTCACACCTTTCTGCAGATTATGGTCCTTAGTGAAGTGGATTTATACGTATTTTAATTAAACGACATGATAATTTAACTTGCTGTGGAGCCATTTAAGCCTAAAGAACCGCAAAATAGTATGTGTTGAGTGAATTTGTTGCAGCATATGATCGTCATTTTGTTATAATGCATTTATAGTGGATTTTAAGAGCCATTTTACTAAAATTGTATATTTCTAAGTGTTTACTTAGTACATTTTAGTGCATATTTAAGTGTATATTTTGCCCATTTTTAGAGCCGTTTTGCTTGCCTATTTCACACATTTTTAGTGCCTATAAATCCGCTGTCTAATTATGATTTACCAAACAATGTGAAAGTCATTAGGAATGAACAGAAATATTCTGGAGAAATTCTAGATGTGCACTAATATGCCATACAAATGTATTAAGCATGCGGTATTTTAATAAAAGTGATTGGATCCTCAAAACGTGTAGGTACTTCTGGTGAGAATCTTTGGGTGTGCTTTATTAGTCACTTAATTTACGAGACATGTTTTTTAAGTCAGTAACGTTTTGCGATTCCGCCGCCACAGCGCTACGGTCGGCGTTCCGCGCATGCGCGCTGGTTACCGACATCTCTTGTCTACGCACTGACGCCATTACAGTCTGATTCTTCATTGTATACGTTGGTTACTGAGTGTGTAGAATGCCTCCGACAATCGTGAGTCCCGCCGATTGTGAAGTACGGGCTGTTATACGATTTCTTAGTGCTAAAGGCGTAAAACCGATCGATGTTCATCGTGAGATCTGTGAAGTTTACGGACAAAACATTATGAGTGATGAATGGTAAGGAAATGGGTGAGAGCACTTAAACATGGCCGCATAAATGCGCATGATGAAGAACGGAGTGGGCGTCCTTCGGTCGTTACTAAAGATTTGGTTTAGAAAGTGGTCGAATAGGTGAGAGAAAACAGACGCTTTACTATTTCATTATTGTGCGACTATTTTCCTCAATATTCTCGTAGTGTTTTGTATCGCATTGTGACCGAGAACTTGAAGTACTGGAAATTGTGTACACGTTGGGTTCCGAAAATATTGACGGATTTGCATAAAACCCAACGTTTAGGCAGTGCATTGACTTTCCTTGAGCGGTACCACAATGAAGGTGAAGATTTTTTAGACCAAATTGTTTCTGGTGACGAAACATGGGTGGCCTAAGTCACACCAGAATCGAAACAACAATCCAAGGAATGGCGACATTCATCATCACCCACAAAAGTGAAGTTTAAACAAACAATTTCTGCCCGGAAAATCATGTGCACAGTTTTTTGGGACAGAAAAGGAGTATTGCTAGTGGAGTTTCTGCCTCGTAGGGAGACAGTCAATGCAGCGTCTTATTGTGAGACATTGAACAATCTGCGCCGTGCAATCCAATCGTTTTGCTGCATGACAATGCCCGTCCACATGTGGCTAATGGGACCAAAGGTCTCATCAAATCTTTTCAATGGGAAACTCTGATCATCCTCCATACAGCCCTGATCTGGTGTCCACCGACTACCATTTGTTCCTGCACTTGAAGAAACATCTGGGCGGTCAGCGTCTTCAGGACGATAACGAAGTCCAAACAGTTATGATACAGTGGTTAACACGTCAGGCGGCAGAATTTTATGAGGAGGGTATTCAAAAACTGGTACCACGTTATGAAAAGTGCCTCAATATTCATGGAAATTATGTAGAAAGGTAGATTAAGGTACAGGCTTTCATGTAAAAGTAAAATTATTGGGATATCTATGCACGACTTTTTTTTAATTGCTGACTTAAAAAACATGCCTCGTACTAAAGATGAGCAGTAACGAAAGTAATGGTTCATAATGTTTGAGAAATTCATGAGCTCGTATTACCTCAAAATTTTATTTGTACGTAATATTCATGCCCTGTACAACTTTTTCTTTCTTGTATGGATGGCTTACTCGGTGCCTACTGGGCAGCAGACGGGCTCTGGTTCAGAGGGAGTATCCAAGACGAGAATGTGGGGAAAGGGAATTATAGGAAATTATGGTGAAATGAATGAGGATGTAAGATTAAAGCTGTCACATAAGTGTCACTATGGATGGACCAACCTAGCCTTTAATTTTAGAAAGACGTGTTTAATCTATATAAGCTTTAAAGTCTCTGATGACAGCAGTTGTTGACGACAAACTTGGCCCTCTGTGAGCAGAAGGTACTTGACACTGGGGTTCTCGGTACGGATTGATCGCTGGAAGCTTGGAACAGAACAATGGGGCCAGAGTTTATGTAAAGGAACCTTCACTTCCGAAGAAGAGATATAATTTCAAGATAGTGTGCTGGAAATCTCCGAGGAGAGTTGATCGATTAGCTGTCATACGACGATGTTGGCTTCTTTCTTGCGGCGCGCTGAATGTAATCGGTCTGTTGGAAGCAATAAACTTGTAAGCTACTGGTTTGCCTGTTTATTGAGAAGCGCTACGTCCCCAGGCGCCGTAATAATATTATGAGGTCATGACATCAACCGAGGCACTCGCTCTTAAAGAGGGCAGTTTATAAATAGGATCCCAGATCTCCAAAATATGCATTTATCCTATTTTTGCAAACTTAATTACTGTATTTGGAAGAATTTTTGACAAATTTTACATACCTTACTTGTGAAGATTACAGAAATAGTTGTTTAAAATAGAGGAACTCCTCTTTTATGCCTTCACATATTACTATTGTGATATTTATTTGTACAGTATCCATTACAACCTCAAGATTTACTTGCTGACTCAGGTCCCTTGGCTATAAGCCTTTGGTTTTCCTGAGCAGCATGATGCCATTTCTTCTTGACCTTTCCTTCTGTTATCCTAATCCACTTTTCTCTTATCCTATATAAGAAATCTCCTATACATCTATTTTTCTTTTCTCCTATCCCCGTTAGCAGGCGTACCGCCAATATCTCTTTCCTCACACTGTCCCATTTCTTATCCCATATTTTTCTCCTGTAATTTGTTAACTCCTTACATTCTATCAGGTAATGAACAGTGCTTTCTTCATCTCCAAAAAATTCATATATTCCTACCTCATAACTTCTCAACCCTTTTAAGTATAATATTCCTATCCTCATCCATGCTATGTCTTCTCTTCCAGTTTTGCCACATTGATCTATATATTTATCCCCACCCCATTCTGTCTTTAATTGTTTATAAAATTTCAAAAATTTCTTTTCTTCTATACTTTCCCATATCTCTTGCCTATCTATGTCTTGTAGTCTAGTTCTCACTTCCTTCCAAAAACCGCTATAATTTGTCTCCTCTGCTCTCCATAGATCTCCCATTACTAATGTTGAGGTTTTCTATTCTTACTTTATCACCAATATCAGCACAGTAGAATATATGCACACCATTGTGTAGTATGACAGGCATTCATAGCTACATATTTTAAATTTTATTTTATACAAGTATAGCTCATAAACTTCCTTGACAGCTGTTGCTACTCTTTTATTACATTAATGCTTAAGAAAATATAAAACCTATACATACACACACTCCTACGTTTAGTCCCTTAGTGCATTGTGCAATATATATGACCGAACAACCTTTCGGTGAAAAATTTAGATTTTTCTTAATTCTATTATATACTACAGTAATTTTAACAATAAAATAATATTATATATAGCTTAATATGTCGGAGCACATTAAATTACAAATCGCAAAATATACTACCTACAGTCCGGCCGATCTATCTCCGGCTCTGACATTTAGTGGCTGCAGGAGGTGGAGGGGGAAGGTTAATAGTACCAACATATAATAATGAGTAATTGAAAACATGAGTAATTGAATATCATGCAAGATATTCTTTACAGCATCACTCTATTCGAATATTTCGTTCACACCTTTCACGCACACCAACTGCTTCTGTTGGTAGTACTGGCAGTCTGTACATCCGGTGTCGTGGTTAGGAAGTTAAAACTGTCTGCTAGCGCCAATCAGCGTTGTCGCTGCTAGGCGTGGCTTGCAAATCCAGCACCGTGTTGCCGCTGCAGTTTTGTGTGGACCACGTGCCTCTTAGTTGCTTTTGGATCCCGCGCTGGTGGTTTGTTTAATTTTTTGTGTGTGCGTGAATTCCGATTTCTAGCGTCTGTAAGTCTTATTATTATCGCTATTATAGTACTATGGTTACTGGTTCGTCAAAATCCAAGAAAAGAATCGGCTCTTATAAGAGCCAAAGCCATGAATTTGTATTCAGGCTACATGAGTACTTCGAGAAGGAGCGGGACAGTGGTGGACCTCTACTACCTGTTACCAAGGTGCTGGACAGAGTTTGTAACGCCTTGAAGGTGGGAAGAATGTGACCAAGGAAAAGTGTCAGCTCATTTAAGTTCGCCGTCTGCAGTTCTGCGTACACCGGGAAAGCAAAGGCAAAGAGGCAGCCTTAAAGCTTCACTTGATGCTTTTCAAAAGGATGCTATAAGGCGGCATGTATATCAATATTATATGAGAAAGGAATTTCCCACTTGTGCGAAGTAGCTTTTTGTTATTTCTTTTCCAGTAAATGGTATATTGTCTCCATATGCAACTATTCTGGCATCATGTATGCCCACGTACATTTACGAAGTTACGATCTGCAAATGCGTGAAATATTTAAAATACAGATGTCCCTCTGCTTGAAATTCCCGCTAAAGAACTGGCAACAACGCGCTTTCCCCTCTCGAGAACTGTCAGAGCCGGATATAGAGCGGCCGGACTGTAGACGAGACTTGGATGAATGAAGGACACACGAAAAGTAAAGTATGGCGTGACACAAATTTTAAGACTGAAAGACAAGCATTTTTGCAAGGTTTGTGTGCTGGTTTAAAAATTCCCAGTGGAAAAGGCTGAAGGCTGAGTTGAGTTTCATTACGAACTTGTATTTTTGCATGCCTTCATTTAGTTATTTGTATGATTTTATCTATCTTCTGGCAATTATGACGTTTACTGCAGGTTTAAATATGACGGGAAGGTACCACCTATGGTCTATGGTGCGAAAGCATTAGTCAATTAGAGTGAGGGGGAAGGTAGTTGCACGCGGAGTGATACTTATCAGCGGGGCAAGGCTATATGAAACAGAGAGTAAATACACGAATTTTTTGCTTAACTTCCGGGCCCTACTAATTACATGTAACAGTTAACGCTGATACTCAGAATTTAGGATAGATACACTGTGCATATAGTGACGTATTAGTTGTTCGGTGTTTATTCTTTCCAGTTCTTGACATCATGGATATTTGAATACGTAATTGCTACAGGGTATAAGCATTGTAGTACATCCTATGTGGGATTACCGTTTCAACGTAACGCTCTTGTATTTTCTTTACAACGGACAGTTCAAGGCAACGTCCGTTCTTTATTTTATTTCAGTTACGTCAACTATGCTCTCGTTTCTTCAGCTGCAGGTCAAAGAGACGAATATAAATGGACCGTAAACTGATGACATGGGCGCAGAAACTAGTTTTCGTACTCTAACGGAATGATTGTACTTTACGGAGAAATGGAGTTGGAACGTTATGGTCGTATTCATCGTGCTGTAAAGTTCTTTGCGTCGCTCTTCATGTCATGTTTTACTACCTGGCCAGAAAATATGAGAGCTTGTATTCCAGTTTTACTGTTAATATGTCCTTTAACAAAACCATGCTTTTGACATTGATATACAGACCCTGCTTTGTCGCTGATCTCCCTCCAACAACTTCTCCATGTCGCTGATTTTTCTCACAAGGTTAAGTGCCATCATTCAGGACTTGGTATTCGTCCTTTGTCATAAAGCTTACAACGCTTAAGTTTGTCAATTGTCTGTGTACCGTTTAACTACTGGGAGTTCAACAGGGGATGGTTCATGTAATGAAACAATAATAATAAACACAATTTTAAAAGTAGTTCTAAGTTTAAGGTAGCTCAAGTATTTGCTAGTTAAACTCTGTCTAGTCAACGGGTGTGCAGTTTGCCTCGCAAAGGAAACGGGCCCTACTACCCACAAAGGACCGTCATAAACCTATCTCCACACTTCAGAAATGGAACACTGTTGTTGATTTTCTGGAAATGACAGTCGCATGTCTACTCCACGTGGAGTCTCAGTTGCCAAAGTTCCAACTTTCAGTTGATCTGTTTCATTACGTGTAGAAATTCGTTGTGCGTCACCATGTGGAGACCGTGGGAGGGAAATGCAGTGGTAAATGCAAATGCAGTAGTAGATAACTTTCAGTCAAGTGAAAACAAAGTGATGACAATAGTGTGAATAACTGGGCCGAGTTATATTACTGGAAAAGTCTCAAAAACAAAGTTGTAACGGGAACTGTTTCTAAGCAAATTCAAGCGCTTGTTTTGAACTCATATTAATATGTACTGACAAATAATCTTGGTAACGGGTCGTGCAATGAACCTGATGATAAATTCTGCATATTCATAGAAATACAGTAAGAAATATTGTGACGAGAGGAATACCAAAGACGCCGATCAAGTATGAAAACAAATGAAAACGTGTCTCTAAAGCAGATAATTTTACATGCGATTTAATTCGCCGAGAAATTTATAGATTCTATGCAAAAGGGAGAGCGCCCATCTTAGACGAATTGGTTGCACATCTGCAAGAAATTTGTGATTTTCCTTATGGGCACGCACTTTGCGCGACCTCGTAAAGGAGCTGGGTTTCAAACACCGCACTACGAATAAGATAAGGGTTATTGTGGAATGCAGTAGAATTGTAGCTTGGCGATATATATATATATATATATATATATATATATATATATATATATATATATATATATATATGTATCAAAACTAAGGAAGTTTCGCAGTAATGGACATAAGATAATTTATTTAAACGAAACTTCGTACGATACCCATAACGTATCGAGAAAGGTCACAACCTTGCAGAACGGATTGGGAGAAGGAGGACCGGAGTTCTAAAACTATTATAAGGGTTCGTTAAAAGAGGCGACCGACGTGTACACCCGTTAACTAAACAGACTTTTTGACAGCTAAGGAAAACATGGGGAAAAGCTTGTTTTAACGACTTCGACTACCCGTGATGATAAGTGTGGGACGACAATGCAGATAAACGGAAGACAATTGTCAAATTTATATTTTCATAACTGTTTGAATTAGATATATTAGGCAACAGTGTTAATTTATCTGAAATGCATCCTAATTTCTAGACGAAGTAAAGAGGAGCTTCCTTTGCTTTGGCCCGCCATTCAGATGACACAATAGCACGTGATTTAGTGGTAGTGGTGACATATTTGTCTATATAACGTTTATCACTGAGTTTGTTTTGAACTGGATTAGTCATATATCGCCATTCGAAGGTGTGATGTACCGAGTGCGAGAGCTAAATTATTTTACTGATCGTTTATTGCGCGTATACTTATATGAACAATAGCAGTATACCGCCAGTTTTTCGCTGAAGCATCGCACGGGAAAACTTTTACAAAGCAGCGAAAAAAATTGTGGTGCATGTGTTTAATGCACTCACAGAGAAGAATCCTTCTTTGTGAGTGAGCTGCCTCTGAACATACATGTGTGAGTGTTAGGTCCGTAAGAAGACCACGACGTGAAATTGAGACAACAGGAGAACTTATCAGTTAAGGCAAAATCAGGTACAAACAAAAGCGAGTGCTTGGAGAATACCGTTCGTGAAAAGTGCTGTACGTCGTCCTGTGCATAGTTTTTTCTTTAGAACCGAACTCCCTAACATAAATAAAATTTTGTCTGCTGTAAATGAGGAAACAGATTTACCAAATTTCAGCAGATCTAGTCTGTATAGATTGCTTATACAGCTGGGATTTGTGAATGAAGAAAGGCGCAAGAAAAATGTGCTAAGAGACAGAGGCCATATTGCTGAGTGGCGAAGATGTTAGTTAAGGACGGTGAGACTGTACTGGGATACAAATCACAAAATATACTTACTACCTTAACGAGACTTGGATGAATGAAGCACAGTTTGCGTCCAGAGGCTCTACTCCCATTAGCCTTGAACCAGTAGGAACAAGACCCGGGCCTCCTTCAACCAGGGAGTTATCCGAGCTGTCCCAAAGGGCGCTCGGCGTCCTCCGTGGGGCTTTCCATAGGACAAGACCTGGGTAACAAACAAGCCGCCCCATCTGGTCCTAAGACACAAGACGGGATGGAAGTGGATACGCCACTTACGCGCGCCAACACCAAAGGTGAGGACTACCGATATGACCTCGGTGGGGTCGCCTGGCGATCTAGCACACCTTCTACTACTTTTGCAGGCTAGTACCTGGGAGAATTAATGGCTTCCCTCAACCCCGTCCTTAGACGTACCCGATTCCCACGAGTATCGGGAACCACTGACCCCTCGAGACCATCCCAATCCGAACAACTCCCGAAGGAGGGGCTCAGATGTTCGCCCCGAAGTTCCTCTAGTAACGTCAGAGGTACCACGAGTGCTAAGGGTCCGCAGCGCCCGCACCACGGCAACTGAAGGGGACGGATCCCCTCCCCTACGGGGTGAATGAAGGACACACGAAAAGTAAAGAACGGCTCGACACAACTTTTAAGCCTGAAAGACAATCATTTCTGCAAGGTATGTCTGCTGGTTAAAAAAAAAAAATAAAAAAAAAAAACCGGTGGAAAAGGCTGGATGCTGAGTTGAGTTGAGTTTCATTACAAACTTGTGTTTCTGCATGCATTCATTTCCTTATTTGTATGATTTTATCTATCTTACTAGAATTATTATGACGTTTACTGCAGGTTTAAATGTGATGGGATGACACCACCGCCTATGGCCTATGGCGCGAAAGCATTAGCCAATTAGAGTGACGGGGAAGGTGGTTGCACGCGAAGTGATTCATGTCAGCCGGGCAAGGTTATATGAAACAGAAAGTAGGATATCGGATGAGGACAAATCCGAATCTATAAAAGAGAACTGTTTCATAAACATTTGTTCACACAACCGAAGTAGGTCGTAATGGTTTTAATTCACAAATATTTGTCATAGTGCAATATACCGTACATCACTATACGGTGCATGAACCTGCTTAATATGCTTAATTATTCTTTTTGACTACATATTCTATAATAATGTATGTTCAAACAAAAGAAAGCCGTTAAAAGTACTAAGCTACAGATCAACCAATGCTTGTCACTAGTAATACAGAAAATGCACTTAATTTAAACACACTATCCGGAGTATGTTAGAAAATCTTTTCATCCTGGTGCTTCTTTAAATAAGGAACAGGCGCATTTTCATGATAAGTCATCGAACATATAAATACATTTCTGAATTCTAGAATTGCAACTTCGAATAACTCCGCGTAGCTGAACATAAAGTTCTAGAGATGTTAGATAGAGCACGGCGTTTCAGAAAACTTGTGATACCAAATTGAAAGTCTGATAACTACAATAGAAAATTGATAATTTAATGAAGTTATTCAAAAGAGGATAAGAATCTTGAAGGTAGCCTTCTGAGCCCGTCACGCCTGACAATCTTCATCCTTCTACATGTCGTTTAGATTGATGTAATTACTGCTAGACCCGATTCTCATTATAATCCATTACCATCTTCTCAACAAGCTTCCCTATGTAACGTGTTGAAGTAACTGACAAACACAGACATGCTACAGCTAGAATTACGACTAACAAAAAAGGTTATACGAGGGCTGTTCAATAAAGAATGATCATAATTTCTTTAGGGTCATAATTTTTCGCAGTAAAACTCAATCTTATTATATTCTGAAAAAAAAAACACGCTGTAGTAGTTTCATTGTTGGTACTCCTGGCTCCCGCCTGTGAGAACCAGACAAGTTCAGACATATTCAGTATCGCCTACCGCTGCAATGGAGGTAACATGCAGTTAAAGTTGATGTTAGAGGAAGATCCGGAGTTTCTTTCAAACGTAGTCACTGCTGATGAAACTTGGCTACATCATTTTGATCCTGAGAGCAAACAGCAAAGCTCATTGTGGAAATCTCCTTCATCACCAACCCCCAAAAAGCAAATGTGGCTACTTCTGCTGGGAAAGTTATGGTCATCTCATTCTTTGATATTCATGGAATGGTTTATCAGCATGTTGTACCTGCACACACATCAGTAACTGGACAATACTACAGGGATGTCCAAAAAACATTGTAGGTCCATACCAGGTGCAAAAGACCACATTTCCGTGAAGCAGGCTGAATGCTGCACCACGATAATGCGCGGCCGTATATTGCCAATATTGTTGCTGAATATCTTGCAAAAATCAACGTGAAGTGTATCCCTCACCCTCCCTATAGTCCGAATTTAGCTCCATGTGACTTTTTTCTATTCCCTAACTTGAGGAAACGCCTTCGCGAGACATTATCCATCATCAGAAGCAGTGGTGAAGGCTGCGGAGGCGATTTTGAAGGATCTCTCAAAAATTGTTTCCAGCATGTCTTTGAAGACTGGCAGAAACGCTAGGACAAGTGCATTGCATTCAGGGGATACTATTTTGAGAAGTACTATCAAAATTATGAGGATGAGTTAAGGTACATTGTCAAAAAAGTTGTGATCGTTCTTTATTGAACAGCCCTCGTAAGAAAGGAAAAGGTTTACTTAATTGATGGAAATTAATCATTTCTTCACACTAGCCGTATATAGGCTAAGGTCTTTGATAGAGTCAACATGAAAAATTCAATGCCATGGCCCGGATTTGAACCACGTGGTTTCCGTGGTTCAAATCCCGGCCATGGCATTGAATTTTTCATGCTGACTCTATCTATCCAAGGAAAAGGTGTTTGGGAACTGAAAATGGTGCCTTATTATTGAGTTTTACAAATATGTACCTTATTTTATTTTGTTGTACATGCTTATTTATTCCGAATTTCTCTTTTGAGGTACACATATGAGCAGTGCAGCAAGGATGTAATTTATTATACAAATGGATAAACAGGGAGTTTATGCATGAGTAGAACAATTTAAATCGCAACTCGTAGGGGGCCGTTTTAAGTTCTACGAGGATATTATAGAGGCTTGTCCACGTGTATAATACATTACTGTATCCTGAACATACGATAAATTAATATATGACATATATTCAGTTATGAGTTTACAAGAGATAAACAAGGCATAAGGCATTGAATTCCGTCGTACTTATAAAATATAGTAGGTTATGTATGAATACTAATTTTGTCTTTAGTATTGTTAGATTCCGTAAACTAATCAAATTGATTAAGTTTCTTAGTGAATGCTGGAGCTGACATTATAAGGCTTATACGACATGTAGGATGGAAGTCGCCCAGCGTAGCCGAAGGGTGTATAGGAAATACAGAGACAAAATACAAATAGCTGAAAAAGTAGTTGGACTTGGACTTACCAAAGTCAGTCCCGGCAGTATGAATTTGGAAGCGAGTGTTCCTTTTTGCAATGATGTAAATACTGGTACTAGTTGACCACGATATGAATGCACTCGGCGAGAAGCGTTATTAAACAGTCACGTCACAAATGGGCAGAGTACCCCATGTAGAGTGCGGATAACGCAAACATCAACAGTACTGAGATACTTCCAATGTGACGTGCAGATGTTCAACCCCGTGCTTCTTCGAACCTTTTCTTATGCAGTTAAAATTCGAAAGGTATATTGGCAGTTGCAGTGCTCGTTCTGACAAAATTGGCATGTGCTTGTGAAAAGTTTAATTACGGAAGCACCTATAAAATTAAAAACACAAGAAAAGTATCCCATTCTATGAAAAGCATATCATATATCAGGTTATACAGTTCTGTAGAGAATAAAAGCAGAAGAAAAGGTTACTCGTACCCCTTGAAAAAGCAGCAGTTAGGGCAGCAAAAATAGTGGGAAGGTCTGGGAGAACTCAAATCCATATCTCTTGATGACTTTGATAAGTGCGTTGTGCGTAGACAATTGTTGGAATACTATGAACAGAAAAAGGAAATTCCTACATTGAGGATGTTGTTGAACTTCGCTATATAATAAACTTTCAGGGTGGCAAAGAAACATTTATAAAAATATTGTGAGAAATGGGATTTCAATTTAAGAAATGCAAAAACAAACGATCTGTGCAAATGGAGAAACCACAAATTGTTGCAAAAGTTGCAGAATACTTAAGGGCTGTTATTGAAAATGAAAAAGGGCCACGTAAACCAGTAGTTTATACAGACGAGGCTTGGGTCTATACTCACAAACCGTCAAGAAGTGCTGGCAATATGAGGAAGTACCAGGTGTTTTAAATAATACTAGTGCTGGTCAAAGAGCAATTTGTACATAGAGGGGATCCATGGGATTTATTGAGGAAACTGATTTGGTTTACGATTCAAAATCCAAATCATCAGATAACCACGATGAAATTAACAGTCAAAATTATAAAGAGTGGGTAGAAGAGAAATTAATATCAAATATTCCACCTGAAAGCATTGTTTTGCCATACCGTACAGGAAAATAATGCCCCTAACACTTCATCTCGAAAAGCACAGGTTATTCGTTGGCTAACACAAAAGAAAATTAAACATGATCCGCAGCTGACAGAAAGTGAGCTTCTAGAGATAGTGAAAATTAATTTAAAAAGCCTGTTTATTGACTTGATTTAATAATGGAACAAAGGTGCTTTACAGCCTTACGCCTTCCTCCGTAGCACTGTGACCTTAACCCTATCTGGAATTAAACAAACATTGCAGCAAAGAATTATCATGAATTACTTTGAGTAATCTAAAAGCTATGATAACAAGCTGCATAGCTGAAATTACACAAGCTGATTGGATACCAGCATGCAGACAAGTGAAAAGAATTGAGCATGATTTTAAGAGCTGAGATGGTTTAATGGAGGAAACAACTGAAGATATAATTATAATCGTGGGCCTAGAGAGCAGCGATGATGACGATAAAGACTGCAATCGTGATGAATGTTATTTCGAGAATATGAATATTGAAGCAAAAAGACGCAGTGACACTGATACAGCTGATGAAGGGAACAGTGACACGGATATAGCAGATGAACGACCTGAAACAAACATTCCCAGACTTGCTGCTTCCGAGAACTAACGTGAAGACATCAGCAGGCGTGTACTGTTTTAATTGTGTGACTGTACGTTCCCAGCATCGCCTTTCCCCTCGCTCCGCGCGGTTCCCTAAGCTTCACGAAGTAAACAAAACAGTGGCGCCCTCCTTCAAGTGCATTCATACCTTGGCCGACTAGTAATATTACCGCTTCTATTCTATTTGGAGATATTTACTACTGTGGTAATATAAATAAATTCACATTTATGTGGTTAAAGAATAAAAATGTTTGATGTCACTCTTAAAAGTTTAAAGAAAAATTGTAGTTATAAACCATTTATTTATTTATTTACTTTATCCCACCCGTTACCGGAGCAACGAGCGAATTTTGTTTTATCTCACTCGTTGCCCTAATAACTATCAGTTTGATTTAAAGTCCAAGTTTTCTTGTCATTTCTCCATAGTAACGGTATCTATTAGAAATATCTGTGGGATACACCTGCTTATATCCACGTAAAAATAAATAAAATTAAAGTGAAACAAAATTATATGAATTAAACATTTTTCCTTGATACAGTTATACGATAGTTATAGAACTTTCCTCTCTAGAAAATCTCTCTTTTGTGGATGAATACTGTCGTTTTTGGTACCCACTGTAGGGCTTTTAGTGGTTTTGAACTTTGTGGAAAATAATACACACTACGACTTCTTAGGCAGTTGGTTCCTTCTATTTACACTCAAACCATTATCACTAAAAACAATGGGCATCAAGTGTCACTACAAGAGCGATCACTACAAACCGATCTGAGTAACCGTCTGTAAACGTCTAAAACTGTACCAGGGTTTGAGAGCTATGTTCTGTGTTACGTCACCATAGTCCAGCGACATTTTAAACGAATTTCCTCCCACCCCATTCACGCAGGGGTCACCCAAGGGAGTGTCCTTTTTCCCGTGCTCTTCCTCATCTTCATCAACACCTTGCCCTCCTATCAAAGCTGTAGGTTGTACCAGTTTGCTGACGATACCGCCATAACCACCGCCTCCTCACGTCATCAGGTAGCTGTAAATCGACTACAACTCTACGCAGACAACCTCACAACCTGGTTCAATACCTGGCGCCTCACTGTGAACCCCACCAAGTCACAGGCTATCACCTTCACAAGGCGCTTGGAGGCTGATGTCCCTGAGCTCCGCATTGCTGGTGGTTCGGTCTATTGGTCTACTACAGCCAAATACCTCGGCATCATGCTGGACCAGAACCTAACCTGGAAGGCCCACATCAGCACCCTGCATACCAAAGTTGCGCGCAAGATGGCACTACTCTACCCTTTATGCCATCGAAACTCCTCATGTCAGTTTCTAACAAAATACTTCTTTACAATCAGGTCCTCCATCTTGCCCTCACCTACGCCTGCCCAGTAGGTGCTTGCCACTGCTGCAAAAACCCACATGAATCACCTCCAAACCCTTCAAAATCGCTTCCTCCGTACTGCTGTCAATGCCGACTGGTACATCCCAAACATCAATATCCCCAGTGACCTTAACTTTCCACTCCTCGCCGACTGCATACTCTCCCTCTCACAAAAATTCTTCGACTCTCTTCCCAACAATTTCAAGGTCTTCGTACGCGGCCTCGGGGAGTATGATATTGACCCCGGGGAGCCCTACAAGCATCCCAGGCTCCTCCTATATCGACGAAACACCATCATCCCCTGGGAAAATAAATAAATCTCCTAATCTCTAACTTCTAACATCTCACTCCAAAGCAACAAAAATCATATTACTCCCCAACACAATGCCACCATCTACCACCGCCTTTATTTCAAACTCCATCTTTCAACCAGTTGAGGACCTAGTACTGGAATGGTATCTGTCGGAAGGCCCCACTACCTTAGGTGGGACCCCCTTCCAAAGAAAATATCTCTGTTTGCTTGCTTGTATTTCGTTCTGTTCTGTCTTTAATGCTTAATTCATTATCATTATTCATTACCACGTTCAGGGTTTAGCTCAAATACCTTTTCAGACTGATAATATGAAGGAGGTGTATCACTGAATAGGCAGTATTCTGAAGTTTAAACCGTTAGGTTAATTTAATCTAAAATGTTTCTTCTGGAATATTTAATACCGTTAAATTTTGATCCTGAATCCTTTTTGTCTCCCAACTTTTACTCCTATTTATATTTTAAAAGAAACTTGATCTGTTAAAGTGTGAAAGTTATATTTTTAACATTTCGTTTGCTTTTTCAACTTAAACACATAAGAATTTGAAATATGCAAGTGACATTTTAATTGTATAAACTTTAGAATGTTCATGAAAGTTTTTGTAGTATTTCATGAAAACTACATCCTGTGGCACATTTTAACAAATAATTGCTAATAGAAACACCTTAATATTTAAGTTTGGAATGAAGATAATTTTAATTACTTTATTATCACGCATAGAAAATGTATTTATTTTCCAGTGAAAGTGTGTTAGGTTTAACTGCTACTGGAATTTAACCAGTGACGTCGTAGACAACAAATCTTCCCTATCTCTTGTAAGTCAGATGGTGATACTATTGTGTTCACTATTAAACTATTTATTGGTCACTATTTTTTCGTTCTATGGATTGATTATGATTTGTATATTGTCACCCAATTATCGGAAGACACGACCAACTGACGGCTGAGCGAGGGCCGGGAAGCATTCGTTAACGCCTACCCATTTATCTTGTCGCGCTAACTGAAGGGATCGCTGGCCACTGTGCCGTCTCTTTCCCCTTCCCCAGAGTTCTGGAACATCCAGGATATTTCATCTAACCCGGAACCTTCTAGATTGCCCAGTTGGTCCTATATAAGTGACGCGTCGGGCTGGAGGAGGGTTCAGTTCTTGGCGAGCAGCCGTGAGGAGCGGCGAGTGAGTGAACGGACCCGAAGACTGTGTACGGGCATCGGAGAAGTTGTCCGTAATTGCGAGTGCAGAGTGGACCTGTGACAGACGAACTGGTGAATTCTAATAGTGTGCGCTACGTAATTCTGTGTAATCGGCAAGTGTTCCAACTATTATTCGGTGGATATAAAGAACATTTTGAGTTTGTGCAATTCGACTTTTAATTTCACGAACCCTCAAAGTCACAATATTTAAGGACGACATTGTTGGTGTAGAATTTATTAGTAACATGTAACATAGAGGTGTATGTTGTGAAAGTGAACTTTATTTTATTGTTTATGTTGGAGGGTTCATTGCGTATAAATGAACATTTAAAACAAATTAATCGAAATTAAACCTTATTAAAGTACTATAGGATGGGTGCGTTTTGAAATTGAATTTATTAGTAATAATTTTTATTTATGTTGTGTTTAGATAGTTGTTTAGTATCTGTAAAATAATTAGTTTAGAATTCTATAACTTTATTTGGATATAAAATATAAAAATTCGGAATATCTTTATTCTCCAACTTTAAAAGTTAGGTAACGGCATTGATGTTGCAAAATTTATCTGCTTTGCTCTTATTTATTTGTATGTAGCTAACTTGAAGACAGCTGCTGAAGAATTTCATGCCTGCTTATTATTGTTAGAGAGGGTAAATCACAATATTAGAAGTGAAAATACATTTTAAAGTAAGCTGTCGAGTGTATGATGATGATGATGATGATGATGATGATGATGATGATGATGATGATGATGATGATGATGATGATGATGATGATGATGATGATGATGATGATGATGATGATGATGATGATGGATATAGGGGCGCTCAACCACAGCGGTTATCAGCGCCCTTTTAAAAACTACTCATGGCAAAATCCAGATATAAAAAGTTTCTAAAAATTCTACTAATGTAAATAAACCTATTAAAACTACATGTACATAGAAAACGGAAAAAAAAATAATCAAAACCAACTAAAAAATATGTTCGCTATATCCTAAAGTCTAAACGAGAAAAGAATCTAAAAACCCTCTCCACTACTGTGTTATCGGTCGCTAGCATTTGTGCAAAGCTGGCCGGCAGCTGCAGAGATGTTCTAAGGGCTGCTAGGTGAAAACACTCTAGCAGCACGTGTCGTACAGATAACGCTTCATTGCAAAACGGACACAGTGGAGCAGGCTCCTTTTTAAAAAGAAAAATATCAGTAAAAAAGCAGTGCCCAATGCGCAACCGAGCCAAACTCACCTCCTCGCGACGAGATGACCGACAGGAGGTAATCCAGGGAATCGGAAGTTCTTTCACAGATCTAAGTTTATTATTGCAGAGAGCGGACAACTCTTCCTGCCAGCAGGTTTGCACAGCTCTCCGCAATACGGCCTAAAATCTTCCGATGTCACAGATGGTACTCCAACCCTGGACTTCATGGTAGCCGTCTTGCTGCCGAATCCGCCATTTCATTCCCCCGCAAGCCTGCGTGACCAGGGATCCATGCACACACCACGTTAACGCCAGAAGCGTGTAAAACGTGGAGGGCATCCTGTATCCGCTGCACAATAGGGTGGTAGTTGTACAGCTGCCGTAGACTTTGAAGTGCACTGAGGGAATCACTTAGGATTAAGCAGTTCCCCAACTTTCGTCGACGTACGTGTAGAATGGCCCGGTATATTGCATAAATCTCTGCAGTAAAAATGGAAGTGCTAGTGTGGAATCCGAATGTATACGGTTCGGTTCCACACACGTAAGCACAACAAACTCCATTTGAGTTCTTGGAGCCATCAGTATAAATTACAAAATGGTCCTGATATCGCGATAAAAATTCTAAAACACATGTGCGGATACTGGACATAGACATGGTAGATTTATCATATTGGGTCATGCCCAGATCAACGTGGGACACTCCGCACAACCAAGGAGGGTATGTCATCTCCCCCCTAGGATACATCTTGAGCATTTCAGTATCAAGATGTCTTAGGAGCTCCCGAAAACGAAAACCAGGTGGCTTTGGTTTGATAGAAGTGTTCCTATAACGCACGTCCATGAAGGTATTAAAGAATGGCGTAAACGTTGGATGTGTGGACGTGCAATTTGCATACGTAGTATCCATAATCTCAGTTCTTCAAATTGTTTAGAATTTATTAGAATTACTGTAGTTATCTTATCCTGTATAGGCCAGACTTACGTGCCACAAGTTTATAGTTTATCCTATCTTTAAGTACACCAACTGTAGTTCTCATATTTTCTGCAAGTACTCACTAGTTGGATCAAAAATAGAGTACTGTCCGAATAACATTGAAAATAGATTATTCCCTGCTTTTATCCAAATTAAGTCCTTATTAAAATCTCGTGTCTTCGTCCTCTGTTAGCTTTTCTTTCGTTCTTTTTTCTCTCTCTATATGTATATAGTAGAAATCTTTGTGTAATTTTCTTTTGCTTTATGTAATTTGATACAGTTAGTATATAGATTACAATTTGTAATAGTAGCCTAGAAAATTTGTTTCTTAAGCATGAGATTGGAGACTCAGAAAAAGAGGAATGCTTTGGAAAAGAAACTCCTTTATCTGAAGAGGTAATGGGAATGAAGTGCGGGTACAGCCAATTAATATTTACTTCTAAATTTCCTATTTGTATTGTCAGCAAATAATGTGTACCTATTCTAGCTGCTAAAAAAGTTCTGGTGCCCTTCGTTAAGGGTAGTGTGTTGATTTATCGGATAAATCGAGAACAAAAGAAATCCACTCGTCTGTAGCTAGACGTGTGTAAAGCTTGTTAATGTTACCGAAGTTGGAGCGGCTACAAAAACGGTTTACAACTCCAGCAAGAGAATGAAATAAATCGAATAAAAGAAGTCTCTCGTCGTAATTACACTGAAGATTCTTCGGCACTGATGCACCGTTACTGGGGCACTCCGAAGTGCTGAGATGCACTGAAACAAGTTCAAAGCGACGTTAACGAAGAGGGGGAGAATCCCTCCATTACCCTCCACCCCATGCATAATGGGGGGTGTCTACCTATCACTTTATTTTTAGTCCCCGTACTGCTTCACTAGGCTTTTAAGGGCGACACTTTTATATGGAATCTAATTTTGTTGCTGCTATTACTTCCTTCTCAATACCTCGGGCTTCGTTTCCACACGTGCTGGTACTTTCCAATGAGGACACATAGCACACCGTTTATGCACGTGAGGAAACAGTCTTTTGCTGTTAAAATTGTTACACAGACCGTGTTTAAAATAAGGTTTTGTATACCTATTAGCAACATTTCATTCTATTCTCAGTGTTAGTCAAGAACTGAACCTGGTTTTCGCCTAAGACTCCAGAGATCTCGATTTCCAATCTCGATCAGGTTGAGTTACCTGCATAAGGTTTCTTAGGGCATTCCTTATCCTGAAGAATAACTCTAATACCTATGTATTGTGACTTTGTGGGTTCGTGAAATTAAAAGTCAAATTGCACAACTCAAAAATGTTCTTTATTTCCACCGAATTACAATCGGAATACTTGCCGATTACACAGAATTACGTAATGCACACAATTACAATTCACCAGTTCGTCCGTTACAGTTCCACTTTGCACTCGCAATTACGTAGACTCCTACGATGCACGTACGCTCCTCCGATGCGCGTACGCAGTCCGTTCCTTCACTGGACGCTCCTCACGGCTGCTCGCCAAGAACTGAGCTGACTCGTCAACTACAGGCCTTATATAGGGAAGATCACCGCTTCTGGAAACTTCCCGGCGCGCACAATTATCTCGAGGTTTCGAGACGTCTGGTTGGAGGGGAAAGAGACGGTACAGGGCCCCCGCCGTTTACCTAATCATCCTTTCAGTTAGTGACACGAGACAAATGGGTAGGCGTAGCCTCAATGCTTCCCCTCTGGCCCTACTGTCGGCTGGTTCTATAGGGAAATGTGTGTAGAGTTTAACGCCCGCTTTTACTATATACGGCACCGCAGGCGGTGACACTGGTGGTATGAGATGAAGATGGAGCACCGGTGGAATGAGATGGCGGGGGAAACCGGAGGTCCCGGAGAAAACCCGCCCCAGCGCCGTTTGCGGTCACCTGGGATTGAACCCGGGCCGCCTTGGTGAGAGCCAAGTGCTCTGACCACCGAACCACGGCGCGGCCCTTCTATAGTGAGTTCTGACGTTCGGGTGACGGTATTCTTAACTCACGTGAACATCATTTATCTCATTTCATTTAGGCCCGGTTGCATAAAAGATAATCTAAGTTCAAGCATATGAAAATGATCTTCAGTCAAGCTGAACCTAGAATTTTGGTTGTATAAACATTGATCTAAGTCCATGGCCTCTTGATCTAAGATCAAATCTAACTCGTCAATTTTCTCCAGTTAACTTGATTGAACTTAGATCAACAGAACTGCAGAGTTAACACAATGGTTTCTGAGAAGATATAAGTAGTGCAGCTTTAAATAAATAGTAAATAAGTCTTTTTTGTGGTTACTTGCATAAATAATAGGCCTCTTCATTTCATGTATGTTAAAGATGCATTATTTGTGTTCATAACCTATACATTTGTATTATTTTCACAATTCAGAGTACTCTAATATCTCTGATGGTTAGAATTTTAAATTTGAAAGGTCTCCTCGTGTTTTCCAACATAGAGGAAATCCCATCTCAGAACTAAATGACAGAAAATTCAAAATGAGATTTCGACTATCAAAGCAAGTAATCGAAGAACTGGAGCATAGGCTACATGCACAATTAAGAATACAAACCCTGAGGAAATACTCACTTAATCCAATATTTATGATCCTTCTCACATGCAACTGAAATCGTCCAGATGGTGATTAGGAATATATTCAAGATAAATAAAGGGACTGCGTTTAGAAAAATACACAAAGTTACAAGGGAGATTGCAGCTTTAAGATCTCATTTCATTAGGATGCCTATTTGAAAAGGGTGAAATAAGAATGGTTAGGTGAGATTTAAAGTTAGCTGAATGCATCTTCTCTTTTGTTGAACTTCTATTTTTTGTTTATGTTTTCCAACTCACAGTATTGTAATCAGACGAAAATGAAAAGGATGTACATAGGGTATATAAATGGAGATAAAGTAAGCAAAATAATTAACTTTTGATAAATACTGCTTCAATATGGATTAAATTCTTAAACTGTTTATTTAAAATAATAGTATTTCTAGGACAAATAACCATAAAGCGAAAGATTAATGTAGTTTTTGTTATGTCTAGATTGGTTACTCTGTGCATTTGAATTAAACAGAGTCGAATAGTTCCGATAATTCTTGAAAACTTTCGATACAACACGAAATTTGCAACATGTTTGGCGATGTTGCCGCATTTGTTTTTGTGATCTCAGATCAGTACTGAAAGACGTTCATCTGATCAAGATCAGCATTTTACAACCCACGCGGGTTCATAAACTTAGTGCAGTTTTGATCTTCGATTATAAATGAACTGCAGATAGCGATTTTTATGCAACCAGGCCTTAACGTCTGATATAACCTCAAGATACTTTCTTTTTTATGGAAAATCCAGCGGTGATTAAAATTCACCTGAATGATTCATTTCAGATATTACTGCAAATGCATCAAAAGTAAACCAAGACGAGACAAGCAAGGAACCTAATTTTAGTAACACTGCTACGTCTCTTCTTCTTCTGTTTGGGATTAACCTCTTTTTTGTAAGACATAAGCCAACGACCTGCATCTGTAGATCAAGTATATTCCGGATGATGCTCAGCCCAATAATTGGTGCGGCAGTTAAGAAAGAAATGAATAGATTATAGGAAACTTCATTATTAAATTATTAAAATCTGCGAAAAAATCTTCGGTTTATTTGGTCGTTTCAGGGGCTTTGAAACCAGGATATCTGGAATGCGGTTTCAGCGTTAGTGTGGGAGCACGCACTGTTCTACATAACATTTTATTCATTACGTAAGATTAAACTTAAAGATAGACGAACACAATAATACCTAAAAGATGTTGGGAAGATATTTCGCTACTTTCATGAGCAGCCTTATTGCAAATACACCATATGTAAGTAATCAATAACCTACGTGTAAACGTCATAGTCCATGCACTTACCTATTCCCTAAGTATTTTTTCTACTTGTTTATCTTCTCTTCTAGTTACCTAAGAGAAAATATTGTGCTTCCACCAACAATTTGATGCACATGTTTCACCATAAGGCGGTTCTACCCGTTTGGAGCCTGGTTGAGTCCTCCCAGAACTCAACACCTCATAAAATAGGAAAGGTGACGTGTGAGGGTTACGGATGTAGGAGTTTTACTGGACAGGTCGGGGTTTTCCTCGGGGTTTGCTCTCTTCTTTGTTCCAGGGTGTGGAATACGTCCTGACTGGGTGTGGTGTGATTAGCGAAGAACACACCTCGACTGTTCCATGATCGATTTATTCACAATTGTAATCAGGTTCCTCACTCGCTACCGGGAAAGTTTCTGTTTGCAGACTCAAGTGATGTGTTTGGCGGTGACTTCACTACGCCCCGACCGAGAGAGAGAGAGTGTTTCTGTTATCAAAAGCACTGATCCATGTGTTGTGTATTCGAGGTACTCTTGCCGCGCTGATACGTACGGCGTGGTTTCACTACAACCCGACCGAGATAGAGTGTGTCCGCTATCAAAATCACGGATCCACTATCTCCTGGATTTTCCCCTCTATCGTCACATTTTGAATTTTTATGTGAATCACGTGTGTCAGTTATAAAGTGTAATTGGTTGGTTTCCATTTCGAGTTTAAACCATCGTACGAATTTTATATGTGCGCATGACCGAACGTTGATAGTTTCCCACAGCGTCTACTTACTTAATTCAGAAGCACGTACGATGCGAAAGTTTAGGAATTCGGATAATCTAGAACTGCATTGTATCGATCACGTACGTATTGACGTGAAAGAGAGTACAGGGCGGCAGACCGACCCTTCACATGGTTCGCAGGTATTGTTCCTTGGGGTGGGCTTTGTTATGAAGAAAGACGACCGACCTGTGTTCTCAACCTTGAGGGGCCTCATATTTCTGTTTCTCCGTTCATCTACATTTCTAGTCCATCAAACACCTCTTATTATATATATCCTATCTACTATAATGTGTTTTGCTGTAGTAGCTATGTATTTCCTTTCGATGCCAAATAATCAATATAGAATATATATGCTAACCTAATATTATTTTGATATAACATATATTAAGTGACTTTATGTTTATGACCAAGGGGAACAGTTACAACCATAAGTCGTTTTAAGTTAGCCTTAATGAAAAATGATATACAAAAGGATCCATATTCATGTGAACAGCCTTACTTTTTTTTAAAGGTAAATTCCGTTTTGGTGTTTAACTTCAGCATGTTTCATGAAATCGGAAAGAAGATTTTTATGTAAATCCTTCATCCATAAAAGCAGTAAGAGATCGGAACATCGTCCTGATTAAAATGAAGGTCTGGTTAGAATATCCAATTTAGTGTAGCAGTTTCCTTGGTGATGACAATTCGAAGATATCCTTTGTTTCGGTTTCAATTTTCAAATGCTTATACTTTCTTCAAATAGTAAATTACAAATGCTATTCTTCTTCTCTGGATCTCATGCAAGGAATTGCTTTTCAAAAAGTTTGAGTGTCACTTGAGTAACCTATTTATAACCAAATCATTGGAGGGGAAAATCTGTTTGCACTCAGCATCGATATGTTCCTGAGAAGCCATTTGAAGAGGTACTTGATTGTGAAGTAGCGGCCCCTGGCTGCGAACATGCACACACCGCAGTGGGCAGAAGTGGAGCATGCAGCGGCCGGACTGTAGGCTAACCGGAAAGGGCTGTTGCGCTGCCCTTTCATTAGGAAGAATAAGTGAACAAGTAATTTGTAGAAGAGTAAATAAAGACAGTCATTTGAAGCAAGACATCGGATCCTTACCCTTTGCTCATCCACTATGGTTCATAATACAGAAAGCATTCCATCCAAAAATTGATATCGAAATAGAAATACATGTTTTGAGGAACCCTAGCTACACATGGGTACATGCATGAACACTGTAACTAAAACAACAGAATGCTGACTATCTTTAATTTTACTTTGTGGTTATTCAACAAAGGCATCCAAGAGAAATAAATATTGATGTATCAAAATGATGTTACTTAGGTTTCCCTTGTATGGATAACACCTGCAAGGAGTAGCAGAAAACCAAAGATCGAAGGTAGCGGTCAATACAGCAACAGTATCAGCTATTTACATCACTCCTGCTTCACCTTAAAGATGCAATAAGCAAAGCTACCCTAGAAATGTTGGAACAAAATTGATCAAATTTCTACAACAAGCAAACTCCATAGGGTATGTAGGAGTTCTAGATTTTTCTTCAACACTTATCAATACCATGGAAGCATCAAGTCCTACTAATTAAGAGTGGATTACTCAAAATCAATCCATTCCCATTATTGCTAAGCGGACTGTGAAGTCTGTAACTTCCAACTACCTGTTTTGTCATTATATCCACATCGAGAACATGCAGAAAGGAACATTCCTACAGATATGTCTGGGGCGCTTTTTTTTATTTTTTTTTTTTTAAGTTACGTCCTTCAACATTTAGTCATATCGGACGATGAATGAAATGGATGAAATGATGCCCAATGCGTCCGGGGTCCATGGGGCGTAGAGTTACCTGACATTCGTCTTTCAGGATAAGGGAAAACCCCGGAAAAAAGAAACCTTATCCAGGTAATTCACCCTGAGCGAGATTCGAAATCGGGACCTCTTGAAAGTGAGGCAGACCTGCTACCATCTACGCTACCGTGACGGGTAGGGGTGAAGGGGCGAACAGGGGGGCTTAAGGACTACCAGCTTCCATACCACATAAGCCCGCCTCAGTAGCGTAGATGGCAGCACGTCTGCCTCACTTTCAAGAGGTCCCGATTTCGAATCTCGCTCAGGGTGAGTTACCTGGATAAGGTTTTTACCGGGGCTTTCCCTTATCCTTCAAGACGAATGTTGGGTAGCTCTTAGCTCCATGGCTCCTGGACTCATTTGAGCATCATTTCATCCAATTGATTCACCGTCCGATATGACTTAACGTTGGAGGACGTAAAATTACAAAAAAGAAAGAAAAACAAAAGATAATATTCTTGTGGAATCTACTGGAAGGTGTAAGGTAATATAATTCTATTGTTGTGCTATCTTTCTGAATTATAAGTTTCTTTTGTGTCGTTTGTGATAGTGTGAATATTGTGATAATACTCAGAAATTAAGGTAATACTAAATATATAATTTACAAATATTTTGTACTTAAGATAAAAATTTCCCACTCGCTACTGTATTTTCGTGTGAGTATATGTGTGTGTGTGTGTGTGTGTGTGTGTGTGTGTGTGTGTGTGTGTGTGTGTGTGTTTATTTTTAATATCGTATTTAGTTTAGGTTCCCCGACGTTAAGTTATATGGGACGATAAATGAAATGCATAAAAGGAAGTTCAAATGAGTCAAGGATGCATAAAACTTGAATTGCCAGACATTTATGTTCTTGAATAAGGGAAACCCAGAAAAAAACTTTATTCATTTAACTCGCCCTGACCGAGATTCGAACTTGGGGCCTATTGAACTTGTGGTAGAAATACTATCACCTACGCTCTTGAATAATCACACATATATGTATTTTTATGTTGCAATGTATAAGCTATTTTGTCGTCACACTTAACATTACGATATTGTAAAATATACAACAAAATAATGCGCATTCAACATCTCAAGAAAGGGCGTCGGGGGAGCGCAGTGTTTTCGTTCGTGGCTCCCGTGCATAGTCTCGAGTTCCATTCCCGGCTCTGGAGTGGCGATTTTAAGTCGGCCCTATGCACGCCTTCGCCTCTATTTAGCCCATGTGAAGTATCCCCTATGTTAGGAGTCCACGGTATAAGCTGTGGGTCCTTTCGCCTCTCCGTAGGGGAGGGGAGGGAGCGGTCCCCTTCAGCTGCCGTGGTGCGGGCACTGTGGATCCTTAGCACTCGTGGTACCTCTGACGTTACTAGAGGAACCTCGGGCCGAACATTCGAGCCCCTCCTTGATTGGGAGCTGTTCGAATTGGGTTGGACTCGAGGGGGCAGTGTGTTCCCGACACTCATGGGGAAATTGGGTACCTCCGGCCACGCTACGGCCACCCGGAGGGGGTAGAGGGTTGCCTAAGAAGTCGCGGGTACTAGCCTGCAGAGCTAGTAGAAGGTGTGCTAGTTCACCAGGCGGCCCCACCGAGGTCTTCGGTAGTCTTCCCTGCGGGGTTGACGCGCGTAAGTGGCGTATCCACTTCCACCCGTCTTGACGTAGTCGATGGGTGTGGGGCTTTTTAGACTGCAGGTATTGCCGCGCCGTGCCTCAGTGGTTAGTCCGCTTGGCTCTCACCAAGGCGGCCTGGTTTTGATCCCTGGCGACCGCAAAGTGAGATTGGTGGTGGACAACACGGCACTTGTGTGGGTTTTCTCCGGGACCTCCAGTTTCCCCCGCAATCTCATTCCACCGATGCTCCATCTTCATCTCATGCATCATGAGTGTCACCGCCTGCGGTGCCGTATGTAGTAAAAGCGGGCGTTAAACACCACACATATATGGAATAGCTTCGGAGCTTCGGCTCCTGGGTAGAACGAGGCCCGGGTCCTTGGTCCTACGGGTCCAGGACTAATCGGAGTAGAACTTTTGACTTAACTGGTCATTTCGCCTCACCATTATCTTCACTATTACCCTACCATTGGAGGTAACGGATACCGCCCTCTGGGTACCTTTACCTAAAAATACATCCGGTCATCACGTGGTGGAGCGAGGTTGCCCCGAAGTCCAAGGTTGCCATGAGCGGGGTGGTGGTAGTAAACGATTCAACCAACATTTCGAGAAATGTGTTGTTAATTCCTGTGAAACTATATTTTACTAGATTTGTTGTGAACAAGCAGTCGAGGCGGTTATTGGAGCGGTATAGTTCCCCTCCGCTATTGCTCTAGCGTTCTAGTTTGTTTCCTTTAGACTACAAGCTGAACTTTCATGGATAACTTGCCATGTTATGTTATACTGCTAGCATCTTAACACAAGCGGCAATAACTGACTTCTTGTTTAAATGCTGCTGTAGCCTTAGTGACCTAATGCGGACAATAGAAGCACTGTAGCACAACCACTTTCCTGTCAGGTAGGAACTTCGTTCACATGTGACCTTTAGAAGCGGTCCATCTAAAATGTTTAACATTTCAGAAGAGCAACACCATTACTAACTTTATAGCTTTCCATGGTCGCCGCCGTATACAAGTGACAGACCAAAGGACAGTCGAGGAGTTCGTTTTACCTGCAATATAAAGAGGTACCTGGAAACGTGTAATTTACAGAGTTGGCGACCCGAGCTCATGTAGGGCATTTCTAAAGACCAGGTCGTTCATCCGCTTACCTCCCCGATTTTATTACCATCGTTATTACTAGAAAGTTTGCTTAAAGCGGCATTCCATGGAACGTAGTTATCAAGGATCAAAATGCAATGAGCACTAAAATACTGAAATATCGTGAGTAAACATGCAAATAAACACTAGGATCATAGTGTAACTGATGTATGAGTTACTTGGGTAATGGAATGCGAATCAGAAAGAAAAAATACCAATGCTTTACAACAGTGTTTTACATTGGTGTAGCTTTTCATATCTTATGTCATGCTTTATAAAAGCATGATTGATTATATAACATGAAATGCATAACACAAAAGGATTAAGATGCCGGATAATTTTGCTAAGGTGCTAGAAACACAGTTAAGCAAGGATATAAGATTTACCACTACCACTACTACTACTGCTATTATTATTATTATTATCATCATCATCATCATCATCATCATCATCATTATTATTATTATTATTATTATTATTATTATTATTATTATTATTATTATTATTATTATTATTATTATTATTATTATTATTATTATTATTATTATTATTATTATTATTATTATTATTATTATTATTATTATTATTATTATTATTATTATTATTATTATTATTATTATTATTATTATTATTATTATTATTATTATTATTATTATTATTATTATTATTATTATTATTATTATTATTATTATTATTATTATTATTATTATTATTATTATTATTATTATTATTATTATTATTATTATTATTATTATTATTATTATTATTATTATTATTATTATTATTATTATTATTATTATTATTATTATTATTATTATTATTATTATTATTATTATTATTATTATTATTATTATTATTATTATTATTATTATTATTATTATTATTATTATTATTATTATTATTATTATTATTATTATTAATATTAATATTATTATTATTAATATTAATATTATTATTATTAATATTATTATTATTATTAATATTATTATTATTATTATTATATATTATTATTATTATTATTATTATTATTATTATTATTATTATTATTATTATTATTATTATTATTATTATTATTATTATTATTATTATTATTATTATTATTATTATTATTATTATTATTATTATTATTATTATTATTATTATTATTATTATTATTATTATTATTATTATTATTATTATTATTATTATTATTATTATTATTATTATTATTATTATTATTATTATTATTATTATTATTATTATTATTATTATTATTATTATTATTATCCAAATGAAATAACCCCATAACCCCATACCTCATAACCATTAGGTATGTTAGGGTTCTATAATGTGTTTCAAATAGGAAGAGTTCTGGAGTCAAGCTAATCAGATGCCGTATCACGCTCAGCGTTGCCAGCTTATTACTCCACTCCTTTTATATTTCCCTCTCTCTTGCACACTCATACAACAAGTGCGCCTGCCTTGGTAGCGTGGTGGTAGCGTGTCTGCCTCACGTTCAAGAGGTCCCGAGTTCGAATCTCGGTCAGGGTGAGTTACCTGGATAAGTTTTTTTCCGGGTGTTCCCTTATCCTGAATGACGAATGTAGGGTTACTCTAAGCTCTGTGGACCCCGTACTCATTTGAGCATCATTTCACCCATTCCATTCATCGTCCGATATGACTTATCGTTGGAGTACGTAAATTACAAACAAACAAAATACAACATGCAGGTCTACTTGGCGCAGACGTAAG
Source organism: Mantis religiosa (assembly GCA_030765055.1). Taxonomy (NCBI): domain Eukaryota; kingdom Metazoa; phylum Arthropoda; class Insecta; order Mantodea; family Mantidae; genus Mantis; species Mantis religiosa. Next base: position 45,414,129 of record CM060954.1, read on the forward strand.
GGTAAGCATATTATAATTTACAAACTTTTACAATTATGCAGTTGCCAAAATCAAAATTGGAAAAAGCATTTTTGTAAATTATGTATATTTTAAATACTATAACTATAATTATAGTTTATCAATTACCAGCTTTTCTAATCCAAATGCGGTACACACTTGTTTTACGTACACCACCGCTACAGCAGTAACCCGTTGAGCATATTTGAAATCGAGCTGAGTTCTATATTCCCCATTGCCCATTGTTTTGAAGAACGTGTACACCTTAAAAACAATACTTCAAGCCTGACTTTGCAATAATTGCCTTTTTGACTCGCCACTAAATTCACCGCAAGAGGTCATTGCACTATTTAACACTTACTCTACTGTTGTCTAAAGATCAACTGAATGATATTGATCTGAACTCTCCAGAGTAAATAAACACTTCTTATCCAGCATTCATTCATAAACATAAGCATACAGTATTACACAGGCTAACAGGAAATGTAGTGTTTGCTCTTTCTCGAATTTAACACCTTGACTTATTCACAGTAATTCTTTTATTACGTCATGCAGTAGTTTGAATTTCAGTTCGAGTAATTAAAAGTATATGTACATACGTACACACCAACCACTTTGAGCTCTCTACAGTAAATAGAGATTACGAACCATTCACAAAGAAATAATGTGACCAGATACGTTCTGCCAGGACAGCAGGAAATTCATAATTTCCTCTCGCTCGATTTGGATTATTCAAGGTAATTCCTTTATCACGTCATATCAAGCATTTACGTTTGAATAATTACAAATATACGTATACGCATACATGCCAACCAATAATGATACGCATACAGTGCGTACGTCGCAATTTATTGTTATCCCCATTTTATTGCAGAGTTTCTCTTATTGGACAGTAACTTCAGCTTCCCTAATTCGTGATATGGTTTCCTTTAGATACCTCGTGGCATTTTTAAGCTCCAAAATTCTCAAGCCTATACTGTTTTGTCGCCAGAAGTCTGAAGTAAATGTTTCCTCAAGCTTTCATATTCTATTTTGACACAGAAGACCTTGCACGTTTCCTTCGATATCCCCACGGTTCGAAACTAAACGGTTTCTACAAAAAGGCGTATTCCAGGAGAGCGAAGGGATGAGCGTGCTGGCGACAGTTCTTGCCTCTTTAAATTTGTTCACCAGTTTCCCCCTCCTCTGCTATCCGTTATTGGATTCCTTTCGAATGTCTGGCATAAAACTTCTCAGCATGCTCCCTCAGAGCCACTGAAAATATGTTAAATCTTTCTTCTGATGTTAATATTCCATTTCTGATTTATAGCCTCCCCCTGGCAGAACAATTGTCAGCAAGTTTAACAAAAATCGTGGATAAATTACCTTTTGCATTAAGATAGAGGAGGTATTGTAGTTGATTTAAAAATTCGATATTGCCAATTCAACGAAATAACTGGTTTTTAATTGCACGTCTCTTGGAAATAAACATAATGAAAGAATAACGTCACAGAGTACAAATTTATCAACAGGCTTTTACTGAAGCCCTTCAGAGTGGAATAGCAGATCACGTGTTCTTTGTTTTATAAAAGTCCTCCTTTCACAGAAGGCCTTTGTTGTTTATGGTACTCTGTGGCCTCGAAAATGTTGCCCAATTGCTTAACACAAATCTTATCGAAATTCAGTTGTAATTATGTATAATGTAAAACTCGGTGTGTGCGTTTATTTGTGCGTGTGTGTTAAATGTTCTTAAACCGTGATATTGATTTAAATCAAATTTGACGCCGTAAAAGCTTATAAGAGGTAAAAATTACTGCCTACCTTACAGTTGTAAATTTCACTCCATTTTACACAATTATTTAATTTTATGTAATGCCTTCTTCTCTGTTGGCTCTACAGCCCTTGGTGGGCTTTGGCCTCCTGCACGATCCTCCTCCACACATCTGTCTTCCGCTTTACTTTTCCAGCCTCTGATTCCGAACGTTCTTAGGTCCTCCATTACATCATCTAACCACCTTGTTCTCGGTCATCCTTTTTGTCTTCTATTATACAATCATCCTTTCAATATTTTTTTTTTGGCATTCTATCTTCCGTCAGTCTCTCTATGTGCCCTAGTCATCTTATCCTTTGTGCTTTTATAAATTTCACAATATCTTGCTTACTTATTAATTATTCTATTTCATGATTATATCTTATTCTCCATTGATCTTTATCTTTTACAGGTCCAAAGATTCGTCCTAATACTTTCCTTTCAAATCTTCGAAGTATTTCTTCATCTGCATTGTTTAGGGTCCAAGTTTCAGCAGCGTATGTTACTATTGGTCTTTATGTAATGCCTACAACACTTTAATTAGTTACGTTTTCACAGACCTACAAAATAGCAAAGCAACACGTGTAATATTCTGTGGTCACTCTACATAATGGAGAAATAACACATAAAAATTTGGTTTTTCTTTTGTTTGGATCTCCTTGTCTTATCTTAGAAGGCTATACTGATTTCGAATGCCCCCAAACAAAAGCTAGGGTATTAGCCAAATGCAGACTAATGCTAAATATAGTGATAAACCATCAAACCCTATATAGTTAAAGTCGTTATCTTATTCAGCGTGTCTACCTCACGTTCAAGAAGTACCGAGTTGGAATCTCGGTCAGGGAGAGTTATCTATATACGGTTTTACCTTACCTGACATTTATCCTGAAAGATAAATGCCAAGTAACTCTATACTTTTTGCACCTAGACTTATTTGAGCAGTATTTTGTACTGCTTATATATGTATTTTTTATACGTTTTATAGAGTACCTAATACATAAAACAAATGCTAGTACTTTTAAGTATTCCAGAATGTCCTTGGCAAGGAATTTATAACACTATGTTTAAATAGAGTCAAACTGAAAAATTCCGGCCGTGGTATTGAATTTTTCACTTTGACTTTATCTATCCAAAACCTTAGCCTATGTATACACGGCTAGCGAGAAGGAACGATTAATTTTCATCGATTATTTAAGTTTGAATTTATGAGTCACTATGTTTACACTCAAACTTCACTTACTTGTTGTTGTATAATTGAAACGTTTTCAAGATCATTCGATCTCATCCTCAGCTGTTTAGTGACTAGATGAACCTTCCTCTTCTTCCACTACTACAGAGCTCCGATCACTCTGCCATCTGGTGTTAGGGGCACTAAGTTTTAATACTTCATTTAATGCCGGGATTTCAAAATTTATAACTTTATCACGGTTTTTGTTTATGAATATTTCTTCCCAAATATCCAATTCTATGGGTGTACTTAAAGATTTTAACAGTTTAATGTTGTGGCCAATGTTGTGGTTTTCTGTCCAAAAATGGTGTGAAACTGCAGATTTTTCTGTTTGTTTCAACTTAATGTTCCTCTGGTGTTCTTTTTGCCTGGTTAACAAGTTTCTCTTACTTTTTCCTATGTAGCTTTTTTTCACAGGTTTCACAATTAATCTGATAAATTTCTGATTTCAAATTGTTGGGGATTGTATTTTTCAGTGGTTTATTTAGCAGGTTCCTCAGACTGAATTTGTTTTGGGGTGCTAGTTTTAAGTTTAGTCTTTTGAAGATTCGCTCAAATTTTCTAAAAGCCCATGGATGGTAGGTGAATTTTCTATATTGCCAATTTGTGTTATTAAGTGGTGTCAGAGTGGTATCTTTTGATCTTATCTTCAGTTTTTCTTTCCTCTTCATCATGTCCCTTATGATGGCTGGGTTGAATCCATTTAATACCACTATGTCTTTTATGTGTTGTTGTTCTTTCAAAAATTCATCCTTACTCAGTGGGACGTTGTATAGCCGGTGAATTAGACTTCTAATGGCAGCTAGTTGATGTGAAACTGGGTTGTATTCATTTTTATTTATGTAATTATCTATGTGTGTGGGCTTCCTGTATACTCCAAAATCTACACCATGACGATTTCTAGTTATCTTGAGGTCCAAAAAGGGTAGGGTGTTGTCTCTTTCTACTTCCATAGTAAATTGGATGTGATTATCTTGCAGGTTTAGTAACTTTAGAGAATCTTCTCTAAGTTTTTCCGGAATGATAGCAAAAACATCATCAACATATCTCTGCCAAAATTTATAAATCTGTGGGAAGGCCATTACTATGTGTGTTTCAAAATAGCCCATGTATAGGTCTGCTAAAATAGGCGAAAGTGGGCTCCCCATTGCTAATACTTTTGATTGTCTGTAGAATTTTTGGTTAAACATGAAGTAATTATTCCTTATGCATAAATCTGTAAGATTGATAATGTCATCGATTATCTTAAACTATATGTCAACTGTACATGCTTAGGCTTTCAAGGCCAGCGTTAATAAAAAAAATGAACTTCACGGGCTCGTGGGCCGTGGTCCGAAGGATAAAAACTATGACGTTTCGTCGATACCTCCGACAAGCATCTTAGAGAATGGTTCTATCTAGGTACTTGCTAGAATAATTCATTTTATTATATTTCAAATGTTTCTCCACTTTTAAAATGTGACACAAGTATAATGACTTAGGCACTAAGTAAATTAGCACGTGGCACTACTATAACTTCAGTTATACAGTAACTGCTGAGTAAATGATAGCCATGGCTCGGAAGTTCAGCCAATATATCTTCTTCTTCTTTTTCTTCTTCTTCTTCTTCTTCTTCTTCTTCTTCTTCTTCACTTCACGGCATGGGCAGAGTGCCCGTTCCGTCTCACAATAATTGCTCCTTCCATCTCTTTTTAGGTCTACCAACATCTCTCTTTCCTTGTGGCTGATATTGGAATGCAATCTTAGGCAGTCTTGTTTCGGACATTCTTTGTATATGCTGCATCCATTCCTTTTGAAATTTTTCAATTTTGCTACTTATCGAGTCTACGTTGAGTTCCTTTCTTATGTCTTCATTCCTTATTCTATTCAACCTTGTGCATCCCTTTGTTTTCCTTAAAAAGGTCATCTCTGCACTTTGAATTTGGCTTTTCATTTTGCCAATATATACACAACAGGTGGTAGTGACAGTGTTGTACTCTACCTTGTATCTGGTAAACATAGGGGAGGGTGTTGAGTGCCATGCAGTCGCGCACGTACTCAACCAAAGTCACGGGAGGTGGTAATCTATCAAACGTGTCACACGACGCACACAGTGTCATAGAATGTATTGTACTGTCCAGTAACGCAAAGAAGGTCCCTGAAAGGTAGGTGCTACCTTCCACAGTGAGACAGGGACAGCGAATTTAAGTGGCAGAGAACGCCTGCTACACAAGGAGCAGAACTATTCACTCTGTACACAAAAACCGAGAGGATTCATTCACAAAAGTAGAAGGCATCAGAATGTTTTTGAATGGTCTGTAAATGAACTGACATGGAGTGTAATTAACCTGTCCAGGGAGGGTGTTGGAACCTTCGCCAACCCCCTGCGTCACAGGCCCCGGAGACTAACTCTCTTGTGGAGGACAGTACATTTATGAATTATACAAAGCAAACTTATCTTTTCCAGATATATGAAAATAAACAAAAGAATCCTTAATATTTACAGTAAAAAGGCAATTTGTTTTGACAATACTATATTATCAAAGGGTATAGCCAGAATGAAAAATTCAATGCCATAGCCGGGATTTGAACCACGGATCTTCTGGTCTCCGTCCAGCCGCTCAAACCATTTGAGCTACTATGGCCAACGTGCCAACATGACATTAAATTCTCCAACTGACTCGTGTTCAAATCTCGGCTATGGCATTGAATTTTTCATTCTGGCTCTACCCTTTCATAGTGCGTCCTACACAAGGCTAGTGTGAAAGAACATTAATTTCCAATACTATATGATGTCTGCATATGCCTCAGTGTACACAGCAATTACATGCACTACAGTACTTCAGTTCTGAAGCTTCCTACTGCAACGATATCGGCTTACACGATATGAACTTTCAATCGCAGATTATTTAAAAAATACCAAAAAGCCCAGAGTCAAGGGTCAGGGTCAGGTCTTCCACGGGAATCAAATCTGGGCCTCCCGAATGCGGGCTGCAGATGAAAATGCCCAATAGGTTCGTGAAAATGAAAGAAAATGACCGCAAGAATGTATCTAAATGTTAAAAAAGGTATAACAAATTATAAAAATGTGGAAAAAATACGTTTTGATGACCTACAATGAATGATTCAGCATATCCTGAAGACGGGAACAATGTATGCTCCCGAAACGTCGGTACATCACCACATCTACAACTGGCTTGAAGCTCGAGAAAACTTGGAAAGTTCACGCCGCCAGGAAAGCCTCAGCTCCTATTACATATATATCTAATGTATTTGTTTCAGAATGCATTTAATTTCCAATAAACATCGTCTGTGACTACTCAGAAAAAAAGATGACTTTTCATCAAAATTCGGGCCCTATTTATTGCTGATTGTCCTCGTGCACAACTAACTTCACGAATTTTTGGCTAAAAGTCTGGCTTCTGGCGATAAACAAATTTGTTTTGGTTATACTTTACATTTCTGCAATAATGTCGTTGTTGACTAATGGCACTGGGGATTAGTTTATTTGCATCATTTTCCCCCTAGCTTCGCAATATAAAGCCTGTAGGTTCCCACTTTTGAGACCATTACATTTGTCCAAATGGTGTTTGTTCATGATGACATCCTCTTTACAGATGGTACATTTGAGTGTAGGTATGCAGTGTATATTATAAAGGTGTTCTTCAAGACAATTATGGCCAGTTTCAATTCTAAATAGGGCTACTACAATTTTTCTTGGCAATTTTTGTATGACAGTTTTGCCTCCAATGTTCTTATAATCCTTGTCTTTTAGTTTATCTTCTGTTGTGTCTGTTGTCTTTTGAAATGTAGCTTAATGTTGTTTAATTTTTTATTAATTTTAATTTGTCTTACAGGGTCTATATATTGAATTGCACCTTTTCGTGCTAGTTAGTCAGCATGTTCATTACCTGAAAGTCCAACATGGGCTGGAATCCATTAAAGTTTATAAAATAATACGTTAATGATTGCTTAAGGTGATAAGTGCAATAAAGTGAAAAAGTAATAGGGGTGTCATCCTGTTTAGTAACACAAATCGTGTAACTCATCCTTCAAATGCAGTTTCGTAGGTGGTGTTTGTAGTTGTTTAACTGTGCATTTTGCATAGTTTCTCCGTATTTTTATTTATTTATTTTGTTTTATTTAGTTTTTTATTCTTTGTGGTGTATCTTAAGGGCTTTAATTAATACTTTGTTTAAGGTATAACGTGTGAAGCAAAATTTCTATGTTGGAAGCACAATTCTTTCCCATATGAAGCAAGATTTCTATTCGCAGTTAATTTCTCTCCATTTATTCGGCCCTGTGGCAGGCGCTATATATATTTAGCAGATTTGTACGTTATTAGCACAATTCTTTATCTTCTCGTGTGAGTTTTTGCGGCTATCAGTTTCTTCTGGTCACCAATTGTATCATCTTATTTTTAATGAGAGTCAAGAGATCTCTCACTAACAAGATTACAGAACACATATATCCTTATAAAGATTATCGATTTTAAATTTCTGTGCAAAACTTTTCATCTTTTCGCATCAAGCAAGATTATTTATTTTCTTTTCCCTAGCAACCGTTCATCATTTTTCTTTTATATTGTCCTTACATGGCCCACTAATACTCAGATCAGAAAACAAAACTCATCTCAAACAAAATACCGTTACAAGTGTCTTCAAAGAAGTTCAAGGTTAGTGAACAACTGCAACCTGAGTCTCTAATTGTAAATTAAATCACCAAACCACAGTCAATGCTGGGATGATATATAAATAGAAATGGCAATATCCTTCATTTGAAACGTAAACAAATATCAAACATGCTACATAGCTTTTAACATGATTAAAATGCATTTTTGATTTCATTGTTTCTAGAAGCGGAATATTGATATATCCCACTGTTGCTGGATGGAGGATGGAACACAATGAAACACGATTGAAAGCATTCGCTAAAAGTTACACACCAACTCGTAACTATGACGAACTATTTAAAAAATTATTCTCCCTTTTTTCATTTGGCTCACAGTGTCATAACATTCATTTTGCGCTGTAACAAAGCAATGTGATGTAATTAATTTAGAGCTGGTTTTATGCGCGCAATTCGTTTTTATGCCCGTGGATCATGTTATTCCTGTTCATTAAAATCGACAAAACAATAAACTTGAGCACATCACATAAAAACGCCTCTGTGCGGCGTATTTCATGCACTAATGTTGGAATTGGCTCAGTAACACAAATCTATGGTGTAGAAAATGGGAGAAATATCCTTATCTCTGGCGTATACATATACGAAATTAGAAGTAAATGTAGCCATATTGTTGGGATTACGCTTTAGCTTATCTGTGCAGACAAAAATTAAAGCACCCTTCGTCATAAGGATTTGCTTAGCTCTAATAACATCAAATTTTACAGTCGTAGGGAGATCGAGGATATCAAAAATATATGTACACAATTTCTTTTAATGAGTATCAGCTTTGATAACGAAGTTATTACTGCAAATGGAACGCATTGTTAACAATCGTTAATTCTACCATCATTATACAAAAATGGTATACACAATTTACTTTTTAGGTCTCAAAATGCTCGACAGAATAGCGAAGAGAATGGCCACGAGTGTTACGACTTCAAGCCTGTTTGGTGTTTCAATTAAAACAGGAACTTTGGTCCTTGGATTAATTATTTATTTACTAATATGTTTAATAATTACTCATAAATTTAAGAATTGTAAATAATTATGTTAGTTAAAACAAAATTGTAGACTTGAAGGAACATTGTGATGGACCTGGGCAGACATATGGGAGAAACCCTGCACTCCCGGACGACAGCCTAGAACGAGCGGATGTTTGGACAATAGAATGGTATGCTAGCTATGTACGTACGTGCGTACGTACGTTATACAGGCCAATACACCCTTAGTTTTCGCTAGTGACGCGGTGCTGCGTGTATATAAGAGGGTAGTAACCCCTACTCCTCCCTCAGTTGTTATCTCAGTTGTCCTTCAGTTGCTACTTAGTTTGCTACTAAGTGTTGTTCATTGCAGTATTATATACATCCGTCAGGTGTGTTCGACGAAGTACCGCGTCTAATAAAATGTACTGTAAAATGTCCGCCGGAAGTGCAGTTAATCAAGTGCCCGGGTTCCACGAATGCAAGGACGAATAAAAGCAGTTAAGAGATTATCGTTGGTTTATGTTGTCTCAACCGTAACCCCTGAGAACAAAAAAAAAAAAAAAAAAAAAAAAAAAAAAAAAAAAAAAAATCCATGCAGGAGAAGCCGCCAGAGCTAGGGTGAAGCAAGCAGCCGACGATGACGTGAAGACCGAGGAAGGAGTCCCGACGTCGACCCAGGTACGTGAGAGGTAGTACTGTCGTACAATCTTCTGCTTCATTTCCTTGAAGATTTCTCTCACAACATAAGTGTCTCTCACGCAGACACTAAATGAGAATTACAAAGTAAATAGAATTATTACATGCCGGATTTGTAAGCACAACAATGGTGAATTAAGCAAGCATATATGCATGAAGAATGAAATAAATACGAGAGGGGGAACCAAAAGAAACCACATTGTGATTCATTGATGAAGCTTTTTACAAAATTACTTCAGTCACCTTCAAAATACTCTCCATTGCATGCGATGCACTTGTCAAGTCTCTCTTCCCACTGTTGGAAGCATGTTTGGCACTCTTCAAGTTTGATATTGTCCAGTGCCCTTTGCGAAGCAGTTTTTACCGCCTCCACATCGTCATAACGCTCCCCTTTTCGCGTTTTTATTCATTCCTTGAAATAGGAAGGAGTCTCACGAGGCTAGGTCCGGCGAATACGGAGCGTGGGGAACGACAGACCACCTCTGAGATGCCAAATAGTGGGTCATGTGTGCTGCAGCGTTGTCGTGATGCAGAAACCAGTCACATGAACGCCAAATTTCCGGGCATCTCCTTCTCACAACCTCTCGCAGACGCCTTGAAACATCCAAGTAAAAGTGCTGGTTAACAGTCTGGCCAGGGGGTACGAATTCCCGATGCACAGTTCCACGAACATAAAAGGAGACAATGATCATCGTCTTCACCTTTACCTCACTTGCCTTGCTTCTTTTTGGTCTGGGAGAGTTGGGAGTCCTCCACTGGCTTGACGCTTGCTTGGTTTCTGGTTCATACCCGTAACACCAACTCTCATCCCCTGTAATGACTTTGTTCAAGAAGTTTGGATCACGTGCAATATCTGTTTTCAAGTCCTGAGACACATTCATGCGGATGGCTTTGTGCTCCTGCGTGAGAAGGTGCGTGAAAAATTAAGCAGCAACACGTCTCATGTGCAAATCCTCTCTCAAAATCCGCTGACACGAGGTCCAACTGATTCCTGTCGCTGCTTAAATTTGGTTGATCGTTTGGTGACGATCCTCGTTGATCTTTTGGCGTACCTTTCAATGTTCTCATTTCGCGATGTTGAAGGGCGTCACGCACTCTCTTTTGTTCTTTTAAAGTAGCCATAACGACTTCGCAGAGGTAACCCGCCAACAGAATAAAACAATACCACACTTGCACTTTCAGCTCTACACTGACGCCGTCTGCACAGATTTTCATGAAGGTATCTACTAACACCATCTAACATGAAAACCCTGCACTACGTCTACGAGTGGCAGCGCCCTCGGAGTCCGGTTCCTTTGGGTCTCCCCTCGTAAGGGCCAAAATAGAACAACCACAAAAGTTAATCATACACATATTGTTTGATAGAATTCCAGCCTGACGTAAGACTGTTACATTACACGAGAAAGGTCATCCTGAGATTTTCTTGTGTGAAGCTCCTGCTTTTGTCAGTTAAGGATTTTTTATACAGTAAAACGTTTCTCACGACGTCGTATGACGTTACTGGAATGTGAAAAGCACCATACTTCTTCAGTGAATTCCCCTTCGCTATACCTTTCTGTACCAAAACGCTTTTTAGAAATTTTATATAATATTGCCTTACTAGGTTTTTTATTAATATTGTCGCATCCCGGCACGTCGGTCTTAAAGTCCTTCAACCTCCTGCCGGCGATGTCCTCCACCATGACCTTCAGGGCCTTGGTGTTGCTGTCGCCCTTTCCCTCCAGGTCGTTAACGCGGTCTGCCAGGTCTTCGACGCGCTCACCCAACTCCGTGATGTCCTCCTTTACACCGGCCAACTGCTCTTCATTTCAGATAGTTCGGCCTTCATTTCCATAGTCAGTTCGGCCATCTTCGCGGTCAGATTGTGATTTGTCGTCTCCAACTTTGCGGCCAGGTTGATATTTGCCGCCTCTGTCTTCGCAGCTAGGTTATCATTAGCCGTCTTAATTTCTTTGGTTAACTCGGCCATCTTCGCGGTCATCGTTGCGGCCAAGTTGTTATTTGCCGTCTCCAACTTCTCCAGAATCTGTGCCAATGCAGCCTCCATGTCGTAGTATCCCACTACTGACACTAATTGTGACTTTGTGGGTTCGTACACAATCACAGTCTACTAAGGTTAATGATCACAACAAACAGCGTTCTGATTGCAACTGTTTACAACGTCAACTCTCGTTACAACACTTTACAACTGGTTACTCCTCCGGTTTTCGACTGTCGTCGCCTCCTTAAATACCTCAATTGATAATTCTAGACATTTCTGGAAGAAACAAGAAATCGAATGTTCTATAAAATAAACAAGACGTCACCAGAATGTTCCATCTACCTCACTTATCTGTATCGGTAAGTCTTTTATCTCCGGGCTATCTTTATTTCTCCCGGCATACTCATTATCTCCGGGCTATCTTTATTTGTTCCGGCATACTCTTTATCTCCGGACTGCCTATCAGTTCCTTTGTGTGGCGCTATCGCGATCGGATTCGCGACCATATCTTACTGAATTTCTCAAAGGCAGTTTTTAGCAATAGCGCGAGTCTCTGGAAACAGCGTTAATGAAATTTCATCTTCAAAGAAAGTGAATGTTCCTAGGTAAGGGTAAAGGGAGGTATTTTCCTGACATAAGCAATTTCGTGATACTTTTTCGAAAGGACATCACAGAGAAGCCAGTTGGTGTCTATCTTATCTTGGATGCTAATATTAGACGAACATTCCTGCGCATTGGAATGTCTTTACTTCATTGATATGTTCTGTGTAGTATGAGACAGCCTTTGGCCAAGAACCACATCGACTTAATACTGGCTGAGGAGTAAAGATAAATTTGGAAGGACTTCATGAAGTTCTTGAACTTTGTAAAAAAGTACAAAATTTTGTTCAAATATGAGTTGTAATATACTGTGGAACAGAGGGTCACTATATAAATTTAAATATACTGACAAAAAATGAAATAAGGTTATAGGTCAATACAAATTTAAAATTTGCTTCATATGAGAACCTGTAATCTTGAAAAATAATTCCTGAATCCCATATATTCGATAATCTCTATTATTATATCAAGATTATGATGTTTACATCTGTGTCCGAGTTCCTCCTAAGACTACATGACCAGCCTGTGCTTAATTAATATTTTCTATTACGATCTCAGCGTCTTTAAGTATTAAATGAGTTAGGTCTTCTCCATGCTGAAAATAGGTAAAAGGTGGAGGATAAATCCCGGTTATACAATTTTGGCATTACAAACTAATTGTTTCTGTATTTAATTTCGTACTTAGCTCATTATGGAACATGTGTCGATAATACACTTACGGTTTCTTAATAAAACTGACCCGTTTTCAAGCTGCCATGGCTTATGAATAACAAAGAAAAATATTTTGTGAGATGTCCTTAAACAAGGAAGATTCAAAGATCTATGTAAAGTATTAGGATCTGAATTTATAATAATTTCCATATGGTGCTGATGCAGGTTATGTCACAGTCTTTAACAGCTGCTCACTTCTTTCCCAGGAAGGGAATTCATGTTTCTTGCTTATCAGTTCAACACGTCAAGTAAGAAAAATGACATGCAATCAGAGAAGCTTCTGAAAGAGCACTTAATATTGTTCTGAAGCCTAGTTATGTGAATTAAGGTTCTTTTACATTCCGTACATTTCATCACCCTTAACTACGACATCAGAAACCGGAGATTAGCATGGAGGTCGATAATGAAACAAACTAAGAATTACTTGCTAAGATACAAAACTGTCTCGCGTATGTCAGCGAGGGATAATGAATTGATCATGTTTTATTTCGAAATGAAGTACTCGATTCACCTCATTGAAATTTTAAGATAACACTCCTGAAAATTTAATTACCGGTTCATAAACGAATTAATAGCTTGGCACATAAGTTCCTCCTTTTAGTAAGTGAGAGTTTTGTGTAAAAAATAAATTGTCTGGCAGTGCATTTTAAATTAGTCGATAGAGAAATGTGTGCTCTATAACATAGTGTGCTTAGTTTTTATATGCGTAATAGTGTTTTTACCTTTCAAGCCAATAAAATGAGGTGTCAAGTAGATAACAAAGGGCATTTTCAACACCATGTGCCTTTTGCGCTTAATCAAAGGCACCATAGCAACAAAGGTTGCTGGAATACTCTTTGTTGTGGATTTGACAGTCTTTTTTTTTAGTAATTTACGTCCTCCATCGTTAAGTCATATCGGACGATAAATGTAATGGACGAAATGATGCTCAAATGAATTCACGGTCCCTTGAGCTTAGAGTTACCCGACATTGGTCTTTCAGGATAAGGGAAAACCCTGGAAAAGCCTTATCCAGGTAACTCACCCTGACCGAGATTCCAACTCGGGACCTCTTAACGTGAGGCAGACATTCTACCACCACGCTACCAGGCGGGCTTCAGAGGTCAATATAACTGTATATAGTCATATAAAATGGAAACAGGATTGGCCGTGTAGCTCAGTCGGCGGAGCACCTGCCTGCCGTGCGA
>CM060954.1:45428947-45436447 GCA_030765055.1 Mantis religiosa
CCAGGGTCCATGGAGCTTAGAGCTACCCGACATTCGTCTGTAAGGATAAGGGAAAACCCCTGAAAAAACCTTATCCCAGGTAACTCACCCTGACCGAGATTCAACTCGGGACCTCTTGAACGTGAGGCAGACATGCTACCATCTACGCTACCGAGGCGGGCAGATAATTCTCTATATAAACCCAAAACGTATCACTAAAACATTTTATTTTTCTCAGACATCTTCCGGTTAAGAAAAGCCAGGACTTACGGACCATCCTAGCAGTACTTTCTAGTCAATTTTAGATTTGTTCCTTTATCTGTGCTTGAAAGTACGTCAGTTGCCTCTAGCACTCTTATGTTGCAAAACCATGGGATCGTTGTACCGGAAAAACAACATTTACTGTAATGTTTGACCTTTTGGGAGTGTCGATGTTGCTGAAAGGAGTTGCATCATCAGTCGATCCACTTTTGCCTCTTCAAGTCACGAATTGTTACACGTCTCGTTATTTGTGCTGACCTCTCGTGTCCAATAACTTCTCCACTTTCTCTTTATTTCTTGGTCTCGGATGCACGTTAAACAATCATCTATATATCGAACAGTACCCCTCCAGTGATACACATGTTATGGTTTTCCATTTCCGGATTGTACGAGGGCTGTTCAATAAAGTCATGATCATAATTTTTTACGGTCTAATTTTTCGCACTAAAATTCAACCTTATTATATTCTGTTAGCTTAATTGTGAAACAAACACGCGTAGTAGTTTCACTGTCGGTACTCGTGGTTCGCGCCTGTGAGAACAGGTAAGTTCAGATATGTTTAGTATCGCCTACCACTGCAATGGAGGTAACATGCAGTTAAAGTTGATGTTAGAGGAAGATCCGGAGTTTCTTCAAACGTAATCACTGCTGATGAAACTTGGCTACATCATTTTGATCCTGAGAGCAAACAGCACAGCTCAGTGTGGAAATCTCCTTCATCACCAACCCCCAAAAAAGCAAAAGTTGTTGCTTCTGCTGGGAAAGCTATGGTTATCTCATTGTTTGATATTCATGGAATGGTTTATCAGCATGTACACCTGCACACACATCAGTAACTGGACAACTACAGGGATGTCCTGAAACATTGCAAGTCCATATCAGGCGCAAAAGACCACATTTCCGTGAAGCAGGCTGGATGCTGCACCACGATAGTGCGCGGCCGCATATTGCAAAGTTGTTGCTCAATATCTTGCAAAAATCAACGTGAAGTGCATCCCTCCGATAGTAGTCCGGATTTAGCACCATGTGACTTTTTTTCTACTCCCTAACTTGAAGAAACGCCTTCGTGGGAGGCATTATCCGTCAGAAGCAGTGGTGAAGACTGCGGAGGCGATTTTGAAGGATCTCTCAAAAAATGGTTTGCACCATGTCTTTGAAGACTGGCAGAAACGCTGGGACCAGTGCATTGCATTCAGGGGAGACTATTTTGAGAAGAACAGTCAAAATTACGAGGATGAGCAAAGATACGTTGTCCAAAAAAAAAAAAAAAAAAAAAAAAAAGAAGAAGAAGTGATCATTCTCTCTATCTAAGCTGTCTTCACTGGCGTGAAATTTCGTAGAAATTTGTTTAACTGTTACGCCATGAGAGAGAGAGAGACAGAGAGAGAGATTACTAACAAAAAGTGTCTTTCAAAACACGCCATTTATTTAAAATACATGTTAATTTGTTGTGACTCAAACAATGAAATATTTCTTGTTGTAGGTCTGAATTGTTTCACTACTTTGCCTATTTTAAAGCACTGACACTTTTGGTTGTTTGTCACAATTTCGTGGAAAGGGATGGGAATATGCAAGCCAAATGTAGCATCTGGCTTTTATGCATTGAAGTACAGGTTCATTTTGTCGATTTTACCTTCAACGAAACATCTAATCACACTATTTCTGATGGGTTTATTCTGATTAACATGCCATAAATGAAAATTAAACTTTTGAAGAATTGTTTTAGTAGCGATGTAGAAATAAACGTTAATAGCTTTGAAAAGTCCAGTGAGTGAAACTGATATTCTGCCTTTTTATGTGATGTTGTCATAGTTGCCTTTAGCACAATGTATTAATTCAACAAAGCATTATTTCTCTGCTTTAAATTACATTGGCTTTTAGAATATTACTGCTGTCATATCTTGATTTTATTAGCAACAAAATTCCTGATGCAGACATTTAATTACAAAATGAATGAAGATTATTATTGAAACTAGATATATATAGTTTTCTGGTTAATTAAAATTCGTAGGCTTTCACGGCCGGTGTCAGTATAAGCTTGTGGGCCGTAGTCTACTGGACTTTTCCTTCTTCATCTTCCGAGAGGTTTCGTCAAACACAGCATCACAGCCACTGTTGAGACTTCCTCCAGGACACTCCGATTGCACTGCCACTGAGGATGTCTGCCGCAGCCGTAGACGAAACGTCTGAGAAAATGGAGGAGCCCAGTACACCACGGCCCATAAGTCCGGTTAATATTTTCTCTTATTTCTGCTTAATGTTTCTCTTGCAGGTATACGCCAATTTGATACTCATTTTCTGACATATATTTCTTGTTTTTCAGGTAAGAGTACTATCAATGTGAAGCATCCATTACAACTTGAACATAGGTATGTATTGCACTTACGTATTTACTTCGATGGACTTCTTAAATACTGCCATCCTGCGGATATTAAATATGTTGTTCTGGACGTAATAGTGCTCTCACACTATATGGATCCACATCCTCTGTGGAATCAGGTGTTTTGTTTTCATTTAAGATGTTTAGTTTGGTATTAGAAGGTTCCATCCCAATTCAAATGATACGTTTGGGCACTAATTATCATTATTCTATGTTTCCGTCTAGTTTAATGCTTTTAATAGCAAATAGGCTTTAGCCACTCCTAATTTTGTTGCTTATTTTCGGTGCAACAACTTTAGTAGACAGAATTTTAGCTGCTGTTTAATATTACACAGATATTGTACTAATATTAATTGCGATTATATAATTTAACGAAGAATTATTGGAAAGTTGTAAGGTTCCTAAGATAATTTGAATTATTATGTTTTGGCCTCAAAAGATTTAAGATTTACTAGCGATTGTAGAAATAATCTCACATTCATAATTTTAACATCAAATAAATAACTTTTTCCTTGAAGAGACTGAGTAGAGTTAATTGTCCTCTGGACACGGTACCAACGTGAAGCAGAGTAAGACTGTTGCTGAGGTTGCCAGCTCATAGACTAACAGTCACGTCTATCATATGTACCATCCCCAAATGAAGGGCTGCCTCTTCCGCAGCCATGAATGTCGCCGTTGTGGTCTTCACCCAGTTACCCCAGGCATGGGACCTCCATATTTATATCTCCTAGAGATAGTGTGTCCCAGTATTTAAGCCCCCACGAACAGGGATCCTTGTTGGTCCACGGGTCCTTATTACCGTAGCTATTCGGACCAACCCACCATTTCTGCTGGGCTACCCCATCCGCCACCCGGGGGACCCATCCAACAACAAAGTTATTTTAATTATTTTGGCTATATTGTGTCATATACCAGTAATAGAGATATATAAAACAAAATAAGCAAGTTCCAAACATTATGTGGCACAATAAAAAAGAACTTTTAAAAATTGCAATCGTCAAACTTTGTTAAAACTGTATAAGATAATGGCGATCCCAACCTTGCTATATGGGTGTAAAAACTGGGTCTTGATTATCTCACAATAGAAGAAAGTGGAGGCTGCTAAGATGAAATTTCTGAGACAGGTGGCAGGTTATAGACTCATAGACAAGAAAAGAAACGAGGATGTTAGGAAAGAATTGGAAGTTCAGAGTCTAAATGAAACAATCATTACATGCAGGCAAAAATAGCAAGATCATCTGCAGAAAATGACCGAAGACCGTACACCACAAATAGTATACAAGTATAAACCTGTAGGTAGAAGAAATGTTGGCAGGCCACGAATGAGATGGTCCGATCAATTTCCTTGAAGTCAGAACGGGCCACAAGGCTTATACCGTGATGATGATGATGATGATGATGATGATGATGATGATAAATAACTTATTGTGACTTTATGGGTTCGTAAAACTAAATGCCTAGTTTGCAGAAATTTAAACTGCTCTTTATTTCCGCAGAAACACACTTGTTCAACTCTGTAGCAGGATGACGGAACACACACCAAAATCTCTCGTGGCTTCACCACACGTAAACAAACACAGAGTACACCTTCAAATCACTACACGATTATCGGTTCTTGACTCGACTCGATACAGTTCAAATGTCCACATGCAGGTACTGACAGGCTGTTAACAGCCAGAAGGTTTTCTCTGTGTGCCCACCCAGGTTTTGGGTTTAACCACAGGTTGAAGTTTTGGTGATGTAGGATGAAATGGGATTATTTTGTTGAGGAAGTATTACGAGGTAGCTTTTTCTTGCTGCTCTGATTTTGTACAGGATGCAATACTACTCTTTTTATTACACCCTGGTGTTCATTGGATTAAAATGGGATAAATGTTATAGCCAAACAGTTACATATTGTATGAAGCAGTTCCTACCGACCGAGATGCTGGCTGGCTGTATAAAGCCAGAAGCGTTTTGCTGCGTGCCCACCCCTTAAGGGTTTTACCACAGGTAAGGTTATACAGTTGGGATTTTGTAGTGTTGTAGGTTTTGAGATTGAAGATTCTTGTGAGGTTACAATTTTGTACCTTCGGGTTGAAAGGACAGGATACAATACCTTGCAACCTGGTGTTTTTATTTGATTTAAGTTGGGAAAAAATTTTGATGCCAAACAGTTTAGGAGAATTGTGCGGAGCTCGGCTTTGCTGCTGATATACTTAACTCCTGGGTTATTTTGGGTGCCCGTAAGCCATGCGGGGTAGCCAGTGCAGTCTAGAACGGCGTCTAATGGGGTCACAATCTCCCAATGATCTGATGAGGGCGCTTCTATGTGTAGGTAAAGTAGCCTATAATTTCGATGCCCGACGCCTAAATTCATCCTCCACGTATGGAAGACCCGAAGCTTCGTGAAGCAACCTGTAAGGAAAGTGACGACCCACAGAATATATAGACCGTAGTCCTCTATTCTGTGCACTTTGGAGCCATGACAACCATCTATCTGCGGCCACGCCCCAGGTCTCGCAGGCATATAGCATCACCGGGATTACCAGCGCTCGGAAGAGGTATAACTTCAGACCAACCGGCATCGAGGTTGACCCCAGCATTGGATACAGGGAAGCAATTGTTCCCTGTACCTTGGCCGATAGATCCCTGATGTGTAGGCGAAAAGTTAGACCTCTGTCCAAGTTGACTCCTAGGTACTGGACAGAGTTGTTCCACTCTATCCTTCGTCATCGGTAACTGAAGCTGGGGCACTCTGCGGGGATGTGGCGCTTTTTGAAAAGTATGGCGTGGCTTTTGTCCGGATTAACGGACATCCGCCAACGCCGACACCGCTGTTGTGTTAGACGGAGATGTCTTTGTAAGGGATGATGATGTGTTTGTCTTTGCAGAACAGAAGCACGTCCTCAGCGTATTGTTTCATTTCGACTCGGGCTCTGTTGGGAAATCTGCCATAAAGACGTTGAATATGGTGGAAGATAGTACAGAGCCTTCGGGGACTCCGCCTCTCACTGGTCTAAGTGTTGATTTTTTTCCCGCAACTGCGACTTTAAAGTTGCGGTGTCGCAAGAAGCTGTGTAGAATGTTGATCATCTGTGTTGGGAGCCCCAGTTGGATCAATTTATAAAAGCCCGGCGTGACATGTCGTACAGAAGGCCTTCTCGACATGGAAACCGCAGCCGTGAAGGCGCCTTCCTGGGTAATTCCGTAGAGTTATTTATACCCGGCCCGCTGTTTCTCGCAGTTTCTCGAAACCTGACGAAGCCACACGAAAGCTATCGAACTAACACGATCTTTCGTGATGTAGCGAGAACATCGTGGAACTGTATCTCTTTCTCCCTGTGTTGCTCTCTCTCTCTCTCTCTCTCTCTCTCTCTCTCTCTCTCTCTCTCTCTCTCTCTCTCTCTCTCTCTCTCTCTCTCTCTCTCTCTGGGTGTGGCTATCTGTTTCTTTCACTTCCCGCTTCTCTTGCTCTCTTTGGATGTTGGCTTACGAGTGGCAGAGCAATGCCTCATGTCATTATCATTTAGGACGAATATTTACAATCTAAAGCAATAATGATTGGCGAACGATGAGTTCTACATTTAGGCTACCGTTTGAAGCAATTTTGTTTAGCTCAGGGTAAAACAATGGGGTTTCTGACAGGGTATTCGTGGATGTGTGTGAGAACGATATTTTAAAGACACTGGAATGCCCGTTTCAAACTTATTTATTCACTGCTTCTTTTTTTAGAACATCGAAATTGAAGTTGCCGACCAAGGGTTACCAATATCCCTGTTTAGAGTTACTGACGGCAGAATGTTTATTGCTCGACAAACTTTATTCGTTCTTCACGTATAAATGAACCGACAGATATATCCTCTCATTTCTGGTATGCCTGGCCCAAGAAAGAACAGGAGGACTGCCCTAGTCGCCCTCATGCCTCAGACTGTTTCAATGGCTTGCCAGCCACGAAGTGCTCTAATCGGCTCCACGCCGAAGACTGTTGTCCACAGCTGCGTGTGTGGGTGTATATGTAACTTTCACTTTCTGAAGACCCTCTTTTCACACAAAGATCCCTTTATGGCTGTTTTTTCGCCAATAATTATGGTTCAAAGAATACCCTATTAAATAAGTCAAATGCCATCCTTTAAAAATCTGCTAAGGACACTGTTTCTTACGTTTCTTTTGTTAAAACAACTTATTTACCCACAACTGCTATTCGACTCAACTGGCCTTGCACGCGTTGTAACAAAGAACCAACATTACTTTGACATCCATCATGATTCTTTACTTATGGCAAATTCTTTACTTATACATTGCAATTCCTGATTTCGGTATCAAATCGTATAAAGAATGTATTTTGGTCTAGAATATTTCTTTTCTCTTATTTGTGTCACATTATTTAAATCTTATTTTAAAGTTGTTTGCCTTTTTATCAATTTGTGTGTTAGCGAGCGCATTATTTTCTGTTATTTTGTGAGTGCAGCGTTCAAAGCAAAATGAATTACTAGATGTTATTTCAGAGAAAACACATAATAGTTACAATACACAATCTATAAATAATATACAAACACAACAATTATTTTCATCTCCCCTTAGAGCTCTGTATTGCCCCATAAAAATTAGAACACTATTCACAGTTATTGTTGCTTTACACATTGCTTATGTATTTAATATTAAGATATATATATTAAATCTTCTAAATATCAATTATTTCTGTAACCATTTAAGGTATGGAGAATATAGATAGATATATGCCCTGTAAGTTTTATGACCAGCATTTATAAAATAATTTTGTTTTTATTAGAAAATAGGGCAACTTTTCCTTAATTATATCATACTTTGATTAAAATGTGTAACCAAATACCTTAATAATACCAAAATATCTGCCTCACGTTCAAGAGGTCCCGAGTTCG
>CM060954.1:45438947-45741447 GCA_030765055.1 Mantis religiosa
ATAAATGATGCAACGGTCTTTTACTTAAATTATTTATCATAGCGTCGCGTTTTCGATGTACGAGTATATTTTAAACGTTTACTAATCGTTCATAAATGATGAACTCCAGTAACTTCTCGTGGTTACAAGAAGTCTTTTATCGAAAACGCGTCTACCCTATTCGAGAGTTAAAGCCAGAAGAAAGGATTTAAGAATAAAATCATTGGTTCTTTCTTCTGTTTTGGTTGATAAGTTACCGTAATACTTAATTCTGATTGGTCCTACATCACAATTTGGGATTTCAATAAACCTAAGCATTTGTTGCATCATCTATGTAACCTGCTTGGTTATTAACTTGCGTTGAATTGTTCACTTATGCAATATCAGCTTCAACTCTTAATATTTGTTAGACCAACAGCAGGTTTTTAGAAAACAGATAAGACAGATATTTATGTGTTACCATTTTGTAAAATTTTCTCACATTAAAACAGAGGGTTTTAAGAGGGTTTTCGAACAGTTTTACTGCTCCCAAATGTATCTTCAACGTCATCGCTAAGACCTTTTTGCGGTTAAAGTTAGGTTTATGATGATACAAGGTATTTATAAATAATATTAAAATCCGCGTGGTACTGCAGAAAACAATTATGTATCTTTATTATTGCGGTTGATAACACTAACAAGGTATATATTCGCTAGGAGATTAAAATCAAAGGTCTCGGTGAAAACCATAAAGGACGATTAAGTAAGGCTGTTAAGGGAGGGAAAAGGGACAGGTGGAATTAATTCGTAAAGAACTAATTTTCGAGTTTTCGAGCAGGAAGGTGCTGCTCGTTTATCTTTTTAATTTAATTTGTTGGAGTAGCGTGTGCCTGGTATGGCCGCGGCAGTTTCACAACCCGGCTTGACAAACATTTGGAAAAGCCCATGTACATGCCCCCGTCATCACTTACGGTCGATTACATTCTGTAAATGGATATTCTTTGCACTGTTTGCTAAATTATCTCTATAATAAAGTGTCTCCAAGTCCTAAACTGATGCTGCTTTTGTAATTTGCTTACTCAAGTCAGCAGAATTTAACTTCAGCAATGAATAAGAAAAAGGCAAAAAATTTTATTCCATTTGTACAGTAATTCATTTGTTAATAACTGCATCTGCAAAATAACTAAATAGCTATTTTTACGTTTATAAATATATAGAATTGAAACAAGTTATAATGCACACAATTATAAACACAATAATGTAACTAAACTTAATGTAATTTTTATAATAAATAATTAAAAATAATATGAGTTAGAAATATTAAACAATAGTCCTTTTAGAGTACTCCTATCTCCCCTGCAATTGCCAGTGATTACTGAGGAAGCATCCTCTGAGGTAGAAAGGTCCTGGAGTGATTTGAACCCCGGAGCTCTAGAATAAAAATCCATTCGAGATAAACAGGAACTAGATAGAAGAATGTGCCTTTTTAAGAATAAATTGTAGAAGAGCGATAGTCGTTTGAGTGGAACACCATTTATTATGTGCACTAACATCCTAACACGTGCAGCAGTACTTTCTCTCGCTTCACGGCTGCACGTACCTGGATTCGACGTTGGGACTGCTTCCTCGGTCTCCTCGTCGTCGTCTGCTGCTTGCTTTACCATTGGCTCTAGCTGCTCTCTACGGCATGGACTCTTGTTGGGTTCTCGGGGTGTTAAGGTTGAGACAACATAAACCAACGATAATCTCTGAACTGCTTTAATTTGTCCTTCCACTTGTGGAACCCGGGAACCCTTACATAACTGCACTTTCAGCGGACATTTTATAATACATTTTATTGGGCGCGGCACGTCGTCGGACACACCAGACGGATGTATACACTGCACTTGTCTGCAATGAGCAATGAGCAAGAAAATGAGGACTGAATGGGGGTTGCTACCCTCTTATATACACAGCATGGCGTCAGAAGGGAAAAAAAACTAAGATGATATGACGTGTGTAACGGTACAGTAAAATAGCTAGCATTCCATTCTATTGTCTAACATCCGCCCTTCATAGACTGTCGCCCGGGAGTGCAGTGTTTCTCACGTATATCTGCCCAGGTTCGTTGCAATATTTGACATCAAAGTCTACAATTTTACTTTCACAAACATAGCTAGTTATAGTTCTCAAATTTATGTATAATTATTAAACATATTACATAATTAAATGAATCATTGATCCGAGAACCAAAGTTCCTGTTTCACACGGATGTACACTAACGCGGATTCAGGCAAAGCAGATCCTGTGCTGATTGCGTCTTAACAATAAAACAATACAAAATAGAAGAGAATTTACTCTAGAGACCCATACATTATTTGTTGATTACGTAAAAGCATTTGACAAAGTTATACGGCGAAAGCTGTGGGATATAATGACTGAAAACGGATATCCTCAGCATTTAATTTTAATGATACAGAAAATGTACGAAGAGACTTGTATTAGCATGGAAAATGGTTTTAAGACAATAACTATCAACCTAGGTGTAAGACTGGGCTGCCCAATGTCGCCAACTCTTTTTAATATTTATTTCGACGCAGCAGTTGCCGAATGGCAAGTTCAGTTGAAAGTAGATTTTAACTTAGGTCTTACAATCTTAATACAGTCCTGTTTGCAGATGATCAGGTCATTGTGGCACATACTCTAGGCAGATTACAAATAGCTTTGTACCAACTCGACAAAACAATGTCAAAGTACAATTCTATCATTTCAGCAGATAGAACGAACATCGCTGGACAGAATGTATTGATATTAGAGGAGATTATGTTGAAAAATAAATCTACTTTGAAAGCGTGAATTGTCTTTTTTCACTATCAGGATGAGAGATTTTCAGATCACCCTCGTAATACCTGACGTTGTTAAAGTGATCTCAGTTGAAATACTTAATGCAATGCATTAAATGGAACTGAAGCTATATTGAGCGGTTTATTGTATTTTGTGAAGCAAATCAAGACATTAAGAGATACGAGACATAGATTACCTACTGCTTGGATCTAACAAATATTAAGGCTTGGAGAAATGTCTGCAAACCATCGCTGAGAACAAAACACAAACACCGTATCACAGAATGCATTTAATTGCCAATTTATTGCATCATATACATAAACACATAGATCCTGAAAATAAACAAATGAACCCGCTAAATAACTTAAATGTTAGAATACATTTACTTACATATCATTACACTAAATAATAAGGTCCATTTGCAAGTATGCAATGGAGGACAAATTATATTTGCCTTCAAAGCAAGTCTGAATCTAAAGAAGATTCATTCTACGTCACTTGGCGGGCCAAGTGCATAATGGATGAATGGGATATCAGACTTTCATATATTCGCATTCATTGTTGGAATCCAATAAAACACCATTCATGGCGCACTTGTCTGAAAAGCCAGAGGTTTCCTCAAGGAAATTTCTGAATTGGCTTTCACCCAAGTTCTGTTATCATCTGCAGAAACCACCCGATTTCAGAGAAATCTTTAAGACCTATTTAATGAATAGCAAAGACTAGTAATAGGTCTGTAATTAGATATTTTACAGTAGTTTTTGCGTTAAATTACTGAGAATAAAATAGAGGAGCTAGATGGCAATGACCTTTGCTACGTAATAACCTATGTTACTGAACCCAAGGGCTGAGCTATCATTTTTAACTTTAGTCTGCTGACTCTGTGATCTAAAATCGGGGCCTATTTATAAGGATCGGCAAAATGTTAAAGTGTGAAAAAAACATAGCCATGCCATGATAATATTTATTTCCCAAAAATGGCTTCAAAGTACTATACGTTTAAAATGTTCAACAAATAAATAAAATGATTTGTGTTTAATATTTGGAGAATATTCTATGAACTCCTCTTTACTCAAAAGACATTCTATGCAACGTCACGCAACTGATGAACCACAAGAGAACAAAATGCCTAGAGAGGGTCTAAAAGTGCATTCGTATTAAAAGAGAATCTATTTTAGGCCTTTGTCTTTTCGAATATATGCATTGTAATTATTTTCAATTTCTAAATGATTTGTTAGCTTTGTACATTTTTAACCACCATTCATCTGTTTACCACGCTTTTATGAAAAGAACATGTAAATTCCCAGATAGCTGAAGCGGCAGAAAGATGGTGGCGCACAGTTCCACGTTCACGCTACAGTTTGAAGCAAATAGTGTTTAGCTCAGGGTAAAGCAATGAGGTTTTTCCCAGGGTATGCGTGGATATGTATGAGAAGGATGGTTTTAATGACACTGGAATGTCCATTTCAAACTGGTTTAATGACTGCTTCTTTTTATCATCACATGAAATTCAGAGTTGCCGACCAAGGGTTACCAATATCACTGTTCAGTTATTATATGTGAAATGCTTATTACTCGATAAAACGTAATTCGTTCTTCACGTACAAATGAACCGACAAATATCTTCTCTCATCACTTCTGGTCTACCTTGCCCCAGACAGAAGAAGAGGACTGCCCTAATCGTCTCCAAGTCACCAACTGAATGTCCTCCACAGCTCCGCGTGGGTGTGTGTGACTTTCACTTTCTCGAAGCCCTTTATTCATCCAAGGACTCCCTTTGTGACTATTTTGTCATGCCATTATGAAGGGTCCGAAGAATACCCTATTCAAACAAAGTCGAGTGCTACCCTTTAGAACTGTGCTAAGGACACCGTTTCTTCCCCAACTGCTATTCCAGTCAACTGTCCCTCCACGTGTTGTAACAAAGAACCAACATTCCTTTGAAATACATAATGATTCTTTACTTATTTCAATCCTTTAATTTGGGTATCATAGTGGACCAATTTTTAAACATTCTTGTATCTTTTGGTTTTAATCTCCTTCTTGTAGTCGTACCTATAACGAAATTAGCTTTATAAGCGCTTAACTCCCCTTTAAGTTGGCAGAAAAAGTAACCCTTTGTAAGACAAGTGTGTAGAGGAAACGTTAGTGGGTATAGGAAGGTAGGTGTGTGTGTGTGTGTGTGTGTGTGTGTGTGTGTGTGTGTGTGTGTGTGTGTAGTGTAGTGTAGTGTAGTGTAGTGTAGTGTTTAACGCCCGCTTTTACTACATACGGCACCGCAGGCAGTGACACTGATGATACATGAGATGAAGATGGAGCACCGGCGGAATGAGATGGCGGGGGAAACCAGAGGTCCCGGAGAAAATCCGCCCCAGTGCCATGTTGTCCACCACATCTCACTTTGCGGTTGCATGGGATCGAACCCGGGCCGCCTTCGTGAGAGCCAAGCGGTCTAACTACTGAACCACGGAGTGGCCATGTGGATAGAGGAAATTATATGAAGGTGGAAGATTAATAGATTTCCCCACAGATTTCTGCTTGTTGATTATTTCATATGCACATGATTTAATTTTCCTCGGGATTCACATTCACTTTTGCGGTCTGTTTTACTATACTGTCTCCCCTTTTTGTGTCAATGACTTTCTTTTGTCATTTTTCTTTTCAGTACTCAACGCTGTTTTATCGATAAGCGTTAAACAATTGCGACTCGCTTTTCATTTGCATGCATACACAGAAATCGATACGGAACTGCCTCTAATTCCAGAGCCGCGCTGCGATAGCTAATTTAGTGCACGTTTGTGATTCACAAATTGTTTAAGCTACTCGTTTTGTTATGCAGAGAGTGTCAAGATTGCGCCTGTTCTTCAAAGTGCTTTCAAATGAAAACGCTTCAGAAATCAACTCCATAAGTACAATGTCACTGCAAATGTTCATTTCTGTGATACGAATCAATTGCAGTGTTTGATGATAATCACGTGTTTGGTGATAAACCTCGTACGTTTAGACACCTAAAATTGACTCTAAAATTAGCAAATATTGATAACTACACTAATCACATATTATAATTCCCAAAGCTAAACATCTATTAATTATTTGTTACTTGTTTTAATGCCTTTGAATTTAGCAATGAGTCGATATTAGGTGCTCATTTAATTTAACTTCTCTTTAAATGTTTTATCTTATTCATTTTCTTTAGGAAAGCCAGTAATTCCCACGTTCATATTTCCAAACTCTGCGGAAGGTAGAGTCCATTGATTCTAATTAAAGAAGAGCTCTCCCATCCCAGCCAGAAATCCAAACCGGAACTCGGGACTGAAAAGTGACAATTTTGAGCATTATTACAATCCATTAATATTTCAATCTGTGTCTAAAATGTGTTTCTACACCTTCGAGAGTCCTTTTTAATAGAACTAATAACAGAGCTGCAACTACCCTCCATCCCTAATCGAAAGAAGTTACTGGACGAGAGGTTAGAATGGGGAGATATATGGTTGAATTGCACATAACGAAGGACTTGATGAACCTCTCCTAGGGGCACAAACCAGGAACTTCGACACAATTATACTACATGAATAGCCTCTCAGGATATGCAGAAATAGACTTTCTACGAGCCAAAGAAATCTGTGTGTGAGAGAGCAGAGACAGAGGGAGGGAAACAGAGAAAGAGACAATGTGACATTATCTGTGACAGCACCACATTATAGTGTGTACAGAATGAGTAATATCAGTGACAAACTTTTCTACAAACTAAGTAAGAATTAATATGTGCCCCATTTATGCTTCTTCTTCTTCCTCTTCCTCTTCCTTTTCTTCCTCTTTTTCCTATTCTTCCTCCTCTTCCTCTTTTCTTCCTCTCTTTCTTCCTCTTTTTCTTCCACTTCTTCCTCTTTCCCTTCCTCTTCTTCTTCCTCTTCCTCCCAGACGACCGCAAAGTGAGATTTGTGATGGACAACACGGTGCTGCGGCGTGTTTTCTCCGGAACCTCCGGTTTCCCCCGTCATCTCATTCCACCGGTGCTCCATCTTCATCTTATGTATCATCAGTGTCACCGCCTGCGGTGCCGTATGTAGTAAAAGCGGGCGTTAAACACTACACATTTCTTCCTCTTCCTCTTTTTCTTCCTCTTCTTGCTGTTCTTCCTATTATTATTATTATTATTATTATTATTATTATTATTATTATTATTATTATTATTATTATTATTATTATTATTATTATTATTATTATTATTATTATTATTATTATTATTATTATTATTATTATTATTATTATTATTATTATTATTATTATTATTATTATTATTATTATTATTATTATTATTATTATTATTATTATTATTATTATTATTATTATTATTATTATTATTATTATTATTATTATTATTATTATTATTATTATTATTATTATTATTATTATTATTATTATTATTATTATTATTATTATTATTATTATTATTATTATTATTATTATTATTATTATTATTATTATTGTTATTGTTATTGTTATTGTTATTGTTATTGTTATTTTTATTGTTATTGTTATTGTTATTGTTATTGTTATTGTTATTGTTATTGTTATTGTTATTGTTATTGTTATTGTTATTGTTATTGTTATTGTTATTGTTATTATTATTGTTATTATTATTGTTATTATTATTTTATTATAATTTTATTATTATTTTATTATTATTTTATTATTATTGTTATTATTATTTTATTATAATTTTATTATTATTTTATTATTATTTTATTATTATTATTTTATTATTATTATTTTATTATTATTATTTTATTATTATTATTTTATTATTATTATTTTATTATTATTATTTTATTATTATTATTTTATTATTATTATTTTATTATTATTATTTTATTATTATTATTTTATTATTATTATTTTATTATTATTATTTTATTATTATTATTTTATTATTATTATTTTATTATTATTATTTTATTATTATTATTTTATTATTATTATTTTATTATTATTATTTTATTATTATTATTTTATTATTATTATTTTATTATTATTTTATTATTATTATTTTATTATTATTATTTTATTATTATTATTATTATTATTATTATTATTATTATTATTATTATTATTATTATTATTATTATTATTATTATTATTATTATTATTATTATTATTATTATTATTATTATTATTATTATTATTATTATTATTATTATTATTATTATTATTATTATTATTATTATTTTATTATTATTATTATTTTATTATTATTATTTTATTATTATTATTTTATTATTATTATTTTATTATTATTATTTTATTATTATTATTTTATTATTATTATTTTATTATTATTATTTTATTATTATTATTATTATTATTATTATTATTATTATTATTATTATTATTATTATTATTATTATTATTATTATTATTATTATTATTATTATTATTATTATTATTATTATTATTATTATTATTATTATTATTATTATTATTATTATTATTATTATTATTATTATTATTATTATTATTATTATTATTATTATTATTATTATTATTATTATTATTATTATTATTATTATTATTATTATTATTATTATTATTATTATTATTATTATTATTATTATTATTATTATTATTATTATTGTTGTTGTTGTTGTCATCGTCATAACTTCACCATCGAAATATACTTAGGATACTTCTGATTAGATATTTTTGTATGTTGTTTTTGGTAAGTGAAAAAAGTTAGGTACCTAATAATTGTGTAACTTTCCGCCGTCCATTTTAAAAATTCACAGGAATTCATAATATCCTGTTTCTTCTTCCTGTTATTATTTGTAATTGAAAAAAACATTTTGGTTCCAGTTTCACAGCTCTCTCCAGGGGTTCTTAAATCATTTCTCGTCTGTTTTCTGTGAAGTGTATAATGCGCCATATTCAGCATCTTAAAAGGTATTCGTTCTGGCTACTTCCTAATTTTTTCCATACCTATGCTTTAGTTCTTTACTAATAACTTAATTATAATTATAATTTTATTTTTATTACGCATAATTTAGAGCTACAAGCTGCAATTTCGAACCAGTTCATAATGTTTATTTAGAGAGGTCTGAAATTATGTAATGTTGATCATATTACAAGTCAGACGTATAACAACTACTAACTTATAATATAAGGCAAATTGGTAGATGAGAACATTAAAAGCGTAGTCACACATTTTCAAACGTTTAATTTAGATTACGCATTAGCGAACGTATTAGCGTACATGACACTATTTGAGTATTTATTTCTTTTGCTTTCTTTTTATGACCAGTATTTATTAATTACAATAAATTTTCGACTAGAAAAGGTTTGAAATTACTTTATATTGAGCTTTGTTGCATATAAGGAAATGAGAGAACGTAAGCTCACACGGCAGGAGTCAATATTACAGACGCAACGAAACCTTCTCCGAAGAAACTTCAACCGCGCCTATGAAGAAGTCCACCGCAATTGTGGACGTATCATATGGACGATCTTACGCCAGCAGACCAATGCAAAACAACCCGGAAATAATTCTGTGGGATATCATACCTAGATATTCATTAGAGTAAGCTATACGATTTAAAAAAATTTAAAAATAAGGTAAACTTCGGCTAGCATACCCATTCAACATCAAATGAGGTTGGTATCAAAGTTGGACAACTCCACTTTTGCTTATTTTACAGGAAAGGCGAACAACTATAACTACAATACTATTCTCAGTATAATGCTGAATATTTTTAATCATTCTGGACATCTGTTCATTTATAAATTTAAATAAATATTCAAGCCATGTTTGTAGTTTAAATAGTGCATTTGGTCGTTTTTGAAGCCAAATTATGGAATTGTCTTTTTTTAACCCAAAGAAAGACATTTTTCATTTGGAACTGTGCACTTTTGTAACCAAATCATTATGATCACGATATAATTAGTAATAATTTTGTCTTTTACTTACACTTATAAAATTCTTCAGGGCTTTATAAACTCATGTATTGAATTACATGTTATAATGCCTAATTTACTGGAAGAAATGTACAAAACCAATGATACAAAAGAAAAATATTCCTTGAAATAGTGAACTTCTATACTTTTGAAGAAAACTGACATATTTGTAATTAGTCATATATCTTAAAAGTGCCATCAAAATCTTCACTCTCCAACTCAGCGCACTAACAATGACCACTTGTCACTACTGCCAGCCTCTTCATTTTGGCCCTTGAGGTTTCGGTACCAGTGTAAACGGCCTAGCTCTTGCCAGTTATCCCAAAGTTGCTTTGCTAGGAGATTGTGAACATCTGCAGTTTTCTTTGGGCTAACACTGCAGCCTACAGGGTTTGATGCAGGATTGAGTTTAAGAAGTGACTTGGATTTCTTTGTTATCGACATAAGCTTGTCAATATCATTATTGTATACCAACTCGCCAGATAGCAGCTCATTTCTCTGGTTCTTGGAGGATCTAAGTATGAAGTGCTTGCATACTTTTTGCTTATTCACAATCTACACATTACAGGTTACTATGAACAGTCAGCCATGTTGGATTTGTGATGCATGTTGGGACCAGATATGATGAATGCCAGCTTCTTATTGGCTACGGGAGCAGTTGTCTTACAATAAAACTAAACTACAGTGGAGTTTTGATGGATAGAGTCAACATAAAAAATTCAATGCCATGGACGGGATTTTAACCACGGATCTCCTGGTTTCCGTCCAGTCGCTCTAACCCTTTGAGCTACCATGGCCGACGTGCCGTCCTGACATTAAATACTCCATTTGACTCGTATATTTCCCCGGTAGACCACTAGGGGCTCCCGCATCCCAGATACATCGTTTGTGGCGACTCACTGTAAGTACTTGAGTCCCAGGCTTGATCATTTAACTCTTATTATTTTAGTTAATTGATGGAAATTAATCATTTCTCCACACAAGCCGTTTATAGGCTAAGGCTTTTGATGCATGGAATCAACATGAAAAATTCAATCCCATGGCCGGGATTTGAGCCACGGATCTCCTGGTTTCCGTCCAGTCGCTCTAACCCATTGAGGTACCATATCCAACGTGATGTCCTTTTTTTTTCTTTTTTTTTTCCTTTTTTTTTTTACAAAATCTATTTGCAGTGACGTAGGAAAGCGGTAAGGGATGGCAGTTATACTTCTGCCAGTTGTGGAGTCCCGCATTAGCACCTCCGTTAGTAACGTAAATTTAAGTGCTGCCGCACAATGTGCGGGAGCTCATAGGAGTTGAGTTCCTTGGCCATGACCATGACCGAAGTCCTGAGCATCGCACGAAGGGGATTATGCGTACTTTATTTAGTGGATTAGTGGACTTTTATTGTTGGGGATTGGGGGCATAATGTCTTGTTGCGCGTTCGCGAAGAGGGACAGTAGGATGTTCGGTGTTGATTTGAAGTTGATGCTCAACCAGGCGGTGGAGC
Source organism: Mantis religiosa (assembly GCA_030765055.1). Lineage (NCBI taxonomy): Eukaryota > Metazoa > Arthropoda > Insecta > Mantodea > Mantidae > Mantis > Mantis religiosa. Next base: position 45,450,166 of record CM060954.1, read on the forward strand.
AGTTGTAGGAGCTGGTCTAGTTTGGCGTCGGTGTTGGTGTGACTCTCCTCCAACCGTGACAGCTTTCTCTTCACAGATGAAGAATTGTCACTGTTATGGAGTTGCTGTAGATGTTGTTGTGCCAGATCTAGCCGGTTTTGAAGTTCAGATGTGATGTCTGCAGAGCGTTGGGCGATTGCAATTTTAAACTATTTATGTCCAGTTTTCAAGCAAAATAGTTCCATAACTGAATTCAGCATAAAAAATGGCGTGACCCACCAAACATTTCAGAATTGTAAAAAGGTTGGAGCTATCCAACTTTGACACGAAACTCCTCAAATATATACATTGTACACTATAATGAACTGCATTTTTCTCAATATACTTCGTACATTTTATGTCATTTCGTAGTAATATACTACTGATAAGAATGAAAAAGAGTTTTAAAGGCGGTTTACTGTCACATTAATAGAGAGTAAAGAGTAGAGTCACATTGGAATACATTGTGCACTACAACTTCCGCACAGATTTATACTACCTTAGTTACTATACAACAAATGGAAAATTTCAGTTTAGAGAGGATAGGACTTCACAAACATAGCTTTCTTCAACACTATCCCCCTGTAGTTTAAACTGCACTAAAGGACAGGTCCAAAAACAGACACTTAGAGGTGCATTTTTCAGTAGATACGGAGTGTGTTCAAATTTCCACACCGCTAAGCACTCGACATTGTGGTTTGAATTTCATGCCATTAAAGCTGGCTTTGGTTCACTTAGAAAACTTACTGCAATTAGTCGCACAAAATCCACTGCAAGATGTTGGCCTCATTCTTATACCACAAAACAAGTGAGTGTGCCAGGGATTCAAAATACCCAGCAGAGCGTTACTAACTACTCCCCAGAAGATGGGAAATATAACAGCTGCTGTTTCTTGCTGCAATGGAGTCACAGCTTGCAATAGCAAAATTGAATGGAATGGGCAAAAAACTGACTTTTATTAAAAACAGACACAAACAGCGCAGAAGAATGTGTATGAAATGAGAACCTTAAAGCGAAAATAGCAACATTGGCTCTAGGCGTTCAAATTATTAATTCATGCGAGTAGAAATAAATTCCTTAGATATTTACTAACTTTATATTATTTAATCTAATGCCTGAAGGGCTCCTTTTTATTACTTATCATTAGGGCGTTTACTATTATTCTAGTACTTAATGAGAACCCTACCAAAAACTTATTGTGCAAAAACTTTGCTGCAGTAAAATGACGTGAAATTGAGAATCACCTGTCTTCAATGCTGACTCGTGTGTTTTCCTTCACGAAAACAAAGGAATGAAATCACTGTGGTACACTTCAATCGTCGACTGTCGCAATAATCAATAAACAACTGCCGCTTCTAACACCTTGCGGGGTATTTATGCCTCCCCAGCCATTGTTTCTAGAAATCGGCAGACCTTCCGAGAACTTTCGCGGCAACAACAGTTTCAAAACGTTGTGGAGCCAAACTCCGTCTCTTTCTCTCCTACCCACGCGCCCGACTCCGGCTTGTGGCAGCAGCTCAGCAATGTCACATGGTGGCAGTATAAGAAAACACAAACATAATTCTTACAGTGTATACCAGAGTACCATATATTAGCAGATACTATAGTCCCATCCATATAAAGCTGAACCATATCGTTGCTCCCATTTTCTTTAATACAACTGTAGACACTGAAGTTTATATAGGTATCTTCAAGGCATTTGTGGAGCAGCTGGATGATATCGAATTGAAAGTTAATTCCAGCAAGATGGAACAACGTGCCATACATCTAATGTCACCATGCAACTTGTAACCAATTTCTTTGATAATCGAATAATCTCAAAAGGTCTGTGGCCCCCCAGATTCCCTGACTTAACCTCACAATTTTTTTTTCTTGTGGAGGTATCTAAAACATACAGTGTACAAGAATAGGCCACGAACAACTGATGTTTTCCAGGAATCCATTCGAAACAAAATAAGTAACATTGGCGATTATACTCTCCGTAAAACTTCAGAGAATATGGTGAGACGAGTGCAAACATGTATAGACGCTGGTGGAGGACACTTCCAACATTTTTTGACATGCAAATTCTGTAATGTAATCTCCCAATTCTGTATTATGTTCTCCCGAAGTTGCACGTGTGTCCTATTATTGATTCAAAGGTTATGGCCTATTGAAGTGATTCAGGTTTATATCGATCGCACTATATATGAGTGTATAGCACCTCCGCAGGAGTATATTTGGTTTTTAAATTAAAATGAATTGCTTTTATTTTATTTTCTTTACCCCTCTCCCATTTCTTACTAAATGTGTAGTGATCTAAGTTATTGCTTTGATTAATCGATTATTTTAGCCCTTATAATTATGATTTCTAAAGCAATTCCTGTTTACAGATGAGAAATCCTCTGATATTCACACAAAAATGTGTAAATCATTGGGAAATTATCTGGTTTCCTTAGCCTCTCTGGAGAGCATTCCAATGATACTGCATCAGGCTAAATTTTAAGGTAATACCACACAGCTATAAGGTTTTCTCATAATACACCAATCCTTAACGTATATAACGAAGCAGAAGTGAAGCTGATGAATATTGTGACTTTGTGGCATCGTGAAATTAAAAGTCCAAATGCACAACCTCAAAATGTTCTTTATTTCCACCGAATTACTGTTGGAACACTTGCCGATTACATAGAATTACGTAGCGCACACAATGATAACCCACCAGTTCGTCTGTCACAGGTCCACTCCACACTCACAATTACGTACAACTCCTTTGATACACGTACGCAGTCTTCCAGTCCATTCGCTAGCTCTGCGCTCTTCACGCCTGCTCGCCAAGAACTGAACTGACTAGAGCCAAGAACCAAGAGCGGGTCGCCTGGGTTCTCCCGGGCGGAGGGTTACACGCCACGGTACTTATCCGCTGTGCGGATTTACCTATGCGGTACAAAAGATAATGTATTTTGCGCGAGCTTGCGTGTCATTACGTGAGACGGTGCAGTTGGTCTCTACTGATGCTTCTGGTGCCGGGATGTTCCCCCATGTCGGGGGGACAGTGCCCGTTCCACCTCGCTTCGTGCGGTCGCTAGCGATCCATCAAGCAGAGGGGGAAACTAGTAGCGAGAGACCAGATGGGAATTTAGATGTTGAGGCTTAACAAGACCAGGTCGTGCGCCCGCCCCAGGGCATGATTGCTGGTGTTAACCTTCCAGCCGCGGCCAAGGCGCGAGACGACCTGGCTGTGATTCGTAGGGGGACAGGAGGAGAGGCAGATTTTACCACCCAAGGGCATCCTTGGGTAGGCGATAGCTCCTCCGTATCCTGGGGAGACGGTGGTCGTACTGATCTAGTGAATTCACCAGCTGTTTAGGGTGAGGAGTGATCTTGGCATAAAACTGACTCGTCCACTGCATCACTTATATACGCAGATCGCTGTGTCTGGAAGTTTCGCGACTCAGTGAATCCTCCCGATTGTTCCAGACGTCAGGAGGAGGGGAAAGAGATGGCACAGCGCCTAGTGACACTTTCCTAACCATCAAAATGAATGGGTGGGCGTTGGCTGAATGACTCCTGTCCCCTACCCAGCTCCAGTAGGTCGTGCCTTCCGATAATTGGGTGACAATATGAAGATTCCGTACTCCCAGGCTACGAAGTTAATTCTTTTAGAAAAGAAATAGTCTGCGATAATCAAGAAATATAATTTTAAGAAATATAAATTGAATTTAGCGTAAGTTCATAGGAAATACTCGTACAACAAATTTGTACATGTGGTTTATCGGAAGATTTTAGCATTCACTGACTTTGCTGCAAATAATAAAAGTTATTCAAATATTTGACACTGTTTCATGAATGATAACTGGCAATTAAATACATGAATATAATTTATTTTTTAACCTTATATACACAAAAAATGTCATTCATCCTGGAAACAAGTTAAAACTGTATAAATTTGGATTTTAAGCTTATAAAATATTACAAACGACCAGTTTGAGTTATTTACAATTTTTATAACCGCAGAAAATTTTACAACATCCAATATAATGACTCAATAGGGTGCCGGGGTATTGCAGTGGTTTCGTTCGCGACTCTCGGCTGAGGGTCAGAGCTCGATTCGCGGCTCTAGGTGTCGATTTTATGTCAGCTCTATCCGCGCATTCACCTCTGCCTAGCTCAGGTAAAGTGTCACCAATGCCCAACGTGGTTCTTCGGAGTCCAGGGTCAAAACTGTAGGTCCACTCGCCTTACCGTCATCTTCGCTATTACCCTAATCATTGGAGGTAATGGACACCGCCCTCTGGGTGCCTCCAGTTTGGAAATTGGTCTGGTCATCACGTGGTGGGGCGAGGTTACCCCGAAGGCCGCAGTTGCCATAGGGGGAGTCTTGGTATACATGCATACGTGGAGGGACCCAAAAGAAACCGGACTCCAAGGGCGCTGCCACTCGTAGACGTAGTGCAGGGTTCTCACGCTAGATGACGTTAGTAGAGACCTTCATGAAACAGCTGTGATGACGGCGTAAGTGTACAGCTGAACGTGCAAGTGTGGTATTGTGTTTCTCCGACTGTTGGCGGGTTACCTCTGCGAAGTCGTTATGACAACTTCAAAAGAACAAAGAGTATGTGAAATTTTCTTTCCTGCTTAAAAAATACTGCAACGGAGACACACCAAATGCTTCAGGAAGCTTTCCAGTAGCACGCTATGAGCCGCACACAGGTTTTCGAGTGGTTTGAGCGCTTTAAACATGGTGAGATGTGCGTTGAAGACCAAGTTCGTTCTGGACGCCCTTCAACATCGAAATGAACAGAACATTGAAACGATCCGCCAAAAGATCAACGAGGATTATCGCCAAACGATCGAACCAATTTCAGCAGTGAAAGGGATCAGTTGGAGTTCGTGCCAGCGGATTTTAAGGGAGGATTTGCACATGAGAGGGGTTGCTGCTACATTTTTTCCGCGCCTTCTCACACAGGAGCACAAAACCATCCGCATGAATGAGTGTCAGGAGTTGAAAACAGAAATTGCACGTGATCCAAACTTCTTGAAGGAAGTCATTACAGGGGATGAGAGCTGGTGTTACGGGTATGACCCAGAAACCAAGCAAGCGTCAAGCCAGGGAGGACTCCCAACTCTCCTAGACCTGAAAAGCAAGGGAAGTGAGGTCAAATGTGAAGACGATGATCATTGTCTTTTTTGATGTTCGTGGAATTGTGCATCGGGAATTCGTACCTCCTGGCCAGACTGTTAACTATCGCTTCTACTTGGATGTCTTAAGGCGTCTGCGAGAGGAAGTGAGGAGGAAACGCCCGGAACTTTGGCGATCAAGTGACTGGTTTCTGCATCACGACAACGCTCCAGCACACTCGGCCATAGGATTGACCCCCTATTTGGCATCTCAGAGGTGGTCTGTCGTTCCCCAAGCTCCGTATTCACCGGACCTAGCCCAGTACGACTTTTTTCTATTTCCACGAATGAAAAAAACGCTAAAAGGGGAGCGTTATGACGATGTGGAGGCGGTAAAAACAGCTTCGCAAAGAGCAATGGACAATATCAAACTTGAAGAGTTCCAAACATGCTTCCAACAGTGGGAAAAGAGACTTGACAAGTGCATCGCATGTAATGAGATTATTTTGAAGGTGACAGTAATTTTGTAAAAAGGTTCTTCGATAAAGTTTTATGACAACAATCCGGTTTCATTTGGGTACCCCCCCCCCCCGGTACATATAATGATCTGCATGTGTGTTGGCATTGCTAGGTTCCTATAAAATTATAGTAACTATGGCAAGTCTTGTCAGAAATAAAGGTTCAAGGCGAACATCAATTGTTTATAAACTTAGCTGCTGTCAAGTTAGAGAGAAAGGCATATGTCTGTACATACACTAAGTTATTTTTAAACACCATAAAGGCAGATATATGTTACTTTACGCTATGCATTTTACACTTTCCTTTCATTTGTGGCCGCGCTTGATTTTGAAATAATAAAATTAATGAATATTTTGTATATGAAATTTAACAATGAATATTAATGTTCTTAATTATTAATGAAGAGTAATTTTTCAAACTAATAAACAGTGCAACATTTAATATTTCGAATTTAAATGCACGCATAAAATTTGGTCTACACATCAAACACTGATTGCGTATTAAAATTTCAAATAACTCGTTATTAAATCATGTATGTTTGATGTTTCACAGCACAGATGCGTATGCTGAAGTGTTATGTATATATTAGCAGTTTATGAATTGAAATAATTATCAAATTCGCTTTTCAGAGGAACGTACATTCATATATACAGTACAGCGGGTTTGTTTATATGGCAACGTTACTTCCATAATTGTCTTACATTTCCATTACTGTAATTGTCGCTGAATCTCTCTTCTTTGGTGTGCCACTACCTGCTTCACTTGACATTATTGTTTCTGAGTACTTGTACGTGCTGCAGCATTTAATGATTTACTCACCTTCCATTATTATGTCGTTTCCTACTTCTTCATCAACGTGTAATACGTTTTAGTTAAATTTATTTGCACACCTGTCTTCATATCAATATGTAGTGCTTTCGTCTTCTGTGCATATTGTCTCATTTTTATCTTCAACAAAGATGATTTAATGAAAGACATATTTTTCAAGACGTTTCAATAAAATATATCAATCTTCACAAACAAAGCGATTTAAAGCTATAGATACCTTTATCTAGTAACGAAATTCAGACACTAATAACAGTGTTTTGGCAAACATTTTGTATGATTGGAAATATGCCTTGTGATAGCAGCAAATCAAAAGAAAAAAAACTCAAAGAAAATATAAGATTAAAGTGAGCGACATTTAGTTTATTTTTTATTATTTTTTAAGATATATATTGCACAAATTTTCAGACCAGTTGAGATTTTCAATCAGTATTTTCAAACGAGTAATTGATTCTCTTCTACAGTATATCAGTTTGAATTAAATACAATGATGTGCACATTCTTTATTAGTAATCCATGTAATATATATTTGTGTGTGAGGTCTAAAAAGTATCCGACCTAACAAAGAATAGTTAAGCGCAGAGGTTCTACTCCCATTAGTCCTGGAACCGTTGGACAAAGCACCCGGTCTCCTTCTACCCGGGAGCGATGGATACTCCAGGGATCTTTCCATGGGGCAATACCTGATTTCTTAAAAGCCCGCCCCCCAGCTGAGTATAACGCCAAGTCGGGATGGAAGTGGATACGCCACTTACGCGCGTCAAACCCGCAGGGAAGAGTACCGAAAACCTCGGTGGGGCCGCCTGGTGATCTAGCGCACCTGTTAGCTCTGCAGGCTGGTACCCGGGACTTATGAGGCAACCCTCTACCCCCTCTGGGCGGCAGTAGCCTGGCCAGAGGTACCCACTGCCCCCTCGAGTCCAACCCAATCCGAACAACTCTCCTACGGGAGGGGCTCGGCAGTTCGGTCCGAAGTTCCTCTAGTAACGTCAGAGGTACCACGAGTGCTAAGGGTTCGCAACGCCCGCACCTCGACAGCTGAAGGGGACGGATGCACTCCCCTACGGGACCTAATAAAGAAGAAAACATTTTTTTCAGATTTTTTTTTCAACATAGTCTCCTTGTAACTCTACACACTTCTCCCAGCGCTGATCCCCTCTCTGTAACCCGTCCAAATAATACTCGGAGTTTTTCTCTGCAAAATAATTGTTGACGAAGGTGATTACCTCTTCATTCGACGAAAATCTCTGTCCTCCAAGCGCAATTTTCAGACGAGGGAACAAACAGAAGTCGTTTGGGGTTAGAAGACGTGAGTAAGGCGGATGGTGAAGCAGTTCAAACCGTAAATCGTAGATTTTCGCCATTCCAAACGCTGAGGTGTCAGACGGTGCATTGTCCTGATGAAACAGGATTTTGTTTTTCTGCAAACGTGGCCGTTTTTGCGCAAGTTCTCCTTCAGCTTGTCAACTAATGAAGCTAAGTATGCCCCTGTAATGGGTTTTCCTTTTCTGAAGATAATCGATTAAATTAACTCCATCACTTTGCCCCCTATTTTAAGCCGGTTCCCCCTTTGCAGTCCACTGTTTAGACTGTATTTTTGTTTTGGGCTTCTGTATAATGGTGTATCCAAGTTTTATCTACAGTAATTAATCGGCGCCAAAACTCGCATTTATTGCACCCAAACTGCGCCATCAGAACATTGGAAATGTTCATTCGAACACGTTTTTGGTCTAACGTGAGCAAACGCGGCACCCAACGCTCGGACAGCGCTCTGATGTCTAAATGTTGATTTAATATGTGACACACACGTTCTTTTGAATTGTTCATATCCTCTGTTATCTCTCTCACTGTAAATTGGCGGTCGTCTAGCAGCATTTGGTGAGCTTTGGCGATGTTTTCGTCGGAAGTTGCAGTTTTTGAACGTCCCAAACGTTCATCGCTTCCCAAGCTCTTAAAGCCAAGTTGAAATTCGGCTGCTCAAAATTTAATTGCGGTAAATGATGGTGCAGAGTCCCCATACACTGTCTCCAATTCACTTTTGATTTGCGTAGACGTATTGCCTTTCAAAAGCAAATACAGCTCGATACTCGATTTTGTCCATTTTCATAAAAACACTCACATCAACTCACTCAAATGACTGTTACATAACAATTGAGCGTCCAAAATGGCTGAAACTTTGAAGAGTAACTGTCAACAGATGTACAACGAAATTCACTAGCTTTTATTTATGAGTGCTGCCTTCTTCATGTTCAGATCGGAAACTTTTCAGACCACCCTCGTGTATATATAGTGGATAAAATGTGTTATTTACTCGCGCAACCTGAATTCATGTAAAAATTCTACTCAATAAAATTTTTAAAATCACCATAATACATATTTCTAACCCTTTATTTATCAAATGACAGGCAAAACAATAAATAACTATAATAATACAAGATAGCCCAACTATTATGTGTCTCAAATGGGAAGAGTTCTGGAGTCCAGCTAATCAGATGCCGTGTCACGCTCAGCGTTGCCAGCTTGTACCCCATACATTTTATATTTCCCTCTCTCTCGCACACTCATAGCATGTAGGTCTGTTTGGCGCAGAAGTAAGGGTAAGCAAATTATATTTTAAGAACTTTTACAACTATGCAGTTGTCAAAATCAAAATTAGAAAAAGCATTTTCGGAAATTATCTATATTTTAAAATACTATTACCATAATTATAGTTTATGAATTACCTGTTTTTCTAATCCAATGGAACTGCCAGTGGCTCATCCATATCGCTGTCAATGTCTCTTCCGTTAAGAGACAATTCGTCAATGTCACTGTCTACATCGTCTGAGTCTTGCAAATTTATGATTATAGGTTCCAAAATCTCGTCACGTGCAATTTCTTTCTTAAAATCGTCTTCTTGAAGGTTTTCAGCATACCTCACGCAGTTTTCCCAGTCCTGTTGTGTTACCTTGGCAATTTCTTCGTAAACAAGTCGTTTAGCGTCCATCAGTTTAAAAGTATTATTTCTGTTTGCAATCCCCCTTTTTATTTGAACCCACACCAATTCAATTGGATTAAATTGGCAGTGGTAAGGTGGGAGGCGTATTACCTCGTGTCCCGTTTCAATTAAAAGTTAGTCCAGTTGATATACCTTTCCCGTGTTTTTAAACGGAAGCTTTCTTTGCTATAACTCATTTTTAGTCTCTGTTTCCGAAACATTTTTGAAGAACGTGTGCACCATAAAAATAATACTTCGAGCCTGACTTCGCAATAACAGCCTTTCTGACTCGCCACTAAATTCACCGCAAGAAGCCATTGCACTATTTAACTCTTACTCTACTGTTGTGTAAAGAACAACTGAATGATATTGATCTGAACTCTCCAGAGTAAATAAGCACTTCTTATCCAGCATTCATTCAAAAACATATGCATACAGCATTCCACAGGCTAACAGCAAATGAAGTGTTTGCTCTTTTTCGAATTTAACACCATTCACAGTAATTCTTTTATGAGTCATGTCAGTAATTTAAATTTCAGTTCTGAGTAATGAAAAGCATATGTACATACATACACACCAACCACTTGGAACTCTCTAGAGTAAATAGAGATTACGAACCATTCATAAACAAAGATATAATGTGACCAGACACGTTCTGCCAGGGCAGCACGAAATTTATTGTTTCCTCTCGCTCGAATTGGATTATTCAAAGTAATTCTTTTATCACGTCATGTCAAACATTTACGTTTCAATTCTGAGTATTTAAAAATATACGTACACACATAAATGCCAACAAATAATGATATTCATACAGTGCTTACATCGCGATTTATTGTTATAATACAGGTAATAGTGGTTTAGAAAAACTATTTCAGCGCAAAACATGGGATTTTCATGATTATGTTAGATACATTACTCTCTACTTTCCATATGGATCAGTTTTGGCAAAATCTGTCTTAGCGGGAATGCAATACGACAACACCGCAGGACTCCGATTGGTTGCTCACCTTGTAGCGCTCAAGGAGAAACGCCCCCCATTTGAAATACATCATATTTATCAGTTTGTGCTAATGACATTGAATGGACAGATCTTGGTGCATCCGTTGAATAACCTTACGAGACTTGGTCGAGTCGGGGCGATAGCATTTTGGTACATGCTGCGGATTCACGTCATGTAACTGAAAAGTAGCTCCCAGAAGGTTTTTGTCATTAATAATACTTTAAGGATTTCCTCAAGAAGAGTATAATAGGATTCTAATGATATAAAGAACATTAATGTTAAAAGATAAGTGTATTTCTATAGTTAATTCAGCGTAAATTTGAATTTGTATCATTTTAGTCACTTGGTCATTTCTATAAAAATGACTTGTTTGCTTTTGATTCCGCTGTTCGGAGAGAGTAATTACAGAATAATTAGTTTAAGGAAAATTACTGAAGTCAGGTTACGTTGTTAATTTGATGAACAAATATTCGCTGTTGTTCAGCACAATTTAATTTTCTGCCGTAGTACTCTTTCCTGCTCGCTCTGTATGTGCCCGCTACCGCATTTGGAATGTAAAGAGAACATAATTAAATTCTTTGATATGAAACAACCCCACAATGAATGTTTTTGTTTACTCTAAAGGCCTTGGAAGCTATATAATTGCTACCAGCTTGGCCAAACTAGTTATTCATTCAGTGAAAGGTCAACAGACGAGCGGGAGACAACCAATTGTTTTCTTAGGCAACGAATGAAATGGTATTTTCAATTTTTCTGTGAATATCTCATTGAGATAAAGGCTTCTTCAGAATAAATTTAACAGTAGAATATGTGCTTGGTGTTTAAATGATACAAGTAACCCGTGGTCCAAATTTTAATTAAGCAATAAATCCAAAAACAAAATATCGGATAAATACCGATCGGGTACATGTTTTAAATTCAAATTTTCCTTCATGCAAAAAAATGTAAGAAATGCAAACTCAAGTAGGGAAAACAGTCACCCAGTCAACTCTTTATCTGCAAAATGTATTGTTTACTCTCTCAAAATGAATCACACGATTTTGATTAAAATTGTCATATGTTTGAGACGATACTGAGAATTTTCTTCCTATAATCGTGATATATCATTACCATGTGTGAACTCTGCACAGGTTTTATAATTGTTAAGCATAAGAGATAAAAAATGACTTGTATATACGTGGGCTATTCAATAAAGAATGATCATCATTTTTTTTTTTCGTCATAATTTTTAGCACTAAAATTCAATCTTATTATATTCTGTTGGCTTAATATGAAACAAACACGCCGCAGTAGTTTCATTGTTGGTACTCCTAGTTCCCGCCTGTGAGAACCAAGTAAGTTCAGTATAGCCTACCGCTGCAATGGAGGTAACATCCACTTAAAGTTGATGTTAGAGGACGATCCGGAGTTTCTTTCAAACGTAATCACTGCTGATGAAACTTGGCTACATCATTTTGATCCTGAGAGCAAACATCAAAGCTCAGTGTGGAAATCTCCTTTATCACCAACCCCCAAAATAAGAAAAAGTGGTTGCTTCTGCTTGGAAAGTTATGGTCATCTCATTCTTTGATATTCATGGAATGGTTTATCAGCATGTTGTACCTGCACACACATCAGTAACAATACAACACTACAGGGATATCCTTAAAACACTGCAAATCCATATCAGGCAGAAAAGACCACATTTCCATGAAGCAGGCTGGATGCTGCACCACGATAATGCGCGGCCGCATATTGCCAATGTTGTTGCTGAATATCTTGCAAAAATCAACGTGAAGTGCGTCCCTCACCCTCTCTATAGTCCGGATTTAGCCTCATGTGACTTTTTTCTATCCCCTAACTTGAAGGAACACCTTCGTGGTAGGCATTATCCATCACCAGAAGCACTGGTGAAGGCTGCGGAGGTGATTTTGAAGGATCTCTCAAAAGTGGTTTCCAGCATGTCTTTAAAGACTGGCAGAAACGCTGGGACAAGTGCATCGCATTCATAGGAGACTATTTTGAGAAGGAACATCAAAAATATAAGGATGAGTAAAGGTACATTGTCAAAATAAATTGTGATCATTCTTTATTGAACAGTCCTCGCATATGGGTCCTCTTAAGTCTTTCAGCATCTTGAAGTTGGGAGAGATGCACGCTCCCGAAACGTCGATGTCACATCCTCTTACCTGACTCGAAGCCCGAGAACGCCTAGAATAAACAAAACCTTGTTACTTAAAGATGCAGATCTCTTAAAAACTCAGCACTCAATAATATTTTGTATATTATTTGATGGTTTGAGTTTCAAAATCGTGTGTGAGATTTTGAAGAAAGAAATTAAAGATAAACATAACTATATTACATATAGATAAAGGATAGTTTAGGGTTGAAATATGTACTTGAAAGTCTTCATTTTGTATTCCCAACAAATCTCTATTTAAATATCAAGTTTAATAACAGTGAGAGATTTGCTATACTTCAGAGAAGAATTCATATAGAAAAGTTTCAAGAATAACTTTTCTTCTTTTGTTTATTTAATGTAGTTATCGACTCTGCGAGTAGAACCAATACTTCTTTACCTATTGTACATAAGCTGAAGATCGCTCAACTTTTAAATGCCACTACGCCCTGTAGAGTGCCCGGGACCGTTCTGAAATGCAAAAGGTACCTGGTTTCTAAGCCTGGCCAAATCAGGGAGTTTGCTTATGATGGAAAGTTCCTGCTAAGGCCAGGTGTATTATCTCTTCCTTCCATACTGCGGATGACAATAGAAAATCATATTGCGTTGTTCCCCTAGGTTGAACAGTGGTTGTTACCGGGTGCCATCATCATAACTGGAGGAAGATATTTACTTAATAATGCCTTATTAAAGCAACTTAAGGGTTTGCTCTTTGAAAATTTAATAACAAAAACTAGAAAATATTCACTAAACATAACTGTGGTTGTAAATTCATTAAAGCATAGTCCATATTGTCACTATAGTGTACGCACAGAGTTTCTGAATATTTTTAGTTTTGTTATGCAGTAGAGGTTATGTGATTAAGGTGTTTTTTTATTTTTATTTACGACCTCTAACGTTAGGTGATATCAGACGATGAATAAAATGGGTGAAATGATGCTTTAATGAGTCAGGGTCCATAGAGCTTCGGGTTATCTAACATTCGCCTTTCAGAATAAGGGAACACACTGGAAATAACCTTATACAGATATCTCATCCTGGCTGAGTTTCGAACTAAGAACCTTTGAATGTGAGGCAGACATGCTACCATCTACGCCACCCAGGCGGAATTTATGATTAAACACTTTTTATTTCTCAATGACATGCGGAGATTTAGAGTGACATATAGGGCCACAGTGTTCGAAATAATACCATCCCTCCCTCTACACTGTCCTGCCTCCCTTGGTCGACGCCCGCCCGCCTTGATAGAGTGGTGGTAGCGTGTCTGCCTAACGTTCAAGAGGTCCCGAGTTCGAATCTCGGTCAGGGTGAGTTACCTGGATAAGGTTTCTTCCGGGGTTTTCCCTTATCCTTAAAGACGAATGTCAGGTAGCTCTAAGCTTCATGGACCCCGATTTCATTTGCCCATAATTTCACCAATTTCATTATTGGTCCGATATGAATTAACGTTGGAGGACGTAAATTACACAAAAAAACTTCCCTGTACACTCCTGACACCCTATGTATCCTCTCGCCGCATCCTTCCTTCCGGGGAAGCCCCATTGTAGTCATAGGTACGATAAGGCAAGTCTGGTTGCCTTGCCCAGCCTCCAATAAAACCCGAGCCAGTAAGACTAACCCCTATCGAAACTTATTTCAGGACCGGGTACCACGTGTTCTTTTACTGGATTTTATTTTATTGGAGGGAACTCGTACGCCAACTAGACTTGGCTTATTGTACAGTTGCGCTGCTCGAATGTTAACAGAAACCTCTCAGATGACGCACTGATTATTCCTGTAACAGTGAAAGGGGTACTGATGTGCCTCCCGGCCCTGCTCTGAGCACAAATGAACGCACCACTTCAGCCAATGGAATTCACAGGAATGACAAATGACAGATGTTCACTCCAAGCGGAGTAATCAGTGCGTTGTCTGAGATGTGTACCTATTACCAACAACTGCAAGGTTGTGGAGTGTCCCCACCGAAAACTAAACTGATGATCCGGGAGGGGTCTGTCCTCAAAAAGAGGTGTCAGGCAGGCTAGGAGCAGTCGCTCGAAAATTTTCGAGTCGACTGGGAGAATGTTGATGGATCGGTAGTTACAGGGAAAGACTGGATCGTTGCCGGGTTTCAAGAAGCACACCACCCTCGCCTCCTTCCAGAAGATCGGGAAGTGGCGCAGAATTCTCATGTACGAGAATTCAGTCCGTTATCAGTCCAGTAATATCTAGAAATTCCTGTGTAATTATAGTAGTCTATTTCTTTCATCGGTTCTTTTTGTCCAACAAGCTGCTACCTTTTCCATATTGTGTACTATTAAGGTGCTCTAATAATTAGCGCACTTTTTTTGTAATTTTACGTCCTCCATCGTTAAGTCATATCGGACGATGAATGGAATTAGTGAAATTATGCTCAAATGAGCCCAGGGTCCATAGAGCTTAGTTACCCGACATTCGTCTTTCAGGATAAGGGAAAACCCCAGAAAAACCTTATCGAGGTAACTCACCCTGACCGAGATTCGAACTCGGGACCTCTTGAACGTGAGGCAGACTCGCTACCACCACGCTACCGAAGCGGGCTATTAGCGCACTTTCCGTGTAAAGTTTCTTTCATATTATTCTACAACGACATTGGGACATTCTATGCTACATACATATTTTTAGAAAATCCTTACGATTTACATGTTTCCCTTTTCTGACTTATTTCTGTGTCTTTTCTCTACCATTTTCCGTATGCCTATGACCGTAATATTTATATTAAGCTGTGCGTATTAATTATGAGCAGACGTTCCCCATCTTGCAGTGACGTAATGCACAGTATTTGAAGCTGAGTATTTTGACTTAACATTTTCTATCCATATAATGAACGAAACCGCTGTTTCGTAGTTCTAAAATATACTTTCTGCTGTCAGTACTGCAGCCTTGTTATTTGTTGGGTGTGTATTTTAAATTTCTGCCAGCGTGGCTTTCTCTCGCTTGTACTTCAAATTACTTCAAAGTTTGGATGAAAAAGAATATGGTTGAGTGAGGACTGGGGAGATTTGTTTTAAACTCCAAGCGCATTAGTAGTTTGTTCCGACGACAATGAGCGCTCCTCAGGTAAAAGAGGAAGCAAGCTGGAACTCTCACAAAGTTTAACTTGCTGTGGGCTGGATCAACATTATGTTCCCAGCGGCATCTGGCGAGCTTCAAATGAAACTGCACATGTTTTACCAGGCACTGAAAATAACAAGGCAACCTTATTACAAGGGCCGCCTTCATGTAATTGTGTGTAACATTGTTTATTAAATGGAAACCTTAAATTAGATTAAAGGTTCTTAAATTACTAAAGCTTTTTTCGGTATGGGTGAATGTTGCGATGTTGGCATTTTCGTACCAGTGAAATAAATTTACAGAAAATAATTATAAACTCCATTCAAAATTGCCAAAATGTGGTGCTATTAGGTTTCATGTAAGCTTATGAATAAGTATATGTTGTAATTTTCTACATATAAAAGGTAAAAATAAGATAAGTACTTCTTTAAAAGTTAGATATCTTTAGAGCACATTTTCAATAACTATTTGGTCGCATCAGACAGTTTCGAATACTCCTTTTTATTGGTGTGAAAGCTTCAATACGTTTTGGCATTCTGTTACAGTCCTGTCCTTTGTGCCTGTTTCTTGCGATGTCGTGGAAAGCTATCCCTTTTGTTCTTTCAACAAAGCACACTACCTATGCAGAGTTTTCTGTCAGAACGAAGTGGTTAGAAAAGCAAACTTTCGTAATTATTGCCAAAAAAACGGCTAAAAGGTTGCCTTAATACGTTCATTTGTCACTAAAATCACGTAAAACAGGTCTCTTTAATGTGTTTTATATCTCTGTTACTTGCGCGGTCTATAATTTCTTCGAAGTATACAGAATTTTCCCTTTTGTCTGCACTGTCTGCTGACTCTGGTACAAAAACTGCGATAGTCACTAGTCAACTCTCTTCTGCACATTCGCACTGCCTGAAGACTCATCACTACGGAGCTGGGACAGCTTTGTAACCTCAGTATCAGGAGGCGGCGAACTAATCGAAATCAGATAATTAAAAAAGAAGATAAATTAATAAAAATGCTTTTCTAAACTAATATAAAAATCTTTTTATAATAATATGAAATTAAAATGGACAGACTAATGATTAAAATAGCGGTTGACTTAAAGAATAAGAAGGGAAGAATATAATTTAATATAACAAATATACTATCATCCAAGCAAGAGAGAGAAAATATTCTTGTAAATATCTGTACACGTCGGAGAGACAGGAAGGAAGGACCGTTACCTTCTTTGTGCTAGGAAAAGTTCAATGTCTGAAAACTATAAAACATTTCCAGCGAGGAGTGCGTCGGGACATAGAGGCTTTCAAAATGCAGTTGAGCATGAACGCTAAAGGGATTTACTTCGCTGATTTGATAACGACGTATACCGTTTTAAACAACTCAGGGTAGGCGTTCCCCAACTCAGGGTGGGCTGAACGTCAATGAGTTAGATGAGTTTTGGAAACCAATGCGAAAATTCGAAATAAATGAGAAACCAATAATAATGTAACATTTGAGTAGGGTGAGCTAGTTAGGTCATGTGATAAAGTTAGAGAGGGGGAGAATAAGGTTCGAGCTGAATCGTGAAGTAAGAAAAACTTACTTAAAAGGTGATACTACGACAGAAAGGAAGTGTTCATGCGCGTTAACAAGGGAAGCGAAGATTTATAAGTCTGAAATGTAGGGAAATTAAGAATAGCGCAACCAGCGTAAGTGTAAGCAGCATTAGAAGTTTATTAGAGCAAAGTAGTCGCCGTATAAAGAAGAAATAGAAACCGCGCGGAAGTAACTTTAAACAAGTAATCCAGGGTTTCAAGTAAAATTGAATTTATGTTAGGAATTTTACTAACAGGTGGTCACCGATCCAAGTCGATAAGCAAACTTAGTAGGAATTAAACCAAATAATTCTGCAACAAACAAAGTGTTATTAATACGACTGAGTAGCCAACAACCACCAAAATCCATTTCCTTACAACCATTCACCTTAGGATAAGAGAACTCATAGCTCCAATTAGAAGCCAATCAATTTAACACAGGTATGCGGGTTTGCCGCATCTTCAAAACGTAGTGACGGGATATGAGGTTTTCAGGATGACGGGTTGAATGAGGTAGGTGGAAATAAGAGCTGAGGTACCAGTTTTGCTCCTCAAAGGCGTTATATTCGCTGCTTCGGCCCTTGTGCACCACTGATTTTATTTTAAGAGTGATGCGAAAAATTTTAAGGTCCAGTCAACTGGACTGCTTCGCACCATCTACAGTGCGGCTTGTTTCGGATTTCGTGACGTCAGCTGGTTTTTCTTGAGTGTTGCATTTCCCCAGGGCATATACCCACCATCGCCATGAGAATTGTTTGAATAATAAAAATAATAATGATGATAAATACAGTGGATAGAAAAATTCTGTGATTGAAACATACGTATTGTTTATGTATTTGCTACTTTTAAGGGATGCCCAATGTTACATATCATGTATTTGATGTGTTCGATTTTTTTTCATTATATTCTAATTTAACAATAACACTGTTGCTTGCGTTGAATGGCAACTGTTCAAGCTTTGACACTCACGTAGATGTAGCACCTTAACAACCTTGTGCAAGTGAGAATAAATTTAAAAGTTCCTGAAATACGGAGCTATGAATATTGTAAGTTTTAAGTTAAGTTTTAAGTTTTTTATTTCTAGGGAAATAAAAAAAATTTAGAATTTCGGCAAATTGGACTTTTAATTCTTCGAAGCCACGAAGTCACAATAGATTGAGAAACTTTGCTCTAAACAGTGAGTTAGGAGGGAAGTGTGTTGATTCTTCTTTGTTTCCTTTGAAACAAGCTAATTTTGTGATAAAATATGAATTTTGGCCTTACAAAGCTGGTATATTTGATAAACATTAAACTGACATTATAACCTTTCACCTCTGCAGTGAGAACAATCTGAAAGCCGCCGGAGCATGTATTATACATGTATTTTATTGTGTTCCTTGGCGTGTTTGTGCACACATCGATCAATGTATCTAATATCCATTACAGTACGGAAGTTACTCTTTGTGGGTGCGGTTGTTGTAAATCGGAAAATCAATGTGTAGCAATACCGCATTCACGCATATAAACTCAACTCCATTTACACTGAATGCGGTAAAACTTTTTTTTCATGCAAAGTCCAGCCAAGGCTGTAATAATGCAATCCGCCCTGATATCATCAGATCACTATGATGTATAGCGTCCATATTAACTGTATGTGGTCAGACATTTCATTTTCAGCTCAGTTATTTAAAGCGTAACACTCCATTTTATTCAAATGTTCATTTCCTGATTGCCGTACATGGAGGGAAATGGAGCTAATGGCTCATAAATAATGTTGTTTTAACATAATTTTATTCACTTTAGCTTCTGGGAGCGAGGCGTTTAATCTTCAAAGAGAGGAGCCGTTGTTTGCCGCTATCTAAAACACCGTATAGGGATCTGTAGATCTACGACGCTAGTTATATATTTATGGTTACACATTTTATAATGTCTGTCTTAGAGGATAACTGATCCGTGGTGCTTTTAGTGATATAAAAGTCCAACAGTATGGTTAAAACAAACCATTTAATTGAATTTTGATATTATTTGGTATTAGGTTTTACCATCTTATTTTGAGCGTAATCTGGAAAGTTCCTGGATTATACCTTAATGCAGTGGGGCAACAGTGAGCTAATTGATGCTAAAACAACTTACGGAATGTATAAAGTAGGTAATCTTAATTATATTTTTAGCTTTCCAAGCCTTCTGAATATTCCCGGATCATTATAAATTAGGTCTTTACACAATGATACTCTATTTTATTCATAATAAAGAATTTAAATTACGAGGCATGTTTTTTAAGTCAGTACCGTTTTGGAATTAAAAAAAGACGTGCATAGATATCGCAATAATTTTCTTTTTTCATGAAAGCCTCTACCTTAATCTACTTTTCTACATAATTTCCGTGAATATTGAGGCACTTGTCGTAACGTGGCGCCAGTTTTTGAATACCCTCGACATAAAACTCTGCCGCCTGACGTGTTAACCACTGTATCACAACTGTTTTGACGTCGTTATCGTCTTGAAGACGCTCACCACCCAGATGTTTCTTCAAGTGCAGGAACAAATGGTAGTCGCTGGGCATCAGATCAGGGCTGTGTGGACGATGATCTAGAGTTTCCCATTGAAAATATTTGATGAGATCTTTTGTCCATGTGGACGGGCATTGTCATGCAGCAAAACGATACCCTTACTGAACTTGCCACGTCTTTTGTTCTGGATTGCACGGCACAGATTGTTCAATGTCTCACAATAAGACGCTGCATTGATTGTCTCATTAAGGAGGCAGAAACTCCACTAGCAATACTCCTTTTCTGTCCCCAAAAACTGTGCACATGATTTTCCGGGCAGAAATTGTTTGCTTAAACTTCACTTTTGTGGGTGATGATGAATGTCACCATTCCATGGATTGTTGTTTCGATTCTGGTGTGACGTAGGCCACCCATGTTTCGTCACCAGTAACAATTTGGTCTAAAAAATCTTCACCTTCATTGTCGTATTGCTCAAGGAAAGTCAATGCGCTGCCTAAACGTTGGGTTTTGTGCAAATCCGTTAACATTTTTGGAACCCAACGTGAACACAATTTCCGGTACTTCAATTTCTCGGTCACAATGCGATACAAAACACTACGAGAATATTAAGGGAAATAGTCGCACAATGATGAAATTGTAAAGCGTCTCTTTTTCTCACCTTTTCGTCCACTTTCTGCACCAAATCTTCAGTAACGTCCGAAGGACGCCCGCTCCGTTCTTCATCATGCACATTTGTGCGGCCATCTTTAAATTCTCTCACCCATTTCCTTACCATTCCATCACTCATAATGTTATTTCCGTAAACGTCACAGATCTCACGATGAATATCGATCGGTTTTACGCCTTTAGCACTAAGAAATCGTATAACAGCCAGTATTTCACAATCGGCGGGACTCACGATTGTCGGAAGCATCTTAAACACTCGGTAACCAACGTATACAATGAAGAATCGGACTGTAATGGCGTTAGTGCGTAGACAAGAGATGTAGGTAACCTGCGCGCATGCGCGGAATCACAAAACGGTACTGACTTAAAAAACATGCGTCGTATGTTAATAATTAGCTTTTTAGATTCACTTTTAACTTCTGATTTTGTAACACACGTTCAAATAATGAGAGTGCAGATTCAGGTAACTACACTGACTTGAAACCGCCCAACTACTACACACACTATTTACAGTTTGAATTAAAAGTTTATGGAAATTCCTTTTTGGGGCAAATGACATGCCTTGGTACTAGAGATCAACGTGGAAGATGTTGATTTACATTCTCTTGCAAGTACTGCTTTTTACAATTAGTTGAATATTCTTCTTTATTTAATTTAAAGCCATGCTCTAATGGCTGATGCGTTCGAATTACCTGTTATTTCTATCTGTTCTTATTGGTGCACCCTATAAGTGACAAAGCAAAATATAGTGGCGGGATTTAAGTGCAAAATTATTTGTGGCATGAAACAAATTTGAAAAGTCGGCTCTGGTCTAAAATAAATACGATCAAGAGACAATTTAGCAGGGGATGTGTCATAGCATATCCAGTTATTTTGACGTATGCGTATTGCGTTGTTTTCTTACTCCGTCTTTCACTCCCAGGTAGGACATTTAGAAACTTCTTTTTTGTTCGGTTGTACATGTAATGATGTTGATTGTTATTTACCCGAAAAGCTAGTGAACTAATAGAGTGCTATGAGCAACAACACTCCGTAGGGGAGGGGATCCGTCCCCTTCAGCTGCTTTAGTGCGGGCGCAGCGGACCCTTAGCACTCGTGGTAAATCTGACGTTACTAGTGGAGCCTAAGGCCGAACATTCGAGGACCTCCCTGAATGAGAGTTGTTCGGATTGGGTTGGACTCGAGGGGAAGGTGCGTTCCCGATACCCGGGGGCAATCGGGTACCTCCGGCCAGGCTTCGGCCGCCCGGAGGGGCCAGAAGGTTGCCTAAAATGTCCCGGGTACTAATCTGCTGAGCTAGTAGAAGGTGTGCTAGATGACCAGGCGGCCCCACTGAGGTTTCTCGGTAGTCTTCCCTGCGGGGTTGACGCGCGTACGTGGCGTATCCACTTCCATTCCGTCTTGAATGGGGGGCGGGGGGCTTTTTAGACCCAAATAATTGCCCCAAAGATAGACCCCCGGAGTTTTCCATCACTCCCGGGTAACAGAGGCAGGAGTCTTGGAAATTTCGGGTAGACCTCACTGAATATTTTTGTTGACGAGCTCCCGTAGGGGAGGGGATCCATCCCCTTCAGCTACTGCGGTGCGAGCACTGCTGACCGTTAGCACTCGTGGTACCTCTAACGTTACTAGAGGAAGCTCGGGACGAACTGCCGAGCCCCTCCCGTATGGCAGTTGTTCGGATTGGGTTGGACTGGACATGTCAGTGAGTTCCCGACATCCGCGGGAGATCGAGTACCTCTGGATTGGCTTCGGCTGCCCGGAGGGGGCTGAGGGTTGCTAAAATGCCCCGGACACTAGCCTGCATAGCTAGTAGGCAACCCCACCGAGGTTGTCTTCCCTGCGGGGTTGACGCGCGTAAGTGGCGTATCCACTTCCATTCCGTCTTGAATGGTGGGTGGGCTTTTTAGACCCAAAGTATTGCCCGAAAGATAGATCCCGGAGTTTTCCATCGCTCTCGGGTAACAGAGGCTGGAGTCTTCGAAATTTCGGGTAGACCTCACTGAATATTGTTGTTGACGAGCTCGCTAAGGGGAGGGGATCCATCCGCTACAGCTACTGCAGTGCGACCGCTGCTGGCCGTTAGCACTCGTGGTACCTCCAGCGTTACTAGAGGAAGCTCGGGACGAACTGCCGAGCCCCTCCCGTATGGGAGTTGTTTGGATAGGGTTTGACTCGAGGGGTCAGTGAATTTCCGACACCTGCGGGAGATCGGGTACCTTCGGCCAGGCTTCGGTCGCCTGGAGGGGGCAGAATGCTGCCTAAATGTCCCGGGTACTAGCCTGCAGAGCTAGTAGAAGGTGTGTTAGATCACTAGGCGACCCCACCGGGGTTTTCGGTAGTCCTCCGTGCGGGGTTGACGCGCGTAAGTGGCGTATCCACTTCCACCCGTTTTGAATGGGGGGGGCGGCTTTTTAGACTCAGGGTATTGCCCCAAGGAAAGAGCCCTGGAGCTATCCATCAATCCCTGGTATATAGAGGCCGGAGTCTTTGGACTCTCGGGTAGACCTCGGTTGAACATTGTTGTTGACGAGCGTCCGGGACGCTCTTCGTCGTTCACAAATTCTTGACCCTCTGAAAATATTTACGTTTGTTTGGTCAAGGGTAACCTTACTATATGCCAAAGTCAATATTGGAAATGCATCCGCCCACTTAATTTTGTTTTTTTACACAAAATATTATAGCGATTCTTTGTTCGAAGTCGAGCCAAAACACGTCCCTGCAAAACAGTTGTCAACAATGAACTAAACATTTAATGTGGCCGAGCTTGTCAACATGTGAGGGACATAAGTACCAACATAACGCCACGAAATAATTGAAATATATATATATATAGCCCGCGATACCTTTTGAACAGACGTGTGTTCATTTGCCAACGGTTCGATCAATGTAAACTCTGAAGCTTCGGTACTCGTTTCATTTCTCATCATCTTTCACACAAATAGCAAAAACAGTTTTAATTACTTTCGTAGCCTAAAGCTAAATTACTGATTTTTCTAGTTTATACAGCGAATGTCGGTAGTTATTGATATAGGACATCGACTGTAGGCAAGAAATCTTTGTCTTTTATCTAAGTTAAAATAGAGTTTCTAGTACCAGGAAACTTGAAAGAAAATCACCCAGATAATCGAATGTCTCTATGTATTATAAATACACATTTATGTTTTATGTACTCTTGCATTAAGGAGAATTGTTTTCTTCGAGGAGAGTTGTTTACAGAAACAACAAATGAAACAGTAGGATGTTCATTACAGACAATATACTCGCGAGTATTCAAATGTTTACAAGCTTATGACGTTAGCTTCTGCAAAGGAAAGGAAGTAAGAGATGAAATTTGTTTAAAAAGTGTAAACGTAAGACATAAAGTATTCGAAAACGGCTAACACTACAAAATTATACAAAGTTATATCGCAGACCCGCACTTATTTATAAATTATTTATAAAAATAACTTATTTTTCTGTTTAATTCTTTTTAAATTGGATGAATATTGTTAATTGTTCTATTTTTGCTGTACCTATGCAAGCTAATGCCACAGTCAGATGTTTAAAAATCGTATTCTATCTACTAGTCTTGGAATTGCATACTTTACATGTCTACACGGGAGGTATTTCACTTAAAATATTCACTTAAAATTTAGAAACACTTAAGGCTATATATTTTTATCTGTCATAAATAATATACCAAAATGACATCTATCTTCTTCCTTATTAAATGTTTGTAGTAAGTTGTTTGTGGCTATTCAAGCTTATAGCATGCAGTACAGTTCAGCGTTAAAGCAAAACTGTCCGCAGAGTTGAATATAGCGTTAGAATGAAGTGGCAAGTACCGCAGGCATTTGTGCTACGACCTTTTGAGTAGTGACGTATTGACTAACACATTCCCCCTCCGGCTGAGCTCCAAGCATTATTGCTGCAAACTATTAATGAAATGCTCATTTCTCTCGTAGAATTTTATGGTACGTAAATGTTTGTTTTAGTTCTTAAAAACAAGTAAGAGGCGAGTATAACTATATTGAACTACATAGATCATAGAGTTATATTGTTTCAAAATTTAAATTTATTTTCTCCGAATTTAAGGGGAGTCAGAGGATCATGTTACTATAATGGAAAGGAATGATATCGAGTTATTCTGAGATATATTGACATTAAAAGGTAGCGCCTGCCTCGCTGGCGTCGATGGTAGCACGTCTGCCTCAGGTTCAAGAGGTCCCGAGTTGGAACCTCGGTCAGGGTAAGTTACCTGGATAAGGTTTTCCCGGGATTTTCCCTAAACCTCAAAGACAATGTTGGGTAACTCTAAGTTCTATGGACCCTGGACTCATTTCACCTATTTTATTCACCGTCCGATATGAGTTGACGTTGCAGGACGTAAATTTCAGAAAAAAAATGTAGATGTATATAGCACCGCTGATAGGTAGTAGGATCAAGGACCCGGGCCTCCTTCAACTCCTGGGATTTTTCCATGGGGCAGTACCTTGAGCCTAAAAAGACCCCCCCACCCCTTACGGGCGTCAACCCCGCAGGGAAGACTACCGAAAAACCTCGGTGGGGCCGCCTGGTGATCTAGCACACCTTCTACTAGCTCTGCAGGCTAGTACCCGGAAACCCTCTACCCCCTCCGGGCGGCCGTAGCCTGGCCGGATGTACCCAATTCCCCGTGAGTGTCGGGAACACACTGCCCCCTCGAGTCCAACCCCATCCGAAGAACTCCCCGACGGGAGGGGCTCGGCAGTTAGGCCCGAGGTTCCTCTAGTAACGTCAGAGGTACCACGAGTGCTAAGGGTCCGCAGCTTCCGCACCTCGGCAGCTGAAGGGGGTGGATCCCCTCCCCTACGGGACGCTGATAGGCAGGAAGGAGAGGCAGAAGGGAGATCAGGTCCAGGAGACGACGTGTGTAAGCCCGTACAGGTTCCGAATGATTCCAAATTTAATGCAGCCAACGACGGTGAAGTCGACCATGCTCACAAAGTTCTTCGGCCATCCAGGGCAACCTGCCGAGCACCGTTAGCAAGTTCCTTCAAATGAAAATACACTGGAAATGATGGACAGGAAAGTCTTCTTGGATGAGAAAGTATCCCAGGATTTGACTTTCGAGAAGGACATCCACGAAAAATCCTAGGTGAATTTGGATGGTCTCTGAGATCGAATACTGGACCACGTTGCCACTGCTTTTCAGAAATGATTGTCCTTAAAATTATATCCCCAGCCAATTAAAATTAAGTATGAATTTAACCAAACACACCAGGGTGCAATGAGTCCACAAACATCTTTCCACATACTACATTCAAATATTCTGCCTAAAATTCTCGCAATTAAATTTTTTTCTGCAGTTAAACGTAAGCAGGGTGAGCACGCAGCAACAGCATTCAGACTGCGCAGTCTGTCAGCACCTCGTCGTTAGGTCGGTTGGTGGGTTAGTTAGTTTTTATTCATCCTTTTGATCATATTGCATGATATAGGACACGTCAAGTACTTATAACTAAAAATTATACAATATACATATATACAACACAAGTTTGGAATGAAAATTCAACTGTATGTACAGTATAATAATAATGATGATGACGATGATAATGATAATAATAATAATAATAATAATAATAATAATAATAATAATAATAATAATAATAATAATAATAATAATAATAATAATAATAATAATAATAATAATAATAATAATAATAATAATAATAATAATAATAATAATAATAATAATAATAATAATAATAATAATAATAATAATAATAATAATAATAATAATAATAATAATAATAATAATAATAATAATAATAATAATAATAATAATAATAATAATAATAATAATAATAATAATAATAATAATAATAATAATAATAATAATAATAATAATAATAATAATAATAATAATAATAATAATAATAATAATAATAATAATAATAATAATAATAATAATAATAATAATAATAATAATAATAATAATAATAATAATAATAATAATAATAATAATAATAATAATAATAATAATAATAATAATAATAATAATAATAATAATAATAATAATAATAATAATAATAATAATAATAATAATAATAATAATAATAGTTCACTTGTAGTTAACATATTCAAATAATTCACCTATACTATAAAACATTAACATCATTAACATTAACAATATTAATTGTCAAAGTAATCATAATATTCTTTTATGCTATAAAAACAATGGAGTGAAAGAAGTTTTTTGAGACAAATTCTAAATCGATGCAGTGCAGGTATTTGCTTCAGATAATTGCGTAATTTATTATAAAGCTGGAGGCCAGTATATACAAAACTTTTTTCAAAAGAACTAGTGCTATGTGTGATTACATGAAGGTTATCTTTTCTTCTGGTATCATGAGAATGTATCTGTGAGTTTGTTGTGTACATACTGGGATTATTTTTTATGTAGCATAATGTTTCATATATGTAAATACAGGGGAGGGGCAATATATTTAATTCCATAAATAGTGGCCTACAACTGCTTCTTTTATTAACATGTAGTATTATCCTAATTGCCCGTTTTTGCATTTTTAAAATGCAATTTTAAAAGTGGGTTAATGCCACTTACAGCATAATAATGTTACCTAATTAACTTCATCTGAATAAAGAAAGAAACGTCTGTTGAAGATGACTCTCATGTCCCTAAAAGCCTTCTCTTGTGAACTTTCAAACCTTCGTGATATACCAAACTGTAACACCAAAAAAGGAAGAAAACAACAGTGCTTAAAGGACTATTACTTAAAGCTTCTTGATTCTATTTCTCGTTGGAAAAAATTGTAAAGATAGGTATACTTATGCTAGTGACTGGCCAAAGAGTGAAACAACACATGGATATATAAATTGCAAATTAAAATATTTTATTCTAGTTGAAACCATATTAAATGCTATGAAATAAATAAGACTGACATTAGGAATACATTTATGTCCAGGCAATAGTGTTTTGTTTATCATTTTGCTATTGAAAGTTATTACTTTTTCTGTTAGTGCATATTAAATACAGAAAGTATTACGTTCCACCCAAAATTTGATGTGCATACTCCACCGCAAGCAGATGTTCTGACACTTCCTGACTCCAGATACAGAACTTTTAGAAAACAAAATTATGCTTGTGTCTGAATAGCAAAACTCACTTAAATACCAAACTTAAGTTCAACGCCTTTCAAGGATGAGATACAAAACATAAGTACCTCTGCAGATGTACTTTTAGACGTGGTGCGTGATCTTGCTTGGATGTGCGCGAGTGACGTCATGCAAATCAATGTTAGGGGTAAGATCTTTGCTTTCACCAGCAGACTGCTGATAAAGCTGGTGGATTAGATGACAGATGACTAACCTGACATCCCTTCTTTCTTCCAAATAAACAAGTGGACTCGACAATCACCTGCCGCGCAACATTACTCATACCCTACGTATAGAAAATACTACTGTACTATAAACTAACTTTGCAAGGACTATTTTCGAAAAAATTTATTTTTTTCAAAAATGACCCACACAATTTTATATAAAATATTGTATGTTTAATATATTTCAGATATTTGCAATTAATGTCCTTAATGTTAGGGAAATACCTCTGACGTCCTCATATTCGATATTTGCACTATTGGTAAACCTATTATGTGTTTCAAATGGGAAGGTGTTTGTCCTTGAGCGCTGCTAGGTGAGCAACCAACGGGAGTCCTGCGGTGTTGTCATATTGCAATTCCCGCTAAGTGGTGTGTGACGAGCGCCAAACTAATCAATCTGTATGATATACTATTCGCTCTAATACTAATACTATTCGCCAAAACTGATCAATGTGGAAGATAGAGAGTAATGTATCTAACATAACCATGAAACCCCATATTTTTAGCTCAAATAGATTCTCTAATACAAATAAATAAAGCACTATTACCCGTATTAAAACAATAAATCCCGATGTAAGCACTGTATGAACATCATTATTGGTTGGCATATGGGTGTACGTATATTTGTAATTACTCAGAACTGAAACGTAAGTGTTTGACATGACGTGATAAAAGAATTACTTTGAATAATCCAATTCGAGCGAGAGGAAACGATAATTTTCCTGCTGCCCTGGCAGAACGTGTCTGGTCACATTATATCTTTGTTTACGAATGGTCCGTAACCTCTATATACTCTAGAGTTCAAAGTGGTTGTTATGTATGTATGCACATATACTTTTAATTACTCAGAACTGAAATTTAAACTACTGACATGACGTGATAAAAGAATTTCTGTGAACAAGTAAAGGTGTTAAATTCGAGAAATAGCAAACACTTCATTTCCTGTCAGCCTGTGGAATGCTGTATGCTTATGTTTATGAATTAATGCTGGATAAGAAGTGTTTATTTACTCTGGAGAGTTCAGATCAATATCATTCAGTTCTTTACACAACAGTAGAATAAGAGTTAGATAGTGATATGGCTTCTTGCGGTAAATTTAGCGGTAAGTCAAAAAGACAGGTACTGCAGAAGTCCGGCTCGAAGTATTATTTTTAAGGTGTACATGCTCTTCAACCATTTTTCAAAAACAGAAACTAAACATGAGTTATTGCAAAGAGTACATTCGTTTAGAAACACGGAAAAAGTGTATCAGCTGGATCAACTTGCAATTTAAATGGGACACGAGGTAATACGTCTCCCACCTTACCACTGCCAATATAATCCAATTAAGTTGGTGTGGCTCGTGGGGTTGTAAAGAGAAATAATATTTTTATACTGAGGAATGTTAAAGGACTTGTTTACGAAGAAATTGCCAAGGTAAGACTACAGGACTGGGAAAACTGCATGAGGCATGCAGAAAACCTTCAAGAAGACAAGTTTACGAAACAAATAGCACGTGATGAGATCTTGGAACCTATAATCATAAGTTTGCAAGACTCAGACGATGTAGACAGTGACAATGACGAATTGTCTCTTAACAGAAGCGATATTGACAGCGATATGGATGAGCCACTGGCAGTTCCATTGGAGTCGAAGAACAGGTAATTCATTAACTATAATTATCGATATAGTATTTTAAAATATACATAATTTGCGAAAATGCTTTTTCCAATTTTGATTTTGGCAACTGTATCATTGTAAAAGTTTGTAAGATATAATTTTCTTAGGCTTACGTCTGCGCCAAGCAGACGTGCATGTTGTATGAGTGTGCGAGAGTGAGGGAAATATAAAAGGAGTGGGGTAACAAGCTGGCAACGCTGAGTGTGATACGGCGTCTGCTTAGCTGGACTCCAGAACTCTTCCCATTTGAAATGCATAATAAAGACATATACAAAAGACTATTGCTCACAAACCCTACACCTTATCAAAGACCACAATTTATGTCAAAGCTTCTCAGAGGAAATCATCATTTTTGTGATATACCTTGTTATTTCTTTGTATTTTCAAGTTTGCTTTCCTCAAATGGGAAGTCATAATTGGTCTTTCTTTTCTGGCCATGCAAAGAAAGTCACAGATGTCAAGCCATCACATAGCGAACAGTTATTTAAACTGGAGTTGAATTGCACATTATATTCCCATTGAATTTATAAGAGAATGAATAATAAATTAACTTCTATAAACGTATATCTGAAATAACACGAATTAGATAAAACAAATTTAATAGTAATAATGATGATAATGACAGTGATGATAATAATGTAACAATATAATTAATTATATTATTAATATTATATCTCAGCTATATGGTAAAGATCACAATTTATGTACTAAGGGATGAAAAAAAAGGAGTTTATGTTAAGTAAATATATAAAGAGAGATAAAGGAGTAACTTGGAAATCATTCAAGCGATTGTAATTAATCAGCGAGAAGAGTTTCTTTTCGATGGTTGCCGACCAAATTACTTTCAAAACGTTGACGTTTGCCTCCTGCAAGTGAGAAATATTATTGTTCGTCAGTTTATCCCTAGTTTCTAGGAACATCGATATCAAGGCTTTTGGATTTTCTGAGTCCAGTGGAGGCATTATGTAATTAACTAACATAGCAAATACACTCCAGTATAAAATTTAATGTTCTTTGATTCATCAAAATTTGCCTATATGTGCAGTATATTCTGGCACTATCCGTCTTGCGACAAAGTGTGATAAGATTACCGTTGCCCGTGACCTAGGTTATATGAGTACGTGCGCGACTGCATTGCCCTCAACCCCCTCCCCTGTGTTTACGAGACGCAGGAAGCATATAACCCCGTCACTACTATCTGTTATTTTGTTGTTAAACTTCCGGGCTCTTGTCATGTGTAAAACACTTATCGGCCAACTTCAGATTTAACCCCGTGACTTCAAGAACCAGAAAATATAATGCTATGCCTAAACTTGGATAACCAGGAATTAATATCGAGGAATGTTACGGTGTTTCTCTCTTTAACCCTCTCTATCCCAGCTGTATTTTCAGTTCTACAGAACAACATTTTTCCAAAATAATCGAGTAATGTAATTGTGCTACACCCAAAGAAAATTATGTTAAGACTACAACAGAAATACTCCTTTCCAGCACTAGGACTGAAATCAGAATGGACTAATATTTCATACTCACCTCCTAGCTCCTCCTCCTCCTCCTCCTCTTCCTCCTCCTCCTCCTCTTCATCATCATCATCATCATCATCATCATCATCATCATCATCATCATCATCACAGTATGTCTTGTGGCCCGTTCCGAATTCAAGGAAATTGATCGGACCATCTCATTCATCGCCGCCAACATTTCTTCTACCTACAGGTTTATACTTGTTTACTATTTGTGGTGTACGGTCTTCGGTCATTCTCTGCACATGATCTTGCCATTTTTGCCTGTATGCAATGATTGTTTCATTTAGACTCTGAATTTCCAATTCTCTTCTAATATCCTCGTTTCTTTTCTTGTCTATGAGTCTATAACCTGCCACCTGTCTCACAAATTTCATCTCAGCAGCCTCCACTTTCTTCTGTTGTGAGATAGTCGAGACCCAGTTTTCACATCCATAAAGCAGGGTTGGGATCGCCATTATTTTATACAGTTTTAACAAAGTTTGACGATTACAATTTTAAAAGTTCTTTTTATTGTGCCGCATATTGTTTGGAATTTGTTTATTTTGTTTTGTATATCTCTATTACTGGTATATGACACAATATAGCCAAGATAAATAAAATAACTTTGTTGTTGGATGGGTTTATCATTTAAGCAAATTTTTGCTCTCAAATGGTTCGTTCCTATAAAAGCCATTATTTTTTTTTTTCATGTGATATTTGAAGATTATATTCTCAATTAAAATCTGATCATCAGCAAACAGCAATGTGTCAACATTTCTCCCCTTTATTTTAAAATGTGTTCTGAGCGTAGTTTGCCATCGTACAACTGCGTCATTAATATATATATATATTAAATAGGGTAGGTTACCATGGACACCCCAGTCTTAGTCCTAAATTAATCTCTACTAGGTTATATTTTTCTATGGATTTCTCCAATTTAAATTTTATATTTATATACATACTTTGTACTGTTAATACTAAATGTTGAGGAAATCGATTTTTAATCATTATTTCCAATAGCAGATTTCTATTTACTTATCAAAAGCTTTTACATAGTCTATAAAAGCTATTAGAGTTGGTAGATTATATTCTCGTCGTTTCTCCATAATCTGTGTTATTGTGAAAATACAATCATTTCAGGAACGCCCTTTTCTAAATCCATTTTGTGAATCGGGGGAATTTTTATAGTTTTGGGCATAATGAATTTACTGTTATTTCAAAAGAAGGCATTCGGCATAAAGATAAGCAAGTAATTAAAATTAATGAAATTATAATTAGAGGTTTAAATGCCACCCGTGTTACTTCAAGCCAACTAGCTTATTTTGTGTACCTCTTTGGCCGGAAATGGTAATGATTAATTGTGAAACAAGACGGTCTTACAGTAACAAGAAAATAACGTAGCTGGAGTCCTGTTCAACTTTGTTTTCTTTTATGTTTAAAAGCATCCTCTATATGCAAGAAGCTTCTTGAAGACTTGCGATCCGCTCTTGAGGAACGTCCATGGGGGCGGGTTTCCCCGGAGGTTGGGGGCTAAACTGCCAGAGTTCTCATCTCCACGTGTTCCGCTGGGATTACCGAGATTGGAGGAAGGGGGCGAGAAAAAAGAGCAAGAAAGAACACAGACGAAACCTCGCAATGATCTCAAGGCATCATTCTCCCTGGAGCATACAGTCCATTTTCACGTTAGCTTTATTTTCTTTCTCGTTCCCCAGATTCTTTGTGGATTGCTGTTGGATCATCTTAGTGGCTAGTACCCTCCTTGTAATAAAACCGAAGCCGAGCCAAGTTGAGGGTAAATTTCACTGCTTGGTGATACATAAACATGTGAAGTAAACGATATTGAACACTACTAGATCTTTTGTCAGCCGGAATAGTTTCTTTTTTTCTATCCCTCCATTACAACTGAAATGTTCTAGCAGAGACCAATATAGTGACTGTCCCCATAATACATCTCAACTTATAGGACGAGGTATAGAAACAACACAGTCTACTAGTGTAGTATCCAACAAGATTCAGCAAGAGAGAACGTAAGCTTTACTTCCGGAGTCAATATAACAAAGAAGTATTTCTCTGCTGTTTTGCTAGGGTCTGCTGTCGTAAGAACGTCAACAGCCGCAGAGAAACCTTCTCCGAAGAAACTTCGACCGCAACGCAGAAGATGTCCACCGCAGTCGTGGAAGATACGTATGGACATTCTTGCGCCAGCAGACCACGGCAAGCCCGCCTCGGTAGAGTATATGGCAGCATGTCTGCCTTGCGTTCAGGAGGTCCCAAGTTCAAATCTCGGTCAGGATGAGTTACCTGGATAAGGTTTTTTTCCCTTATCCTTAAAGACAAATGTCGGGTAGCTCTAAGCTCCATGGACCCTGGAAACATTTGAGCATCACTTCACCCATTTCATTCACCGTCCGATATGACTTAACATTAGAGGACGTGTTATTACATAGATCCATCGACTCACGATTTGTCTCTGCAGATAAATCTATCCTCCGGATATATCGTAAGGTAGAAGTTAAATAGTTTTTTTTTCTGTAAGATTCTGGTGTTAAAACAGTCTATATCAAAAGATACAAACCACGTAAATTTTGATAAAAATAAGTGTTTCCCAGGATAATGGCGACGTTTACATCTAGGCACAGCAAACCAAATAACTTACCTGTCTCTTTCTTCATGCCGTAGATGAAACACAGTCAATGAAGGATTGTATAATAGCGTGATAAGTTACCTTCAGCTGATGTTTACACCATCAACTGTAGATAAAGCACTAACGTTGGCTTGCCAGTTAATGAAATGTCGGAATCATTCACCTGTCCTCGGAAATAAGATCAGAACAGTGAAGGATCTTCTGGTAACCTCCTTTCGTGGATCTCATCGGGAGATGACGACTTTGGCTGTACTAGGCACTGCAGTTTTACACAGCTGTCATTTTAATGGTTTGCATTTGTTTATCCGATCTGTAACAATGCCCTTTCGGTCTTCATGTGTTGCTAAAGTCTACTTCTTAAGCACATCTAGAACCTCCGCGACTGCCGGCTAGACTTGCCGAAGTCCTTGTGGAAGATAGTAATGTGGTCGAAAGAGGTTTCACATTTTTATCAAGGTTAGAGTTTGCCTTCAAATCTAGTGAAATAATTGTCAAGATGTTGTATTATTTGACCTTTTACTTTCTTTGTTTGTATGAAATCATCTCTCTGGCCTTTACCATGATTAATTGCGATACTCGTATTGTCTTCTTTTGGTAATTTTTTAATTTGCAGTCATCTTTATCTCGGAATTTTGTTCTAATTCGACTTATAGGACGCCGATAACCGTGTAGTTAGGCAATAAACACTCTAAAATATGCATAATAAAATGTCTCACATTTGATTAATTCTTTTTATGAAATATTGTCTTGCCAATTCATAGATAGCACCTCGAGAGACCTGCTGAGGGATATGACCCTAACTCTACAGTCTGTCTCTCCACCAGGGCTGGACCATTAAAATAGAATGCCTCACTTACTATTAAGGTGGTCAGGGTGGCGCAGTGGTTTTGTTCGCGGTTCCCGTGCTAAGGGTCCCAAGTTCTATTCCCGGCTCTGGGGTGGCTATTTTAAGTCGACCCTATCCACGCCGTCACCTTTGTCTAGCACATAATAGAGAAGAATATATAAACATAATAAACAAATAGAGAAGAACGGAAAATTCATTTACAAAGAACGGATAACTCTCGCATTCCATTACATTCCTACAAATACAAAGCTTTTGGGTATAGAACAACAGGAAGACCATTAAAACGATGCGAAGAGGTACGAGGAGAACTCTCCTAAACCATGAAGAGTTTGAAGCAGTTGTTTTAGATATTTTATGCTTTTGAGAGGAATAGTTGGAGGAATTAATGTTTAAAAAAATGGATAAAATGTAAGGTAGGTTATGTGTAACCATGGCAACCTCAAATGAGATGAAGTTGTTAAAAAGCTCTAACGATTTTTTTCTGCTTAGGAACGTCGTAGGAGAAAGACGTACATTTGTGTCTCTCCGAGGTTATACAGAATTATTTTGAGTGCGCATTTAAGATGCACAAATAGCGTGTGTGTAAGAAAGAACATGCAAATAGTTTTGGATTCACTTTTCGTCAGATCATTGAAGGGTAAAGTTGTGGTATCGCTAGTGCCGATCTGCAAGTTCGCAAGAATCTGCAAGAATTCAGTATTGAGTATTTTATAAAAGGTTCTAATCTACAGATCTTAACATTGTGATAGGATGCAATAATTGTTTTAGTAGAATAAATTCCAATATTTTGAAGAAGAGAAAATTTGTTATTGTATTCTACAAATTATTCTCGCTCATACATACAGAATCATTGCTCCAGAGCGTTGAGGCATACCTCCTCAAGATGGACGCAGGTCAGAATAATTAAGCATCTTCCATCCTTAGCACCTTTTTGCACCAAATTATTCAACATCAAGTTTTTGTAGTTGATGATGATGATGATGATGATGATGATGATGATGATGATGATGATGATGATGATGATGATGATGATCCCCTGTCAGGTAAATTTTGTATTGCTTGCACAGCTATTATGTTATTACTTAAAAGTTCTTCAGTCTTCAAATTACAGCTTTATGGTTTCTTTGCGAGGTGTGATGAAAAACTAACAGGAATGCTTTAAAAGAAGGGTTTTCGAGCGGTAGAGACATTTCAGAAAGGATCCAGAAGACGTTGAAGACGACGACCGCTCTGGACGCCTAAGCACATTAATTACTGGCGACAATGTGGAAGAATTAAAGAAAATAGTTCTTCAAAATCGCCGAAACACCATCAGAGTGATTGATTAGAATCCTAACAAAAACACTCGTGGAAACTGCATCACGATTATGCTTCAACTCACGCCTCAGTGCTTGTTCGTGATTTTTTTTTTTTGGCAAAAAACAAAACTGATCGTATTCGCCGGACATGGTCCCATGCGACTTCTTTCTATCCCCGAGGCTGAA
Organism: Mantis religiosa; assembly: GCA_030765055.1. Classification (NCBI taxonomy): domain Eukaryota; kingdom Metazoa; phylum Arthropoda; class Insecta; order Mantodea; family Mantidae; genus Mantis; species Mantis religiosa. The sequence continues at coordinate 45,486,046 of CM060954.1, forward strand.
GAGAACCATGAAAGGACGTGGTTTTGCCACCATTGCTGAAATAAAACAGAATCGTTGAAGGAGCTGAACACCATAAAACAAAAAGTCAGTTCCAGAAGTATTTCCAAGCGCTGACAAAAGTTTATTATATCTTAGGGGTTTAGTTTCAAGGGAACATAGCTGATTTATGAATAAATAAAAATTATTACACCTCGTACCATACCAATATTGTGTTTGTAGGAGTAATTTGAGCTACTTCTTATATCCTGGTCATTAAAGATGACTTAATCATTCTGCCCATCCAAAATCCACAGAAGTTCCGTGTCGCTTGTAACATCAGATGACCAGGAACTGTTGTGTACTCTTTACGTGTTAGTGCAAGATTGAAATAAGTGCAGTTTTCGAATCGTGATATCTCGCAACAGGAAGAAAGCTACCAGAGTGTCTTTTGTTATACCTTCACTGAACAACCCCCACCTATATATCGATTTAGAACTTAGCCTCTCTGCTGGAATAATTCCCCTCTAGGTAGGTAGTAAATAAGGAAAATGATTCTATATATGAACTATTTAAGAGTTATTTATGCGCGATATGATGATGATGATGATGATGATGATGATGATGATGATGATGATGATGATGATGATGATGATGATGATGATGATGATGATGATGATGATGATGATGATGATGATGATGATGATGATGATGATGATGATGATGATGATCATCATCATCATCATTAGAGCTCGAACTTTTAGGTGCCAAAAGCTTGGGAAATATTTATTTTTCATGTATTAAAATGATAGTATACTGTTATTACATATTATATGCTGTAAATAGCAAACGAGAAGCCGAGAGCAGTAAGTCCTTCAACGGTAGTAGCGCAGGGTTCAAGAGTGTCTATACCAACTTTTATTTGGCATCGCCATAAAATCCGACCATTCTGTACACGAAAAGCGAGTGATAAAAAAAGAGAATGATTCCGAGTGTCATAAGATGGTATTTAGTAGTGCTGCAAGGCATGGCCCTGGCGTCTTTATGAACTATTAAAGTTTCTCAGTTAAATCTGCACATTTCTGTACTTATCGTCTCCAATTTAATTGTCCCTTTCTTTAAAGTCCAGGGTTATCGAAAAAGGTTGCAGCAATTTCACAAAATCATATCTCCCGTTGTAATTGAGGTAAATTAATTTAATCTGCAAACTAATCGGGAACTCATCCAGTTTTTTTAGATGTGACTACTCCACCCGTGATCTTCAGTCGAGATGCAGAACGAATGCGGTCACGTCACATTGTTTTAGTAGAGAGTGCGATTGCAAGTGCACAGTTCGGTAGAAAGCACATTGTGTGTTGTGGTTAGCGCAATTTAAACTAATTATAACTGTTCAGTACACTTTCCGACGTGTTTATGGTGGTGATCCCCCTCATGATAATAACATTAGGCTGTGGTATGCATGGTTTCAGGAAATTGGCAGCATTGACGTGCAGAAGTCCACAGGACGCCCTAGAACGAGTGACGAAACAGTAGACCTTATACCGTAGAGTTGAGTTTGATATCCAAAAACATCAATTGCCAAGCAAACTGTGTAACTTGGAATATCTAAGTCAACAATTCAAAATGTTTTACACAAGCGTTTACGTCTTCACGCTTACAAAATTCAGCTCAGACATCACATAAAACCTACGGATCGACCAAAGCGTGTTCAGTTCACAAATGACATAAGTGACCGTGTAATCTTCAAAAATGAAGCTACATTCCTTGTCAAAGATTGTGTCAACCGGCATGATTTTAAAATTTGAGATATGAACCACCCAATATTTAGGGCACAGGATCACCGATGCTGTTGCAGCAATCACGCCTGAGATGATCCAGAGCTGTTGGGCCCAAATGGACTATCGACTTGATGGTTTGCAGAGCAACCACCGGAGCAAGATAGAAACAGTCTAAGGTAACAAAACAGCTTCCAGTGTTGATGAATTGAAAGAAAGATGCCCATTTTAATATCTCAAACGCTTCTTGAGCTATGAATTTTTGGAATTGCTGCAACCTTTTTCATTATCCTTTAGTTAGGATGATTGGAGGTTTTGTATTATTTTATAAAATTTTCACATTATTGATGAAAAATAATGCTGTGGTGTACTACTAGACTGGAATAGATTATATTCTTCAAATATGAAAATGTTGATGCAGTCTCTATGTGATAGGAACGAGTAAATATAATGATAAAGGTAATGATAGTAATAATAACAATAATAATAGTAATAATAACCCACAGAGACATTCAGGCTATAAGCAAGAATCATATTTAGATATATAAATAATACACAAATGCTTATCTAACATAAATGTTTTTCCCAATTTAAATTCTCTGAACATTCTTGGACCCTCAGGTTTCCACACCCTAAATTGACCGGAAACATTACCAATTGTTTGACCTAGCCCAAGGCAGGACAATGCACTGGGACAGTGTTCGTTCTTAGAATTCGCGATCGTGATTGTAATAAAGGACTGCAGGATTCAGCCTGGGCCTTTACAAACTTGAGCTGGCATAATTTATCAAGCCGTGAGAAATGAGAAAGCGATTTCGATATTAGATCTAAAACTGGAAAATCTGAACATGGATCGTAAGTGGGAATAGGTACCAGCCAATAAATATTAGTTCACCTGATTTTTTGAAACTCCAAAAAATACCTAGACTGAGGGAAATTCAAAGTAATGGCTGAAAGTAGGTTTTTCTTGTAAGTACACCTCAGTCCTGTGCTCTACATGAGACGGACGCATATTCGGCGTCGTCTAACAAATCCGCTTCCACGCCATGCACAAAGACAAAGTATATTACTTAAAAATCGTTTCGGTGAGAATTAGTGCAAAGGTTAAGGTTAATACATAAGGGGTGCGGTATATATATATATATATATATATGTGTGTGTGTGTGTGTGTGTGTGTGTGTGTGTGTGTGTGTGTGTGTATAGCTCAGCTACACCGCACTATAGTTTCTACACATCACATCACAATACTGACGCGGGACACAGTGATACTGAATACTGCAACCACGCTGACAACTTCACTGTGGCGAGTAAAGGAGTCTAAGGACAACAGTAAACTTGCATCTACCAAATTGGAGGTGTCTTCTTCATTCAACCCACAACGAGTCAGGACGCTGACGCAACCCCTGTCACCTAGGAATACTCAGATGACATATGACCTGATATCAGAAAGAGATAGACACAAACGAATAAATATAAATAAGTGACGTATACCAGAATAGATATGTCATAATGCTAGCATATACTCCGGAGACCGTCACTGTGACAAGGCCGCTCTACGAAGGTCAGTAAACTCCCTTTGCAATCCCTGTAAACAACAACCCTACTCTATTGTCTGTTTTACCCTCAATGAAAATTTGGCGCCTTCCAGTCGGAACCAACCCATTGTTAACATGCCATGCGTGCTTCTGACTACAGGCTATAAGATTTTGACCGACGCGCAGAGCACATGCCTTAGCATAAAGTTTTGCAACGGACCGTTAGAGAAAGCGTATCTGATGTTAGGTCCGAAACTGGAAATTCTGAACATTGGTCTCAAGTGGGGATAGTTCAGAGCCAATAGAAAACTGATATTCGTTCATGTGATTTTCAAACTCCGAGAAATACCTAGAGTGGGGGTAATTCAAAGTGATGGCGGAAAGTAGGTTTTGCTAGTAAGATCACTTCGATCCTTAGTTCTACGTGAGACGGACGCGCATTCGGCGCTGTCTAAGAAGTATACTTCCGCGCCATGCACAGAGACAAAATGCAATATCTAACAATCTCTGCGGTGAGAGTTAGCACAAAGAGTAATATATAGGGAAGACGATGAATATATCCAATTCGACTAAGCAGTGCTACTACCTCCCTGCTTCACATCACAATATTGACAGTGACGCTAAGCACAGCAACCACACCGACGACGAATTTACGGTGGCGAGCGTAGGAGCCTAAGGACTACAAAAAACTTCTGTCTACCAGATTCGAGGTGTCATCATTAACCGACAACCAGTCAAGACACACCAACTCCTGAAGTACAGATGAGAGTTTTCATGCGGGAGCTACAAGTCACCTCGAACCGATTACAATCTCCCTTTCCTTAACCTCCTCACGCCACCAATCCTTAATTGTGAAGCGTTGAGCACAAGGGAGATCTCGACGTGGTTCGCTACCGGCCGGACCAACTCAGTGTGCATTTGATAGTCGCGTTTATCTGTTTTGGGAGAAAAAAGAAACGTTTTTTAAAAATGGGCCACCATTGGTTATGTTGAATCCCATGATTCAGAGATCCAACTTAATAATCCATCTCAAACAAGAAAAATTGAATATCAACAAAGATTTAGGGAGGTGCAGGAGAACATTGAAACCTCAACTCTGAGAAATTATATAAATTGATGAAATATTTCCTTGAAATATAAATTGCTAAATTTCATGGTTACTTATCAGTGCGAATTTTGTGGCGCAAATATAAATATATGATGGTATTTTGTGGTCATGCTTTTTGAAGTGTGTTTACCTCCTAACTCTCCAGAATTTGTCTCCTGTGACAAATTTGACATTGTGTTACCATTAAAAATACTGGTTCACAATATCTGGTTGACGAGCTCTACGTCCTGTTTGTTTTTGAACAGCGCAGGAGCATAAAAATGTTTTGTTGTGCTGCAGGAATCTCCAGCAGAGACATAAAACATGCTGCAGCCAGCTTACCGACAGAGCGCGGATGGGGGACACAAAAACCATTTTACATGGCGAACTAAACCATAAATAGTCACGGATGAAACTACAGATCAAATGTACAACGAAAATAGGACATAAGCACAAATAACCTATCCGATGGGAAACGGTAACGTCGCACTATATCTTACAGAGAGGTTTCGAACCAATCCATGCTTAAAATGTGTGCTTTAGTTTATCTCTAATCAAAGTAACATGAAAATAAACTTTTTTAAACTAACAAAAACCACAGCTTTGCTTGCGTTATGAAGTCAACTGAGAATCAACTCCCTCTCTCTCCTCAAACTCAAGAGAGCTGCGGTCACTCAGATGGTAAAGTCTGTTTTTTTTAACGTGTGTGCAGTTCCCACTCAAAGGGACCTCAAAGGACCTGAGCTTTCCGCCAATAATGACCGTCATAAATCTATCTCTACACTTCAGAAATGGAACACTGACCTTGGGGACCAATAGCAACCCCGAATTTCTGAAAATGACAGTTGCATATCTACTCCGCGTGGAGTCTCAGTTGTCAAAGTTCCAACTTCCAGTTGTTCTGTTTCATTAGGTGCAAGACGGTGATGTTAAAATGTTGCAAACTTGTAGAGAGGACCGTCAGGAGGAGCGTCCAATTTGTAAAACGATTATGAGGGTTCCTCAAAGAAAGCGGCCGCCGTGCACTTGCGTTGAGTAGACAGACTTTAACACTTGGGAGACGCATTCGGGAAGTCTCGAGTTCAATCCGCCTTTTCTCTTGGTCCGTAGATAAATGTTTTGTGCGACCTCTCGTTCCACTTCACTTTCGCTTAATCTGGTGTTTTCAGGGTCGAAATGTCGTTGAAAGATGAGTGTGGTTCTTCATGGGTGCGACTTTGTGCACTGTAACTGCTGTTTTCGGAATAGGGGCGTGCTGTAGTCGCTTGTGTTACGGGGGAGGGACAGTATGGAAACCTATCATGCGTTTCAAATGGGAAGAGTTCTGGAGTCCAGCTAATCAGATGCCGTATCACACTCAGCGTTGCCAGCTTGTTACCCCGCTCCTTTTATATTTCCCTCTCTCTCTCTCGCACGCTCATACAACATGCACGTCAGCTTGGCGCAGACTTAAGGGTAAGCAAATTATATTTTACAAATGTTTAGAGAGATGCAGCTGCCAAAATCAAAATTGGAAAAAGCAGTCACGCAAATTATGCATATTGTAAATACTATAATTATATTTTATGAAGTACCTGTTTTTCTAATCCAATGGAACTGCAAGTAGCTCATCCATATCGCAGTCAATGTCATTTCCGTTAAGAGACAATTCGTCATTGTCACTGTCTTCATCGTCTGAGTCTTGCAAATTTATGATTATAGGTTCCAAAATCTCGTCACGTGCTACTTCTTTCTTAAAATCGTCTTCTTGAGGGTTTTCTGCATGCCTTACGCAGTTTTCCCAGTCCTTTTCTGTTACCTTGTCAGTTTCTTCGTGAACAAGTCGTTTAACGTCCGTCAGTTTAAAAGTATTATTTCTGTTTGCAATACCCCTTTTTATTTGAGCCCACGCCAACTCAATTGGATTATATTGGCAGTGGTAAGGGGGGAGACGAATTACCTCCTGTCCCGTTTCAATTGCAAGTTGATCCAGCTGTTACACCTTTTTCCATGTTTTTAAACGGAAGTTCTCTTTGCAATAACTCATTTTTAGTTTCTTTCCGAAAGTTCTTTGTAGAATGTGTACACCTTAAAAACATACTTCGAGCCTGACTTCGGAATAATTGCCTTTTTGACTCGCCACTAAATTCACCGCAAGAAGCCATTGCCCTATTTAACTCTTACTCTACTGTTGTGTAAAGAACAGCTGAGTCATGTTGATCTTAACTCTCCAGAGTAAACAAACACTTCTTATCCGGCATTCATCCACAAACATAAGCATACAGCATTCCACAGGCTAACAGGAAATGGAGTGTTTGCTCTTTCTCGAATTTAACACCTTGACTTATTCACAGTAATTCTTTTATCCGACATGTCAGTGGTTTAAATTTCAGTTCTGAGTAATTAAAAGTATATGTACATACATACACATCAACCACTTTGAACTCTCTAGAGTAAATAGAGATTACGAACCATTCATAAACAAAGATATAATGTGACCAGACACGTTCTGCCCGGGTAGCAGGAAATTTATTGTTTCCTCTTGCTCGAATTGGCTCATTCAAAGTAATTCTTTTATCACGTCATGTCAAACATTTACGTTTCAGTTCTGAATAATTACAAATGTACGTACACGTATACATGCCAACCAATAATGATATTCATACAGTGCTTACGTCGCGATTTATTGTTATTATACAGGTATACTAGTGGTTTATTTATTTGTATTAGAAGAACTATTTCAGCTAACAATATGGGGTTTTCATGGTTCTGTTAGATACATTACTCTCTACCTTCCACATGGATCAGTCTCGGCAAAATCTGAATTTTTGTCTTAGTGCGATTAGTATTTCATACAGATTGATTAGGTTGGCGCTCATCACACATCACTTAGGGGGAATGCAATACAACAACACCGCAGGACTCCGATTGGTTGCTCACTTAGTAGCGCTCAAGTGCAAATACCTTCCCATTTGAAGCACATAATTGTTACTGGCGGCTACATTAATGCACCTGATGTGAGATGAAAGTATCTGCGGCTCACGTAACGACCACACCCCAGTGTAGTATGGTAGCATGTCTGCCTCACGTTCAAGAGGTGCCTAGTTCGAATCTCGGTCAGGGTGGGTTACCTGGTTAAGGTTTTTCCCGGGGTTTTCCCTTATCCTTCAAGGCGAATGTCGGGTAACTCTAAGCTCCATAGACCCTGGATTCATTTGAGCACCATTTCACCCAATTCATTCACCGTCCGATATAACTTAACGTTGGGGCGGACGTAAATTACAAAAAAAAAAAAAAAAAAAAAAAAAAAAAAAAAACAGTGTAGTTCGAACCTCTTGGTCGGAAGACCCTAACATCTATTCCCTTTCGTCCAGAGATCTGACATAGAGATCTGTTTGAGAGCGCCGTATGTAATCTCCTGCTAATCTAGCTCTGTCAAAAATTAATTTGAATTAAATCATATGTTTTAATGAGCTCTACAGTTTTTGTCCTTAAAAATTAAAACAAAGATATACTTTACAGTATATTTCCAGTATAGGTATGGTTTTAAAATATGACCGAGGATGTTTAAGGGAATTTGTAACAATATTCCACCAAAACTGCAATTCTTAAAATGGTCCTCACGCATTTGTTTTCTTCTGAATTTTGCTATTAGCAGTACACATGCACAAACTTTATTTCTAAAGGACTTTAGATTAAGATACTCTGAAAACTTATTTGCAGTGGATAATAAATTTTGAGAACAATGCTTTGCCTACTTATTGAAAATACGTATTAAGGAAACTAAAATTTCACAACTGGAGTAAATGATAAGGAACTCGCCTTAGGGTTATGCAATAGGACGAGGGAAATAAAATACGAGTTTTATTTCATAAAACTTGACCACATAATGAATTATGATTCATACTCATCCCTTGGTAGTCAATTTACATGAGATTCGCGCATACAAAGGGGTTTAGCAAAGCTTTAATTATCACGCGATAATGGAGTGATAAGAATTTTTGAGTGTCATCATTGATCTCTCGAAACATAATGTTGGTAGTTTCAGTGATTTGATTGCTTTTGTTTCTACAGTGAGTGTCAGAAGTGACTGAGGTGTTAGATGGAGAAAATTAGGGCTCGTAGTGTAAGCAATTTCCTGCATTTGAAGGGCAAAACTGCCCGAGAAATCCATGATGAGATGATGGTTGTTTATGGAAATGATTGCACATCGTATGACACTATTGTGAGGTGGAAAAGGAATTTTCAAACTGGTCCCATGTCTCTGACAGATGAGCCAAGAGCTGGTAGTCTGTCAGCTGTCACCGTGAAGAAAGTGGAGTGTTTAATACTGGAAGTCAGACGAGCAACCGTCCAAATGATCATGAATGAGACACGTGTTAGTTATGGTAGTGTGTGGAAAATTGTTCATGATAAACTGCACATGTCTAAGGTGTTTGCACGGTGGGTTCCGCGTTTGCTAACCCCTTTCCTAAAGCAAACACGGCGTGACCTTTCAAGGCAGATGTTGATGCTGTTGGAACAGGATGAAGATGACTTTTTAGATCGTCTGGTAAACAATGATAAATCCTAGGTTCATCAGTACGATTCAGAGAAAAAAGCCATGAGCATGGAATGGAAATATGCCAATTCCACTCTTCCAAAAAGGCAAAGAGGCAAAAGTCAGCGGGGAAAGTCATGCTTTCAGTTCTGGTTCTGTCCTGTGGAACAGGATGAAGTTGACTTTTTAGATCGTCTAGTAAACATGGATTAATCCTGGATCCATCAGTATGACTCATAGACAAAAGCCATGAGCATGGAATGGAAACATGTCAATTCCACTCTTCCAAAAAGGCAAAGAGGCAAAAGCTAGCTGGCAAGGTCATGCTTTCGGTTCTGGGACTGTCGTGTGGAACAGAATGAAGATGACTTATTAGATCGTCTAGTAAACATGGATTAATCCTGGTTCTATCAGTATGATTCAGAAACAAAAGCCATGTGCATGGAATGGAAACATGCCAATTCCACTCTTCCAAAAAGGCAAAGAGGCAAAAGTCAGCGGGGAAAGTCATGCTTTCAATTCTGGGACTGTCGTGGAGTCATCTTTACAGATTATCTTGCCAAGGTTCAAACCATTGGTGGCAGATACTACTGCAATCTGCTGGACAAGTTACGAGCAGCTCTGATTAAGTAACGACGCGGTATGCTCTCCAAACTGACAATGACAATGCTCTCTGACTGACAATGCACCAGCTGTGACTTCAAGTTACAGTGTACAAAACAAGGGAATGTGGCTTTGAGACATTGGAACATCTACCTTATTCGCCCGATCTCGCACCAAGTGACTTTTTCTTGTTCCCAAAAATGAAGAATACCTTTCGTGGTCGCCGATTTGACAACACAAATGACGTCTTTAATGAAGTGAGAGTGCTTTAAAGCGAATTCTGGAGATTTCTGCAATCAAGGTGTTCCGAAGAAGAAGAAGAAACGCTAGGAAAAATGTGTAAATCTGGATGAGAAGAACTAACAAACACATATCATCACAAACGCTCTGTCACGTTTTTGAATAGCGGTAATTACAACTTTACCACGCCCCCTCGTAATAGTTCATTCGTTTAAACGTTAAACTTTATGTAAAAGCATTGGTACAACTCCTTTATTGGTTATAATTTTATCTGCAGCATTTTCTATAAATGAAGTACCCAACTAATTCCTTATAATTGTCCTGCAACTTTATGCATATATAATTTTTTTCAGTAGTTTCGGAGAAGAAATCCTATTAGGCATTTTAAGTGTAGCTCTAAACATTTCTCTCCTACATTTTCAGCAGCATAAAGCACATTATGTGGATGTTACTGCAGATTGTGCTTATTATATATGTTTATATAAAAACTTTTACAGTGTGCAGCGTACTGCTACATCAGTATAGTTTTCTTTTAATTAAACTATATTTGTTAGTTTTATTATGTTTGTTCCACATGAATATTAAGGACAAGTTATTTAATTGTAAATCCACAATAAAATACCTTAGGTAATTCCGATATAGCAGTCTCCAATCTTTATTTTTTGTTTTACAGATCTCTACATTCGGTACATATTCTAAAAATAACAAACTCTTCCACGCCCCTTCCAGAAAGAAATGCATTGCACTGAAATGGACCAGAAAATTGAGAGCAAGAACGAAGTTGCCCAGTGTTGCTTCTACTTGGTTATTTATCTGACCCATTCCAGCGTAGGTGAAATGTTGAGGTTGCGGTGTAAAAGTTATTCCCTCTAATGTTTATTTGCCTTGGTTGCAGGGAGGTAGGAAAACTCTGCAAAACAACAAGGAGGGTAGGTAGGAGAAAACGTCATATTGCGTACTAACAGTTAAAATGTGGACCATAGGGGGCTCAGTTAATGCAAATATTTTACTTATATTGCTATGAGTACCGCATAACTGATAAGCCGGACATATTCTGTGTAGTGGATTAGGGCTAGCATAGGGTTATACAATGGAAGTGTGCACCACGACGGATCTACGTAGATCTGTTGGGCTTATCATCCCTCAAAAGGAATGGATGAAGCAAAGAACCGCAGGAGTAAATAGGCCCCAGTCACACAGACCACCCAGTCGTGCGGAAGTACGTAACAGGTTTAGGCTCGAAGGCTTGGAGCTTCCTAGAGAGGGCAGTGAACGACCAGCTGACCAGGCTGCCCTTTGTCCACTTATATGTACCAATTATATGGACGAATAAGCTGAGCAGAAGGTTCCATACCTGGTCCTGAAATGGAACAATGGAAATAAGCGACGAAAAATCGTAGTAGTATGCAATAATTTCCAACAATGTCTTACTGACCTAATCTCTGTTTCATATAACCTTGCCCCGCTGACATGTATCGCTCCGCGTACAACTACCTTCCCCCTCATCCTAATTGGCTAATGCTTTCGCGCCATAGGCCATAATTGGTGCCTTCCCGTCACATTGAAACCTGCAGTAAACGTCATAAAATTGCCAGGAAGATAAATAAAATCATACAAATAAGAATATGAAGGCATGCAAAAATACAAGTTCATAATGAAACTGAGCAAATTCAAAACTGAATGAGTGAAACTGAAAGAAGTTTATAATGAAAGGCCTTCGGCCTTTTTCACTGGGATTCTTTAAAACCTGCACACAAACCTTACAAAAATGCTTGTCTTTTAGTCTTTAAAGTCGTGTCACGCCATACTTGTGTGTGTCCTTCATTCACCCAAGTCTCGTCAAGGTAATATATTTTGCGACTTGTATACAGGTACAATCTGATTGTCCTTAAATAACGTCTTCGCTACACAGCAATATCGCCCGTGGAGTGCCAAGTTTTCCTGTTGTCTCAATTTCATGTCGCCATGTGCCTATGCACTCAGTAACGTCAGAGGTACCACGAGTGCTAAGGTTGCGCAGCGCTCCCACCACAGCAGCTGAAGGAGACGGATCGCCTCCCCTACGGAGACGATAAAGGAGACAGATTCGGGGGATGTAAGTATCTTACCCAGAATTCACCTGGCGACCAGAAAATCCCCGGGATTTCGTGTACCAGGTAAATTGGCCACGAAATCCAACCCGGGCCTCCCAAATGCAGGCCTCAGACGAAAACAGCTGAAACATACCAGTTATTTCTTCGTTAAATATGATATTTTCAGTATTGTACAAATTTTATAGCTTTATACATTGCACCTAACAATGGGTTTAAATTGGTCTAAGACGTGCTGTATACATCCTATTAGATAATATAAATATTTAAGGTAAAACTATTTCTAATGGCCGCACCGTGGCTGAGCGGTTAGACCGCTTAAGTCTCACCAAGCAGGCCGGACTTCGATTCCAGGTGACCGCTTTTGAGATTTGTGGTGGCAAACACGGCGCAGGGACGGGTTTTCTTCGGGATCTCGTATTTCCCCGGCATCATTCCTCCAACTGCTCCAATATCACCTTTCCTTGCAGTCATCTCGCCCCCATTCTGTCATTTACTTCTCTCAGACTTATACCAGGAATCGGGCTGATCACTCATCCTGGGTTCTCTATCTGATCCAGGGTTTCTTTTTCTCAACCTAACGCCCAAAGGCATAAGACAGGGGAGACAGGTAGTGTCGGTGTGATGTCACTTTGTCTAACCGCCAAATATGCTCCGGAACGAAAGGCGGGTTAGCGTGTGACGTCACCGCGCTGATTTCTGCTACCCAAGAGCAAGCAAATAGTTTGATATGTTGGGGTTCCGACAGCATAGGAAAGACAGGAAAGACGTTTCGGGCATTAATAATATGTTCAACTTACATTTTTGGTGGTGCATTATTAATTGCTGACTGCTTTAATTACACAATTGGTCCCACTTTATAAACAATTACATCTTGGCTTTGTGGTATGAGACAATATATAAAAGAAAATTAATTGTTCTTTTACAATGCCGTGTGTAGGATGCCCTATGAATTGGTAGAGCCAGACTGAACATTCAGTGCCATAGCCGGGATTTGAACCACGGATGTTCTGGTCTCCGTCCAGCCGTTACTATGGCCAACGTGCCAACATGTTTCCATTAATTTTACCTAAGAGTGGTCCGAACTAAAAAGCCCGAGCCATAAAGTACTTACAGCATAGTAAGTCGCCATTAAGGTAGTTCTCTCATGTGTTTATGAGAACTCCTAGTGGTTTACTGGGAAAAAACACAAAATCCCGGCTATGACATTGAATTTTTCAGTCTGACTCTATCCTTCCATACTTTAGCCTACACACGGCCAGTCTGAAAGAATAATTAATTTCCATTAATTGTACCTAATAGTGGTCCGAACTATAATGCCCGGGCCTTAAAGTGCTTACAGCATAGTAAGTCGCCATTAAGGTAGTTGTCTCATGTGTTTATGAGAACTCCTAGTGGTTTACCGGGAGGAACACGAGTCAATTGGAGAATTTATTGTCATGTTGGCACGTTGGCCATAGTAGCTGAATGGTTTAGAGCGGCTGGATGGAGACCAGAAGATCGTGGTTCAAATCCCGGCTATGGTATTGAATTTTTCAGTCTGTGTCTACCCTTTCAGATATATAAAACTTTAACTCTTAGTTTATCTGAAGATCAGGCATGTTATAAAGCAAATAAACTAAAACACAAAGTAATTTTCTCTCCAAATTAGAGGAATCCCACTTAGAACAGAAATACGTGGACATGTTCCGACGTTTCGTTTTTCTTTAAGTAGTTTATCAAGGTCAGGACGAAATGTCTGGGAAATTTGTTATCGAAGGCTGCATGGTATATTGTGATACGACAAGGTACTTTGGGGTTTGTACTTTGCTAATTTCATAACAAGAAAAAAAAATTGTTCGCTCACATATGTCGCGCCAAACATACACAATGTCCGTGCTGCAAGTGTATACATCCTCGGAAATCTGGTTTGGGGGACATTCTTGCAAAAATCAGCCAACTCTTTCTTGTGTGTATATTTGTCCTTCAATAAATCGTCACATTGTAAATTTAAAAGTTCCATTTGGTACGTGGCAGCTACATTGTTGTCACCGAGTGTGCTACACGTGACTGAACCCTCAGATTATGTACTCACAGCGTCATTTATATAGGCAACTTGGTACTACACGGCTCTGCCTGACGTCACACGCACTGCAGGTCTCACTCCCGCCAGAAACACGTCACAACTCTCGAAGCTGTCTGCCTCTGGCATAAGGGATAGAGGAACAAGTATTCCCTTAACACCACGATAGTGCTAAAACTGGGGAAATTGAAGAAGAACAAGAACAAGAAAATATTTGTAGCAGTAAAGCTTCATATTTCACAACATTTCAAACATAACGTAACGAAATGGTGACAGTCGCGAGACTTGCAAATAGTTTTAAAAGTGTTGAATGGCAACGTTTACAACTCCGTATATAACTACAGAATATATTATAAACTTTTTGGAGCTATCTAAATTACTGAATTTTCATCATTACGGTTTAGATGACGTGGCAAAGTAGACAAGGAGCTATTAAAGAGCATCCTAGGTGTAGATACGTTTTCACATAAATTTGCCTAGCTTCACTGTTATCTCGAACCGTTTTGTTGCATTGTTTGCACTACCAACTTTGTGCAATTAGTGCCGTTGTTTTCATTTTTGTTTTCTCATAGCCGTAAACGCCTCAAAACAGCCTCTAGATCAACGTAGATATGACACCAAAAACATGTTCTCTTGCTGTTGAAAATAATGTGGAATGTGGCACGGAGTGTGTCAGACCGCAAACTACCAGCAGAAATCTGCATTTGATAATCTCTCGTAAAACCGTGCAAGTACCTCCAGGACCGCAGTTTTCTGGAGATATCACAGCGGGGGATCTGCTACTGTCGCAGCAAAGTGTACGCCATTCCATTACTTGTAAAAGGGTGGGTCTTTTTGGCAAGGCGCAGTGACCCGTCTACTGAAAGAGATCAAGCATTCCTGTTATTGATTGATGTCTTTCTGCCTGCCTTTATCGCAAAACGGTAGCATCGGACATCCTGTTTGAGACATCCTCTTAAAATAATTCTCAACAAAACAAATAATCAGTCATAATTTTATTCTACTTTCTAAATGGTTTAAGAAATTATAGGTAACTAGTTTTGCTATGAAAAATTCAACGCCATGGCCGGGATTTGAACCACGGATCTCCTGGTTTCCGTCCAGTCGCTCTTAACCTTTGAGCTACCATGGCCAACGTGCCAACCTGACATTAAATTCTCCAGCTGACTAGTATATTTCCCCGGTAGACCACTAGGGGCTCTCACATCCGAGATACACCGTTTGTGGCGACTTACTATTTAAGTACTTGAGTCCCAGGCTTTATCATTTAACTCTTAATATTTTAGTTAATTGATGGAAATTAATCATTTCTCCACACTAGCCGTATATGGGCTAAGATATTTGATGGATAGAGTCAACATAAAAAATTCAATGCCATGGCCGGGATTTGAACCACGGATCTCCTGGTTTCCGTCCAGTCGCTCTTAACCTTTGAGCGACCATGGCCAACGTGCCGCCCTGACATTAAATTCTCCAGTTGACTCGTATATTTCCCCGGTAGACCACTAGGGGCTCTCGCATCCGAGATACACCATTTGTGGCGACTTACTATAGTAAGTACTTAAGTCCCAGGCTTCATCATTTAACTCTTATTATTTTAGTTAATTGATGGAAATTAATCATTTCTCCACACTAGTCGTATATAGGCTAAGAGAATTGATGGATAGAGTCAACATGAAAAATTCATTGCCATGGCCGGGATTTGAAACACGGCTCTCCTGGTTTCCGTCCAGAAGCTCTTAACCTTTGAGCCACCATGGCCAACGTGCCGTCCTGTCATTAAATTCTCCAATTGACTCGTGTATTTCCCTGATAAACCACTAGGGGCTCTCGCATCCGAGATACACCATTTGTGACGACTTACTATAGTAAGTACTTAAGTCCCAGGCTTCATCATTTAACTCTTATTATTTTAGTTAATTGATGGAAATTAATCATTTTCCCTCACTAGCCGTATATATGCGGTATATCTCGGATGCACGAGCCCCTAGTGGTGTACCTGGGAAATATGAGTCAACTGGAGAGTTTAATGTCAGGACGGCACGTTGGCCATGGTAGCTCAAAGGTTAAGAGCGACTGGACGGAAACCAGGAGATTCGTGGTTCAAATCCCGGCCTTGGCATTGAATTTTTCATGTTGACTCTGTCCATCAAATATCTTAGCCTATATACGGCTAGTGTGGAGAAATGATTCATTTCGTTTTACCTTTTATTGTTGTAGCTGCTGTAATAGTCCATTTATTAATTTTACATCAAACAGGATCAAATAATCCTTTAGGTGTAAATAGAAATATTGATAAAATTCCTTTCCATCCTTATTTTACATTTAAAGATATTTTAGGTTTTATTGTTTTATATTAACTAAAAACTAGTTTCGCTAATTGTTAAGCCTGTTCAAGATCGAAGTACAGTAGAACCTCGGAACCCTGATCAACTGGGACCAAGTGAACAAAAATCCGAATTATCCAGAGAATTATGGGAAAACAATAAAAATATGTACAACATGTAATATTTTTAATGATGTTTAGAGATTACTATCGCTACCATTTTAAATAAAATCACATATAATGCATGTGCTGTAATAACCTAGGTATTTGCACTGTAAACAACTAGTTGGTAGTAAAATAACAGTGAGCTTCTTCAGTCTCAGTTTAGTTTATCGCTGACGAGCAGCGCGATCTCGCATCCGCGTTAACATTAGAAGTTCATTTGATAATTTTTGGCTTGAGTCTGGAAATAAAGCATTCATTTTTCTATGTTAGGTACTGCTTTTGCATAAGTCAAATTCTCAACAGTATCTGAATTTGAATACACTTTGTGTTCAGTAATATTGTAGGATGTAATAGTGTCTTCTTCTGTAAAAAGTTTACAGAATTTGTCATTGTCGATTTGTAAACAAGTGTCAGTGTCTTCGTCTTCAATCTTGTTTTCTTTTCAAGTCACACACAGATAAACACACACACGTACACACACGCACACACATGCACACACATATACCCACATTTTCCATTTCATGTTTCTCTTCCAACCTGGTCCCAAGCAAGAAGGCAAAAGGGGCGAATGCGGGAGTTCATCCGCTAGCAAGAATATTCGAGTACTGCATCTACTGAGAATAGTAATTTACCTTCTGTAAAACAAGTCATCATTTATCAGGATAAGCAACATAATTTTATTTTTCAATACAGGTCCGTGTTCAAGAGGTTCGGGTTAACGAGGTTTTACTGTAATACTATGCTACTCTTTTTCGTTTTGGCGAGGTTCTTTTATAATTGAAACGATTCGGTTTAGTTTCTTGTTCATAAAATTAATGGCAAATATCATCCCGATATTTACAATGCTTTTCACTTTATAAAAAGGCTCACCTCAGTTCATAATGTAATGAGCAGACATCGGATCGCATACACCTTAGGAGTCAATGTACGCACACAGGTACAGATGTATTATTTTATCTTGACAGGAATCCTGCACGGTAGGGATGAGCAGCAACTGTGGTGGGGATAGTGCACATATCGCCACAATGCGTCACACGCGTAAGATTACAGAGGGGAGGGCGGTGCATAAGGTGTGTAAAAGCAAATTTCATTCTCGAAGCCAGTACTGCAGCTCTTATAAACTGAGTTGTAATTCTTATTATGGTAGTACTCTCCACGCCGTTGTTGGATCTTAAATAGTACATAGGCATTTGCAACAAAACCCTGTTCTCCTACAGCAGGCATGATAAACAACTGTCGGCCTTTCAATATCGCTGCAGAGTCCCTGTAACGTATTTCACTCCAGACATATGGTCTAGTATGTACTGTATTTATATGTTTCATCCGTATAAACTATATAAACTTCACTTTGATATCTCCGAATATTTCGTAAATACTTAAGCCTTTTTGCTCCTATGGTTCGATTAAAATTTGTCTGTCACGCTTAGCGTTTTTTTTTTTTTTTCCTTCAAATAATCCTAGCTTCAAAGGTACTCTTCTTAATGTTCAGACACTGCCTTCGAAGGCAGTAGAATTTTTAGCTTCATAAGCACTTTCTTCAAAGTTGGTCTTTGTTATTCTGTGCTTTAAAAATTATTCATAGTTCGCCTAACTACTTCTGAATTACAACATCCAAATTAGATTTTGTGCATGTTCTTAATCTTTGTTTACTGGGCATAGAGAAGGACGTTGTTGCACCAGCACCAATGGCTTTACTTTCCTTAATAAATCTCCTAATCTGCTTTCAGACACAACTGTTGCCTCAGATACCCTTCCCCAGATTTTTATAGCTGACCCAGACCATTGTTCCTTTTTTATAAATCTATGGATATTGGTTATTACTTCTCGTGTTTTTAAATGTAGCACTTTATTTCCTAGTGTGATGCTAGGAGGCGTCATTTATAAGTGCTCTCTTGGAACCAGGAGACAAGCACATTTTGAAACAAGCTGTAGTGTTACCGAGTAGCTCTGCACGTGTTTAGTTGATCGCAAGTGCTACGCAACTGACCTGTGCTCCCCTGCAGTTGTAACCGTTCTGAGGTGGACTCGTCCAGATAACATTGCGCATCGCTCTGCACTTTTCAAGATAAAAAGTTCATCTGTACTATACAAGGCCAAGCGTGACATCAACAAACGTCCGTGTCAACAAGTATACCGAAGCGCTGTGTGTGTACAGTCCGTTACGGATACAAAATGTAACCTACGTTACAACATGCCATCCCGCTCATTACCTTCGATGCGGGAATTAAAGTGAACAACCATGTACATTCCTGAATCGTCGAATGTGGATTTTCTGCGCATCTTGCTGAAACAATGTGGAATTACTGGGAGAAATTTCGTTCAACGTCACATGATATTAATGGTGCACATGAGTAGTACAAATCATATTCATGTGTTTGCCCAAGAATTATTTTATTTATTATTTTACACAGCACTAAAAATCCAGTAATTTTGTTAGAAGGCTGTACAACTTATTTATTTTGGTAAGTGGTGTATTCTGCATATTTTTAATTTTTGCAGACATTTGGACAGCTCGAAATTATATTATTCAAGTTGTTTAATGGCTATTGATAATACCAAAAGCTTTTGATTTATAAAATGGAGATTTTAACTGCATGTTTTCCCCGCGACTGACGTCAGAGTTATATACAGGGAGACTCGTAAAGTTCATATCCCTTCAAAGGAGTATGAGATCTTATGACTGGTAATGAGAAAACGTTTGAGGAGCTTTGTGCTCTCTGGAGGGAAAGGGAAGTTCAATAGCATTTGGCAGATCACGATGACGTCATAAATAAATCTACTATCTCCACTAACTGCTGTATTCCTCTCACGAGACTGTGGCCGTAAGGAATGTGTTAGACATTAACAAATCTGAGAAATTTTTTTTTTTTAAAGCGGCTTTATATCAGTCTGTCGGGGTTCCGCAAAGAGCACTCCCGTTGGTCCAGGTGCTGTTGCGGTGCAAGGTGCCCATAGCAGCTGCGGGTGGAGGAATGCAGGCCAGGCGACGGCCATGACCCGAAGGCCCTGACCGTGGCGCGTGGATAGTAGGGGCCTTTGGCGGCTACTTGAGCCGGGGGATTCGTTTGTCAGTTAAGGCACTTTTAATTGTCGTGTCTAGGGGGCGGTTTCCAGGCTCTTGGAAAGTAAGTTTCAAGTCCGTGGCGTAGTCTTTGTGTGCTGTCAGTTGAGGTTGGAGTAAGCGGTTGCAGTACTGTCAGTCGTGTGGAGAGTTCAGTCTGGGTGGAGATGATCTTGTCGAGGTGTGACGTCATATTGGTGAGTTGGGGGAGCTGTGCAAGTTTGGCGTCCAAATTGTCGTGAGGTCGTTCGTTAAGTTGCACTTCGATGCGTTGCAACTTACGTTGGAGTGAGGCTAGGATGGCCTGTTGCTCTTTGGCATGTTGTTCTGTCTGCTGTAGTTTGGTGGTTATGCTGTCTGTTGTCTGTTTAAGCTGTGTAACTGTGGGGGAGAGTCGGTCTGGTGTGGTAGTTCTGTTCGTCAGGATTCCGTGGATGGAAGTCAGTCGGTCTTGTACGTCAATGAGGGCGGCGTGATGGGCGTCTTGTCGTTGGGCTGCAGCGGTGACGGCTTCCTCCAGGTTGTCCTCTGCGTGGAGGTCCTGAACCTCTTCCGCTGGAGGCCGGTGGTTTGCGGCGTGGAGCGTGGTTGACAGAAGCTCCTTGAGGGTGTGAAGTAAGCTGGTGACACCCTGCAGGTCCTCTCGGAGGCAACCAATGGCTTGCTGCCATTCCGTAGGCTCGTTGGCGGCTGCCCTCCGGGGTGCTGTGTCCTCTGAGTCTCCGCGTGGATAGGTGTGATGTTTCCTCCTCCGGCGTCCGAGTCCTAATCAATCGAGAAAAATTTAGAAAGATTTTTTTATTTTTAGTAATTTTTTTTTAATGGTATTTCTTTATTAACAATAACAAGAAGTTTTAACGAGGGATTTGAATTTAGGATTTGGGATGGCAGTTATTCTTCTGCCTATTGTGGAGTTCCGCATTAGCACCTCCGTTGATATCGTCATCGTATGCTGCCGCACGGTGTGCGGGAGTGCGTTGGGGATGGTTTCCTTGGCCATGACCATGACCGAAGTCCTGAGCATGGCACGAAGGGGTTTTAAGAGTACTTTATTTAATTTAATTAGAGTAGTGGACCTCTATTGTTGGGGAATATGGGCATGTCTTTTTGCGCGTTCGCGAAGAGAGAGGGTAGGATGATCGGTGTTGGGCTGAAGTTGATGCTGAACCAGGTGGTGGAGCAGTTGTAGGAGCTGGTCTAGTTTGGCGTCGGTGTTGGTGTGACTCTCCTCCAGCCGTGAGAGCTTTCGCTTCACAGATGATGAATTGTCATTGTTGAGTTGCTGTAGATGTTGTTGTGCCAGATCTAGCCGGTTTTGAAGTTCCGATGTGGTGTCTGCAGAGCGTTGGGCGATTGCTGTTAAATTCCTAAGCTGGTCGGTCTGCTCGGAGTGGCGTTCTGTGAAGTTTGCGGTGATTGTCTCTTCCAGTTGTCCAAGCCGTGGTGTGATGTTGAGCACCTCTGAGTGGAGGTCATGGATTTCTTCTCTGGAGGACTGTGTCGCTGTAATCGAGTTCTCCAGAGAGGTGAGTCGGGCTGCGATGTTCTCCACCTCCCTCCGAAGTACCTGTAGGGCTTCCCTCAAGCCATCTTGAGGAAGGGTGGTAGGTGCTGCTGCTGATGTCGAAGGTGAGGGAGGCACGTCTTCCCTGGTTGTCACTGTGTGGAGTTGTGTTGGGTGCCTTGGTCTGGGGTAGCGTGGGCACTGCGTCTGACCTGTAAAATGGCCTAAACCATTACAAGTGGCGCAGTACCTGCGGCGGTATCGGAGATCGTGTTTTGTACATTCGGCGGTGAGGCACTGTGTCCCACAGTAGTGGCACCTTGGTGGAGCGGTGCAGGTGTTGGTGCAGTGGCCATAGTTACAGCATCTCCGACAGGGAAAGTGTCGCTCTAGCTTACTTGCCTCGAGTCTGAGACGGCGTCCTAATAAGGGCAGTTCCGTTCTCAAGGCAGCTTCCACCTCCGCGCTGTCAGCTAGATGCAGGCGGACGAGTGTGGTGGCGCCTCTTCTCGTCGATATGCGGTTGGCTCTCCAGGCGGAGGGCCACTTCTGCTTTGCGGCGGTGAGAACAAACCTACACGGTAGATCACGGGGGACCCCGTTGATGACTACGGTGTAGGTTCCTGGAGAAGTTGCTGGTGCTGGTGAGGAATGCAGCGAACTTATTGGAGAACTTATTGGTGTGTGTCGTGCTGCGGCGGCGTATGAAAGCCGCTGAGTTGGGCTTGGCGACTGCTGAGGATGCGATTCAGCAGGTGGAGTTGCTGAGATCTGCCTTTCGGGTGTTGCTTCCCTTGACGGTTGCTTGCGCTCCCGGCAAGCATTCTGCGTGGTAGGGGAAGCGGGCCGAATAGCAGGAGAAGGCGTCCGAGAGCTGGCTGGCGACGGTTGCGGTGAAGGTAGCTTCTGCGAATGGCCAGTCGGCCGGCAGGCATCCTGCGTGGCGGGGGAAGCGGGACTGGCTGCCCAGAACTTCCCCTGCGGTGCGGCGAGGGGCTCCCTCTCAACTGCCGGCAGCGGCAGCGAGGCGGGAGACGGCGGAGAGCAGGCTGGCGAGAGCTGCGGTGTAGGCTTCGGTGCCTGGCTCTGTTTCCTGGATGACGCCTTCTTCTTTCCCATGATGTGTTTCTCCCCGGAGTCTTCGGCGTGGTACTGCGTGATCCTTCCACCTCGGAGTCTGCGGCGCGAGTTAGAAAGATTATGGCTAGAGCTTCTCTATACAATAAAAGCTCAGACCTCTTAGAAAACACGCTCTGATGGTAGTAATACTGGGGTACTTGCATTGCGACAAATGCTATTAGCCACTATATGTCATATCCTGTTTTACTACATTTTTAGAATAAATTCCACAATTCTACCCGCTTGTAAATATTCGGGGACTGCAATTTAATTAAAGCTTTCATATATTTGTCTGTTTGATCTTTCTCAGCAATATCTGTTTTATTAGTTAACGTTTGTTTTTGTTTTTTCTTCTTTAGGGATAACCCATATGGCCATCGGAGAGACAAAGTAATAAAAGGACAATTAAGATGATTGGGAGGGACTAGATTTGTAGATCACTTTCTTGAAGAAATTGAATAAGAGCGTGGTATACGGGTTTGTGGCGGGACTGTAACAGGGGATGACGCTAGCGGGGAAAGGAACAGAATGGTCAAGCAGGCGCCGGAGGAGGGAAAAACGTTTGGCGAGAGCAACTGAACAGATGATTGAGGTCAGCGATTTCACCTGGGTCATCAGGACATGCAGGGGAATCGATGAGACGTAATCTGTGTAGATGCGCAAGATAACATCCACATCCAAGCCACATTCTAATGATGGTGGTGAGATGTCGACGGGCAATCCCGTTGCTAGAGAACCAAGTAGTCGCGGAAAGCTGCGTCTGAACGTTCCAGCGCCGGTAGGCTTCGGGACGAAGGACCGGGAAGAAGTGCGTGTAGGGCAGTTGGGTGCCTAGATAGGTACCTTAGGTGAGTCTCTCTTTTGCCAGGTGGTCGGCGACTTCATTGTAGCGAATTCGACATGCCCTCTTATCCAGGATCTGAGCTTTCTGTCCGGCTATGGTAGCGGTGTTCACCAAAGTCTGGATCTCGTAAAGATAACAGTGTATATCACTCGTCCAGAGAGGATGTGAGAGTCTCTGCAGCACACTGTGCGCCGGTTAAGACCAGTAGTTTCGGGAAGCCCCAAAAAATCCCATATCAAAGCTTCACAAATGGCCAGAACCTACGCAGTGTAGTTGGAAGCCTCCATATGTAGGCGGTATCGGGCCAAGTCATTAGTAGAAGGACAGACCTACTTCATCAGCAGATTTAGAACCGTCGGAGTAGGTAGTATTGACATCCGGCCATTTGACATTCAAGAAATAAGTAAAAGCGACGTTTACGTCAGGGCTCCAAATGATGTAATCAGGAAGATAATGCACCAAAAGATTCAGGAAGTGCAACTCAAATGGACATTGAAACCCAAGAATAGAGGGACATTTCAAAATTAGTGGGAAAACATGGTATAAATCCTGAGCACCCAGTAAGAGTAAGGGTAATCGTCGAATAACAGGGAAGTCCTCGTTGAGATAATTGGCGACGAGATAGTGAAACGTCCGCAACACTAGGTGGGCGTCAAAGGAGGGAACGACCAACTTGGTAGCGTAGATGGTAGCGTGCCTGCCTCACGTGTAAGAGGTCCCGAGTTCGAATCTCAATCAGGGTGAGTTACCTGGACAAGGCTTTTTCTGGAGTTTTTCCTTATCCTGAAAAACGAATGTCGGGTAGCTCTAATCTCCATGGATCCTGGACGCATTTGAGCATCATTTCACCAATATCATTCATCGTCCGATATGACTTAACGTTGGAGGACGTAAATTACAAAAACATAAAGGGAGAAACCCCCTTTGTATTTATTCTAGGTTCTTTATTTAAAACACTAATGCCCGATTACACCAACAGATGTTATGATTAACACGGGTTTAACAATAGTTGTAACAAGAATTGCATCACACCAACAAGTGTTAGCTTAACACTCGTGTTAAATCTCTTGTTAAACTAACAAGTCACATTTCTGATGTTAAGTCCTTAACAATTGTAAATAGTCAAGATGGCAGGTGTGAACGTAGCTCTTGATATCGATTTGCTATATTTAAGACCGTCTAAATGGCATTCGTAATAGAGTACGGCGTATGAGGAGAAATGATTTTGAGGATTTTGAGGAACTATCACCATAAAATTTTTACGGAAGTATAGACTGACGAAACAAGTCGCTATGAAGTTACTGCGGAAGTACAAGAGAGGTTAGAATATGCATAGAAAGGCATATGCTGATTTCGCCTTTGCTTCAAGTATTAATAACCTTGCGATTTTATAATTCACTGAATTATGTGGATAATACATTGTCCACCTCCTGTTCTGAAACGTTCAAGTCACTCGTTACTTGCACTTCTTCGCACCTCGTTTTAAATTTAGGTAATACTGAGTTAGAACATGCATCGAAAGGAATATGCCGATCTCGCCTTTGCTGCAAGTATTAATAACCTTTCGATTTTATAATTCATTGAATTATGTGGATAATACATTGTCCATCTCCCGTCTTGAAACGTTCAAGTCACTCGTCACTTGTTCTTCTTCGCACCTCGTTTTAAATTTAGGTAATACTGAGTTAGAACATGCATCGAAAGGAATATGCCGATCTCGCCTTTGCTGCAAGTATTAATAACCTTGCGATTTTATAATTCATTGAATTATGTGGATAATACATTGTCCATCTCCCGTCTTGAAACGTTCAAGTCACTCGTCACTTGTACTTCTTCGCACCTCGTTTTAAATTTAGGTAATACTGAGTTAGAACATGCATCGAAAGGAATATGCCGATCTCGCCTTTGCTTCAAGTATTAATAACTTTGCGATTTTATACTTCACTGAATTATGCGGATAATAAATTGTCCACCTACTGTTCTGAAACGTTCAAGTCACTCGTCACTTGTACTTCTTCGCACCTCGTTTCGAATTTAGGTAATACTGAGTTAGAACATGCATCGAAAGGAATATGCCGATCTCGCCTTTGCTTCAAATATTAATAGCTTTGCGATTTTATAATTCATTGAATTATGTGGATAATACACTGTCCACCTCCCGTCTTGAAACGTTCAAGTCACTTGTCACTTGTAATTCTTCGCACCTCGTTTTGAATTTACGTAATACTGAAGAAGATGTTTCGTGTTTCTAGTAATGACAGATGCATTTGAATTAAATGCGTTTCCAATTTTTTCCCACGTGACATCTTTCTCCTTTACATACACCGCATCCGTACTCTTATTATACTCTTATTTTCCACGATATGCTTATACTTCGTCACCAATTCAATTAACAGTTCTCTCTCCATCTATGTGAAATTTGTTTACAATTTTGTCTATCCGCCATTTGTTTTAGCTATGTGCAGACGAAATTGGAAACAAAAGCGCATCGCAGTACGTTCAGAAAATAATACGAGTCATCCATAGCCTTCTATATCTGTAATATTTGCATGTTTATTGGTGTTAACACGGGTTTGTTAACATTTTCAGAAAACAGGTTGGTGAAATGCAAGAAATTTAACACCTTTGTTAGTGCTGTTACAATTGTTACGTTACATTTGTTAACGTCGATTTTAACATTTGTTGGTGAAATCGGGCATAAGTCAAGTTGTGCTAAATAGTAAAGGAATTGATTTATTTTAAGAAATTATTCATCTGTTACAGCTCTTAGTGCATTAGTCAGTTGATGCCTCGCTTATGGAATCTACAGTTAAGTGCAAAGCTACTACCCCCATTAGTCCTGGACCCATAGGAACAAGGACCCGGGGCACCTTGTACCCGGGAGCGATGGATACTCCGGAGCTCTTTCCATAGCGCAATACCTGGAATCTAAAAGGGACCCCCCCCCCCCCCCCAACTGAGCACAACGTCAAGACGGGATGGAAGTGGATACGCCACTTAAGCGCGTCAACCCCGCAGGGAAGACTACCGAAAACTTCGGTGGGGCCACCTGGTGATCCTAGCACACCTTCTACTAGCTCTGCAGGCAAGTACCCGGGACTTCTTAGGCAACCCTCTACCCCCTCCAGGCACATTTTGAAAATTGCTTTGATGTTTCCCTTCTCCGAAATTTTACTTGGTAAATTGTTGTCATCTGGCCAATGAGAGCAGGTGGTCGGCACATCTGAACTATTGATTCCACAGCTTAATAGATTTCCGATAATCTGTTAGCGTTTCAAGAGAAGCAGTATCATATCTTAAAAGCATAAATTCTCAGTGGAGCCAAAATTCTGTTTCTATAATCTCGCAAAGAAGTTTCAAATGAGTCATAAATCAGAATAAATAACAGATATTAACATTTAGGCGTTCTTCCAAGTTTTTCACAAGTCCCTTATAATGTTAAAAGTATGCAATCCTGTAATATCCCAACACCAACTATTGTTTATTCATAGAATTTAATACAATATTTTGTTGAAACTAAAATGTTCTTAATGTAATTTCACGTTATATTTATCATCATCGTCGTCTTCGTCAGCATCATCATCATTATCAAGCAAAGTGATGATTTGTTGGAGACATTCATTCCAACATGACAGTACTCGATGGAAACTGGGATCGGTAATGTGTAGTTGTGTCTGAATTGCGGGTTGCACAAAACCAAATTATGCATAAGGGTCCGATGAAGCATATCAGTGCAGATATTTCACCCATTTATTATTTTTTACAATGATCAAAAAAAGGCCAGATGACCTGTAGTATACGATTTTGTGATGACAAGTGATTACTGTAGCCGAGCTGTTACCCACACTTTGACAAGTGGTCTCGTTAATTTCCAAGGGGCGCAGCAAACCAGTGTATTGCAATCCAAACCTTTCGTAACCCACAACAGAGGCATGGTTAGCAGTAATAGAATTATTCACAAATATTCTTTATTGTACCAAAGGGAATTTTGAACTTTTTATGGATAGTTTTTTTCCCCTTCTTAATGGACCAAGAGTTACTGTGAATTGAAGCACCAAAATATTTATATATGTATATCTGAAATGCAAGTATTGCATTTTACTTACTCTTATAGGGAAATACGAACAAAACTTTTAATGATATAAAATAATATTGCAAATTACTGTTTAACAAAGAAAAATTTCAAGAGGGTTATTGTAATTTACGTGCTCCAACATTTAGTCTTATCGGACGTTGAATGAAATGGGTAAAATGATGCTCAATGCGTCCGGGGGTCTATGGAGCTTTGAGTTACCCGACATTCGTCTTTCAGGATAAGGGAAACCCGGAAAAAACCTTATCCAAGTAAAGTCTGTTTAGTTAACGCGTGTGCGTTAACTCTGTGTGCGGCCTCTGCCTTTGACGAACCCTTATAACCGTTTTACAAGACAGACCCTCCTTCTCGCAGTCCTATCTGCAATATATATATAATCGCCAAGCTACAATTCTACTGGTTTCCATAATAACCCTTAACTTATTCGAAGTACGGTATTTGAGACCCAGCTCCTTTAGGAGACCACGCAAAGTGAAGCGCCCATAAGGGAAATTACAAATTTCTTACAAATGTGCAACCAATACCTCTAAGGTGGCGCTCTTCCTTTTGCATAGAATCTATAAATTTCTCGACTGATTAAATCACG
Source organism: Mantis religiosa (assembly GCA_030765055.1). Lineage (NCBI taxonomy): Eukaryota > Metazoa > Arthropoda > Insecta > Mantodea > Mantidae > Mantis > Mantis religiosa. The sequence goes on from CM060954.1 coordinate 45,513,631, forward strand.
TGTGAAATTATCTACTTTAGAGAAACGTTTCCTTTTGTTTTCACACTTGATCGGCGTCTTTGCTATTCCTTTCGTCACAATATTTCTTACTGTATTTCTGTGAATACCCAGAATTTATCATCAGGTTCATTGCACCACCCCTTACCAAGATTATTTGTCAGCACATATTTATATGTGTTCAAAACAAGCGCTTGAATTTGCTTAGAAACAGTTCCCGTTATAACTTCTTTTTGAGGCTTTTCCAGTAATATAACTCGGCCCAGTTATTCACACTATTGTCTTCACTTTGATTATTTTCACTTGACTGAACGTTATCTACTACTTCATTTGCACTGCATTTCCCTCCCACGGTCTCCACATCGTGACACACAAAGAATTTCTGCACGTAATGAAACAGATCAACTGGAAGTTGGAACGTTGGCAACTGAGACTCCACGTGGAGTACACACGCGACTGTCACTTATAGAAAATCAGGGTTGCTATTGGTCCTCAACGGCAGTGTTCCATTTCTGAAGTGTGGAGATAGATTTATGGCGGCCATTAGTGGGCGGTCGGGTCAGGTTCCTTTGACTCCGAACTGCACACGCATTAACTAAACAGACTTTAACTCACCCTGACTGATATTCGAACTCCGGACCTCCTTAACGTGATGCTCATATGGTCCCATCTACGCTACCAAGACAGGCTTTCAAGAGATACCATAATCCAACACTAAAATGAAAACAAAGATTAAACGAAACACCGTGTTACTAAATTTAGTGTATTTCACTTTTAACCTAGTACATTGACGGAAAGTAGTTATGCACATTACAAAAGAAAAACATATTCGAATCAGTCATATAAGACAAAATCAATATTTCAGTGCGGCCCATATATCCTCGCCAATGTTACTTATTTCGGTTCGAATGGCTCCCTTGAGAACATCAATTGTCTGCAGCCTATTCTTGTACACTGTTCTGTTTTTAGATACCCCCACAAGAAGAAAATCCGGTGATGTTAGGTCAGGGGATCTGGGGGGCCACAGACCTTTGAGTATTTGATTATCAAAGAAACTGTTTACAAATTCCATGGTGTCATTAGATGTATGGCACGGTGCTCCATCTTGCCAGAAATAACCTTCTCTCAGTTCGATATCATATCTGTAAAACTGCAGAGAATATGAGACCAGTGCAAACATGTATAGATGCTGGTGTAGGACACTTCCAGCTTTTTCTCTGAGATGTAAATAGCGTGATGTAATCTCCCAATTGTGTACTATATTCTCCCATAGCTACACAAGTGTCCTATTATTGGTTCAAAAGTTATGGTGTATTGATATGGTTACTAAATTTTATTCCATCTGCTAAACCATAAGTAACATAATTTTTAACCTGTGCAAGGAAAATAAGGGTTTTAAGGCTCTTTGAATATATGGTGTCAGTATATATGAATAACCTAACGTTTCTGTTAACTTTTGTTCAGCATGGCCTTATGGATGGGGCACACTTTGATGTCATTTTGCGCTTCACTCATTGATGCTTTACCCGCTTTTGTTTCTGCAAGTGAGCTTTGAGAGAATGAAATGGCTGCTATTGTGTAAAACACGGAAATCTCCTGCCTTAATGCTCAGTCTGTAGTTGACTGCGGGAGTTGTATTCTTTTTGCTACTCGGGCTTATTATTCATATAGTGACGTACGGAAGACCTCTTGTCTTTGATCGATCGTTTCTGGCATAAAGCTTACTGCTTATCCTTCTTCTACACGTGGTGAACTTCCTCTCTACACTCGTTTAGTTACCTGCAATATTCTATCCTGTATTTCTTTTCGTCAGATTAGTAAAGGTTATGGCCAGTGGTATTATTGATACTCTTCACACAGTGTGTTAGAATTCGTATATCTTTTGTTCTAAAGAAAAGGCCCCTGCCTGAAGTATAATCTTAACAACACTAGTCAACAGTGGTTTTGGTACAGATATTGTAATGTGACATAAAATATGAAATCAGAAAGTGTCCATCACATAAGCATTAAAAGTTATGACATTCAAGTTATATAACTTAGTAGAATTTACTAAATAATTCGTAAGTGCTTTGTATTTGAAAGGAGTGTGATAAAAGTTAGTGCAGTGACCTTTTCTATTCTTAGCTCCAATATGAACTACTTTTTAAATGTAACATGTAAGATGGGATTTTTATTGAGTCACAAATTAGGAAGTTAATGAATGATAAGAACTTCGAAGAAACCGGAAGTTTGGCAATCAGGTGACTGGTTTCTGCATCACGACAACGCTCCAGCACACATGGGCTTACGAGTGACCCACTATTTGGCATCTCAGAGGTGGTCTGTCGTTCTCCACGCTCCGTATTCGCCGGACCTAGCCACATGCCACTTTTTCCTATTTCCACGAATGAAAAAAACGCTAACAAGGGAGCGTTATGATGATGTGGAGGCGGTAGAAACAGCTTCGCGAAGGGCACTGGACAATATCAAACTTGAAGAGTTCCAAACATGCTTCTCACAGTGGGAAAAGAGGCTTGACGAGTGCATCGCATGTAATGGAGAGTATTTTGAAGGTGACTGAAGTAATTTTGTAAAAGGGTTCATCAGTAAAGTTTTTATGACAACAGTGTGGTTTATTTTGGGTCCCCCCTCGTATATTTTGTTGATGGTTAAATAGTAAACCAACTTTAGTAAAGAAAGCTCGCCTAGAAATATTTTTAATAGTATACTATGTAAAATTTCTCTTTCAATTAAAACCTAAGGAAATTTTTATATATCTATTATTAATTTTCTGTTTTATACTCAATAATCCAATGGGAAAATCACAGTTTCGTTTGTATTAGCGATCGTTTAATTTTTGAGGGGAAAGTCCAGTGAAGATCAACTGCAGAAACTGCATTATTGAGTCTGATCATATTACATATCAATGCCCAGTAGAAGATCACTCTGCTAGTTATGTAGGGTTTCCATGCTGTTTTAGTGTGCACTTTCGGGTTCCACATTAGCACCCTGGTTAGTATAATGAATGATGTCGGTGCTGGTATGCATTTACCAAGTATAACTCAGGAGTATGGCTCATATCTGGTGATTATTGGTTAAAATTATTTCCCATATTTTTTCTGAGTATCTTTGCGGTAGTTGTATGCATTATTCCTAGGTAAGCAAGCCAAAATTATCAATGAATGAATGAAAGTAAATGGTTTAAGCCTTTTCGGTCCCGTTGCACGTAGGCCGCATATTGGGCCCATTGTGCCCATCTTATTGGAGTGCTTATTCAAGTCTCGTGGTCTCCAAAAGGAGAGGATAAGTCTTGGATGAGCACTCCTTATATCATCTGGTCTCAGTTTGTCTGAGCCCAGAATAAGGTGTCTAAGTGTAGCAAGTGCTTCACATTCAAACAAAATATGTAGACAAGTTCATCCACTCCACCGCACTTCCTGCACGTTGTGTTAGCACTAAGCTTCATCGCATGCAGGTCAACAACAACAACACTTCTAATTTGTACCCGATTGAAGGTTTGCGGAATCCTGCTGTTCTTCTTGCTAGGTCCCTCGATCTAGACAGCGCCTGCCTAGCCGTGGTTAGATTACGCGATGAAGTGCCATGTTGAAGTGACACGTAATCAAGAATCTCACATCAGGCTATTCTTAGGTTAATACCAAGGACAGTTTCCGGACCAATAAAACGCGTTGGCGGAGTCCTCCCTGGCTAGTCTTATCAGCTAGTTCATTTCCTCTGATCCCAGGATGCCCAGGAACCCTGCAGAGCTTTGCTGGTCGGCAGGTACAGAGAACATTCAAGGTCTCTTGGCACTCTCGTACCAACTTAGAACTTGTTGTGCTAGCGCAGTGCCTACAGGGCAGTCTGGCTGTCAGAGCAGATACTAATCCAACCATGGGGCCAAAGCATCCCTAAGATGTGGTATACACAGGCCAAAATATCTATATATATATTTTGGCCTGGAGTACTGTAGAATAACCTCCCAGTGAGTACGATAGCCTCGTGTTAGGCCCATAAATGCCAGTCCCGGTCTCCGAGTCGGTCTTGGACACACTCAAGAACCCACAGGCCACGAGTTCATTCCTCTCTGGTCGAGAAGCTGACTCTATATTTAGAGTGATCCTTTAAGTGATGATGGTGCATCATCCTGTTATGCAGATGAATAATGATGATGATAATGTTGTGCTACTCTGATGTTAGATTCTCAAAATTCTCAGTATATTCTCATAATAAAAATAAACGTTTTCAATAAATTTCAATTTTTTCACATATCCTGTCTTATGATCATGTAGACTGGCTTTGCATTGTGCAAACAATTGCTTTTATTCAGCCTCCGTTGTTCTGAAAACAGAAGAATAGCTAGAAATGATCATTTGAATACTAATTCAGAATTAGTTAGCATGCGGATAGACAAAACTAGCGCTTCTACATTCCCTAATTTAAATAACATGACCTACATGTTTCACTAGCGAGTCTACGTGTTGCTTGCTGCATCCTTTTTTATCTTTTACTGTCCCGGCTAATGGATAGAGGCTGTGGTGAATGCAAAATGTTGAATACAACGGCATGTGGTGTTTAATATTAATGTACGCATAATTATATGTCTGACGATATTTTTATTTAACACGATATTATATATAGTGATAATCCCTAGGAAATATTTAATAAATGAAGTGAATAACCCTTAAGAGGATTTATATATTAAATCATTTATTTTTGTTAAAGTTTTCACAAAGTTTGCATGTTCTTGAAATTAACTACTTTTCCAAGCTATACCAGATAATAAAACACTCATTTCCAAACCCTACGAAGATCGGTGAATTTGGTTTGAAGGAGGAATAAAATTTGTTTCTGTTGTTATAGAAGAAAAGAATGAAAGAGGCACTGGGAAATCTAGGCCTGGATAATCTCGTACAATAGAGGAATAACATAGGAATTGAAGATTTTGAAACACAAGAATTATTTAATATTTTCAACAACAAAAATGTATCGAGAATTTACGGGGAATTAATAAAGTGGATGGGGTAGGTAAAACTGCGTGGAAATAAGTAGGGGGAAGCTGTGCATGGGTGGGAACAGGTATTATAGAATTGAGAGGTTTAAAAACGGGAAGGGATTTAGAGAAGTTTTCAATGTGTGGAATGAAAGATAATTACTGGCCTACCATTTCGATGTGAAGAGATGAAAACAATGGGAGGAAATTTTAGGATTGAGAAATTATTCATCTACTACAGAAATTAGAAGTGAAAAGTTGCTGAACACAACATCAGAGAATGATCTCAAGAAAATGTATGCTTATTTAGGAAAGATAAATGACCTGACGTGGCATTTAAATTAATGAAAGCAGTCTTTTGTTCAGTAATGCGAATTTTGATAGTGTTTTGTCTTTGTTTATAGTTGTGTTATATCGAGTATTTCATTTGTGTTATAACATTTTCTAAATATCATGATGAGCGCATTCTTCGCCAGGCAAGTTTCAGGTCTAATTTTTCAATTATTCGCTGTTTTGCCCTTTGTTTTACTTTTACGATCTTCCTGAGATTTTATTGTTATTGTTATTTTATTCTAATGTGAAATTAAATGTCTACGGGCTTCTGTATTCATTAATAGAAGATAACTTAAAATTCATGTAAAAGTTTTATTTTGTAAAATCTTAGATGCAGTGATATTTTCTGAGAAAAGCACAAAGTTAAGTGCATGTTATAACATTATAGTAGTACCTAACTTCTATATTTTATTAATTTGTGCACAAAGCACTTTGCCAAGAGCGTGTATTTGGCTGTAACTGCGCATTTTCATTTCCAGGTAGAGATAAAATGACGGATGCACCATAATAAAATGGGCGAAGACCTACTGAAGGCGACGCAATTTTTTCCGGGAATGACATTAGTTCTGTAAAGCTCTGTTTACTTCCCAAGGCATTCAATTATTGCATTTACAATTAAATGTTTTATGTCAAATAAAAGTAGCTGAAGCTATAATCTGAATGAAACTTGCTGTAAATAAACGAAATAAATTTGCCATGAATTTATATGTAACAACCATAAAATTATGTTTTAACTTCAATATTTTTCTTAGTAATATTAAATAAAAACAATGTACAGTTGTCCTTAATTGTAAAGTAATAAAAACAATAAGTAGATAAACAGATGTCTACTAAATATACAACGAAAACAAAAGACAGAATTACCTATCTTATTCAGTAGATTAATTATAGAAATGCAGTGGATCAAATTAAATGATGGTATTCCAGTGATTAGTGGTTATGAGTGAAAACTGAACAGACTTAGGTACTTTTATTTTAGCCCGCAAAAAATAAAGCACCAATGAAATTAGTTAAAATTTCTAGTAATGGTATTTGAGGGGAGAATTAGACCTACCTAGATCACTGTAAAACAATCGTTCAGCATCTTCGTCAGGTAATAATGTAGAGGGAGTCGAAATGCCTATCTGGACATGTTCAGCAATAATTCAATAATTTAATTAATAAAAAATAACCTCTCTTAATCAGCAACTAAATAACAGCCTTTTAAATACATTGACTAGAATTGTATCGAAAAGTAGCAGTTTTTGAGTTTAAAAAGAACTAGATATATAACGTTTTTGATAATATAAGGCACTGTCACATTCAATAACATTGTGACTTTGTGGTGGTTTCAAAAGTGATTTTCCATGGCCTCCCAGATGTCGTTGGGCGCCGCCGTTGTCTCTACCGCGTTCAGGACTTCTGCGTCTCGCGTCTGGAGGCTGGCTGTTAACTGTGCGGCCTCTTCCTCTGGTGACCATTTGCTGTGTTTGGCCACGGTGTCGAACTGACGGCAGAAGGCTTCGAAAGTTGTCGCACCGTCGTATTTAGGTTTGACGCGCACAGATGTTGTGTCGCGTCCCGGCGCGTCGACCTTTAAATCCTTTAACCTCCTGCCGACGACGTCCTCCACAATGGTGTTCAGGGACTTTGTGTTGCTGTCGGCCGTTCTCTGCAGCTCGCCGTGTCTTCGACGCGCTCGCCCAACTCTGGGGCGTCCTCCCTCACGCCGGCCAACTATTCTTCAAATTTTTCGGCGAGGGCCTCGTTGGCAGCCTTCATTTCCTATATTTCGGCCTTCCTTTCCGAGGCCATTTTCTCGGTGATGTCCTTATCCCACTTCTGACACCAATTGTGACTTCCTGGGTTCGTAGAATTAAAAGTCAAATTTGCTGAAATTCTAAATGTTCAATTCTCATGTAACAACGTTACATCACATACACACAGTCTACCAAATTCGATGACAATAACAATCAGTTTTCCTTACACAACATTTGTTCACAGCTGTTTACGTTTTACTCACGACTCGCGACTGCCTGTAGGCGAGTCGTTGCCTTCTTAAATACCTCATTAATAATTTTAGATATTTCCGGAATAATAAAGAACCTGAATATTCTATCACCTTCCAGAAGCGTAACTTAATCTTTGCCGGCAAGTCCTCTACTTCCGCTATACACTATCCATGTGTTATATATCGGCACTATCGTTATCTGTCGGCTTTTTGTGCACACTAGCCGCGCTATCATAGATAACGGCTTCGCTACAATATTTTAACCATCTTAAATTAGAATATCTCTATGAAAGATGTACCAAAATGAGCGGAAAATTTTATAACATTCACATGCAATTAAAATCCAAATATGGAAGAAATCTGAGAAAATCACCATCTCAAATCTCCTTAATTACTTGAAGAAAATAAAAACTTCAATGGTAGCCCCAATCACTCTGTATCTTAAATAATAATATTGTGAAAAATATGAACAACTCATTTTTATATTCTGACGTAGAAAAAGTGAATAAAACAGTAAACTGGAAGGAAAACTTAAAATACACCGATGTAAGTGGTTAAGCATTACATTGTTACATATTCCAATTTTTCATTCATCTCCTGCATCAAATACTCTTGTTGAATCAAAAATCTATATGTTGCATTGGACATATTTTATCGCATATAATTAATTAAACATTTTAAATTTGAAGACATTCTTCGATTAGCTTAACGGATGTATATGGACCTGTAGTGAAATTAATTTTAGCAAAGGAATAACTAGAGGCGTACATTCGGAGAAAAAAAGTTACTTCAAAATCCTGATTCTAAGCAACCTTAACAAAAGATCTGAAGCTTTCCTGACCACGAATATGTTAAAGGTCATCTCGGGAAGCAAGCCAGGCGAAAAGACGATTAGAAATCGACGTTTCGGTAGTGTACATCTCTCCCATGATTAGCATATTTTAAGAAATTTTATAACCAATACTCTATAACTAGATGTAACCCAAATATCAACAAAGACAAAAAGTTACAATACTCGCATCACTGAACAAAAGACTGTTTTCAATAAATTAAATGCCAGCTCAGGAGACGGCGTAAGTATAGAAAATTAATCAGGTCAAACAAACGTAACTACTTAACTTGATGATCAGGCTGTATAGATGTGTGCTTCTTAAGCCGACGGATGTTCATTTTAGGGCCGGTTTCCAAAAGGAGCTGAACCGATATTAAGCATGCTCCTCTCGGAGGAAATGCTCAAAGCCTCTTTAATTCTCCCTTCCCACTAACTGCCAAGATTGTCGTCTCCCAAAATTTGGCTCTATGATCGTTATCAAAACACTGCTCTGCCAGTCCAGACTTCTCAGGTTGCATTAAACCAATGTTCCCTTCATGTTCGTTTATTCTGGTAGCAATGGTCCTTCCGGTTTGTCCTATATACGGTGTTCCACCTTCATAGGGAATGCGGTACACTCCCGGAACTTGGAGGTCCAGCATTAAAAATGAAAATCCGTCGGCTTATGAAGCACGGATCTATACAGATTGATTATCAAGTAGTTACGTTTCTTTTACCTAATTACTTTTCTTTACTCATGGCATTTCCTGACCTGGCATTTAATTTACTCAAAACAGTCTTTTGTTCAGTAATGCAAATATTGATAGTGTTTTGTCTTTGTTTATATTTGTGTCATATACAGTTATACATTTAATATGTGTTTCAAATGGGATGGTGTTTGTCCTTGAGCGCTATTAGGTAAGCAACCAATCGGAGTCCTGCGGTTTTGTCTTATTGCATTCCTGCTAAGTGATGTGTGAGGAGCGCCAACCTAATCACTCTGCGCTAAGACAAAAATTCGGATTTCGCCAAAACAGATCCATGTGGAAGGTAGAGAGTAATGTATCTAACATAACCATGAAAACCCCATATTTTTAGCTCAAATAGTTTTTCTAATACAAATAAATAAACCACTATTACCTGTATTATAACAATAAATCGCGACGTAAGCACTGTATGAATATCATTATTGGTTGGCATGTATGCGTGTACATATATTTGTAATTACACAGAACTGAAACCTAAATGTTTGACATGACGTGACAAAAGAATTACTTTGAATAAGACAGTTCGAGCAAGAGGAAACAATAAATTTCCTGCTGCCCTGGCAGAACGTGTCTGGTCACATTATATCTTTGCTTATGAATGGTTCGTAATCTCAGTTAAAAGTGTTTGGTGTGTATGTATGTACATATACTTTTCATTACTCAGAAGTGATATTTTAACTACTGACGTGACGGATAAAAGAAATACTGTGAATAAATCAAGGTGTTAAATTCGAGAAAGAGCAAACACTTCATTTGCTGTTCGCCTGTGGAATGCTGTATGCTTATGTTTATGAATGAATGCTGGATAAGAAGTGTTTATTCACTCTGGAGAGTTCAGGTCAATATCATTTACTTGTTCTTTACCCACAGTAGAGTAAGTGTTAAACAATGCAATGGCTTCTTGACGTGAATTTAGTGGCGAGTCAAAAAGACAATTATTGTGAAGCCAGGCTTGAAGTATTATTTTTAAGGTGTAAACGTTCTTCAAAAAATTGGGCAATGAGGAATATAGAAATCAGCTGGATTTCAAAAATGCTCAACGGCTTACTGCTGAAGCGTGTGTCCCGCATTTGGATTAGAAAAGCAGGTAATTCATGGACTATAATTATAGTTATAGTATTTAAAAATATACATAAATTGCGAAAATGCTTTTTCCAATTTTTATTTTGGCAACTGCATCATTGTAAAATTTGTAAAATTCGCTTACGCTTCCATCTAGCGCCAGGCAGACCTGTATGTTGTATGAGTGTGCGAGAGAGAGGGATATATAAAAGGAGTGGGGTAACAAGCTGGCAACGCTGAGTGTGATACGGCATCTGATTAGCTGGACTCCACAACTCTTCCCATTTGAAATACATAACAGTGGTTATTACATTTCGTATAATATTCCGATGATGGGAGCGATGTACGCTCCCGAAACGTGTGTCTTGTTTGCCGAGATGATCTTGAACAGGCTTAACAAATTTTCCTTCTCTGCTAGAACGGCTTCTAATTTATTTCCCTTGTTTTTTCCGCAATTCCGAACGCCATTAAAGCTTTCGAGAATGACAACTTCAGTCGGAGGTGAATGGGGTAAGGGACTAATGTGTTTCCCATAACTCCAAAATCAATGCATAATAAGCAAGTAAAATTCCAAACAAATAAACACGTATTAGTCAGTTTTACCATTTACATTTTGCAGTAACATACTTAAAGTTAAGAACACTAGGAATGCCACGACCTTCATTTTCTGTGGTTTCATTAATGGAGTGGTTTTTCAACAGAAACAAATATGCAGCGCTAAAAGATGACTCTCTTTGTTTCTGTTTTTATCTGAAATATTTAATTTTCTTTCAGTGCAACCTACACATAACCTCACAACTACGACAATGCAGATGACTGTCTGTACATAAGACATTAGTTTGCTTTTGTTATTCTAGACGTCACCATACAACTAAGACTCTTTATTTTTGTCTTCTTCCATTGCAAGGATTCTTTATTATGCGCGTACTTTCTGTATGCACTCATAAAAATATGTTCACACCGACAGTCGTTTCTACAAACTGTAGCTTTTATGCACCTTTTTTAATAAGTGAAGATTGGTTAAAACTTATAATCTAATGATAATGATTTGGTTTATTCATATACTTATTTTAAGTCACAAATTAATATTTAATTAGCCTTGTAGCGTTGACTTAAAGCCCCACATTTAACCTTAAAACCAGTTATCATAATTATTTTTTCTAGAATGTTTTCATGTTCACAATTTTTTGAACGATGGTTTAGAAATTACATACCTGAGAGTTTTAAGAGGGCTTCAGGATTACAGATTTTAAAACGTTTGTACACTAGATAGAAATATTAGATAATGCATTTAAAATTATTTTTAACCGGAAAAAATTTAAAAATTCCATAATATTCACATAGAAAACAATTTTCTCTAAAAAATAAACTCTTTCGCAGCAGTTTCTTTGTTTTTGTATATTAAGCTTAAATTGGAAAATGGGGCATTTCACATCACTGTATCAAAAATTGATTTATTAAGAATAAAAAGTAATATCTCTAAGCAGATTCACAATGTTCCTCAAAGCTTTGCATTGTTTTCCTGTTTTATGTACTAAGAATGTAGTAAACAATCAAAGAAGTTAGGATATATTTTTTGTTTAATGTTCTCTGATAACTTGCCTTAAAATACAGGGTGTCTCTAAAGGCACTATCCATTTCAATGAAGGAATACAGTGACTGAAAAATCATTATTATTTTGAAGCTTTAAATATATTCTAGTGCCCTTCTACATGACCTCCATCTACCTCAAAACACATACGCCATCTTTCAGTAGTGGAACGAAATGTAGACTGTAACTTGTCAACTGTAATTTGACCTGTTGCTTCCCTGATACGATTCCGTAACTCAGGCAGACCATTCACTTTGCTAGTGTACACTTTATATTTGATGTAGCCCCATGCAAAAAGGTCTAAAGGAGTAAGGTCCGGTGAACGGGAAGCCCACAGCCGAGGTGAAGCTCTGCCTATCCATCTCCCTGGAAAGGCTCTGTTTAGGTAATCACGGACGATGTTTGCAAAATGTGAAGGCGCACCGTCTTGCTGAAACACAACTATATCCAGTATACCATCCTCTTGAAGCTGCGGTTCAAGGAATAGTTATAAGATGTTGAGGTAGTTGTTACTTGTTATTGACCTTTCGGCAAAGAAAAATAGGCTATACAGTTTTGCGTTTTGTCATACCCAACCAAACATTGACTTTCGGTGTATCACGTTTCCACTCCGAACCTCATGTGGTTCTTCATATGCCCATATTCGGCTGTTCTGTCTGTGCACCTTCCCACAAACATGGAAAGTGGCTTCAACGAAGAATAAAATGTTGTCCACTCAATTCTCATTCTCTACACACTCCAGGAGGTCATAACACATTGCCCGACGACAGGCGAAATCCTCATCCTCAAGATGGTGCGGAACTTGAATGTGATACGGACGATTTCGTAGAGTGAAACGTAGAATTTTCCACATATTAGTGAGGGATGTTCAAATCCCTACTGAGGCGTTGAATTGATGCCTTTGGACTCTTATCACTGGCAATTTGAACCTGCTGCATTGTTTCTGCAAAGACGAGTGGTCGTCCAAGACGTGTCTCAACACACACACACACACACACACACACACACACACACACACACACACACACACACACACACACACACACACACACACACACACACACACACACACACACACACACAACACACACACACACACACACACACACACATACACACTGCTGTTACGCTTAAATTTGTTCACATGCCGACGAATTTGCGCCCTTGATGGGGCTGGTTTGTGGAATTTACTGGTAAATACCGCTCTGACGTCTTCATATGACAATCCGCGTACCCTTACACAAACAATGGCAACCCGTTCTTCTGTGCGAACCATCTTGCACTAACATACCAGTATCTGAAAAGAAAAACAAAATATTGCGTTTTCATTGAAATGGATAGTGACTTCAGAGACAGCCTGTACTTATTTTAAGTGAACTTTGTTCATTGTGTTTTAAATCACATTTATACATTTCACTAAGTCTAATTTATTGCTTTTGATAAAAAAAACACCAGGATTATAGAACGTTTTAGGCTAATAAGTAATCTTAGAGTGCATTAAATCTAAAAAGGAAGGCAAAGGACAATGTAAAGCTGACAGATCTACATTAAATAATCACAGATATTGTCAATCATATTGATGAAACATTATAGTAATACCGGCCCGCGTTCGACCCCACCCATGTGATGCGGATTTTAGGTCCCTGGTATAGGACCGGTGCCCATTCAGCATCGTGAGGAAAGTGAGGAGCTTACGCTAGGTAAACAGCCCTGGTCACGGAAACTAACTGTACGGCAGGGGGATGCCGAGATGTTTACCACATCTCCTCCCCGTATCGGTTGGATGATCGCCCACCTCTGCCGTGTGTAAGTGGGCCTGAGACCGGCAGTCGGGTTTTTAGGCCTTGGCCCTCCTGGGGTTATTATTATAGTAATAACTGAATTACCACTTCAAGAAAGCAGTTTGTCCAAAGAGTTGTTTCATGGGAAACTAAAGTAATGTTAAGTAAGGGTATATTGCTTTGACTCAAAATGATTTCTTGTGGAATTATTAATATTACGATTATACAAACAGCAGGACTTCCAAAGAAAATTATACTTTAGCATTACACAAACATGCTGTTACCATATTTTATGATGAAGCCAAAACACTGTAGGCTAACTTTGTCAAGCATAACAGAGACATGAACAAATACTACAAGCTAATATCATTCTTGAAGTGTATGTCCGAAGATTAACATTCTTATAGGCTTCCAGTCTTTTTCAACTTACGCTCTCGGCATTGATATCAGAAGAAACAAGTGAGCGTTGCAGACAAAAGCATGTCATTGTGCATATTTTATCTATAAATATTGAGACGCATGATGATGATGATGATGATGATGATGATGATGATGATGATGATGATGATGATGATGATGATGATGATGATGATGATGATGATGATGATGATGATGATGATGATGATGATGATGATGATGATGATGATGATGATGATGATATACGGCGGTAATCAGCGCCCTTTAAAAAACTAGTCATGGCAAAAGCCAGATATAAAACTTTCTAAAAGCTATACAAGTGTAACAAAACCTATTAAAATACACGTACATAAAAGACATCAGTCAAAACCTACTAAAAATTTTGTTCACTAAATCCTAAACTCTAAACTAGAAAAGAATCTAAAATCCTTCTCCACGGGTCTCCACGCACGGCCTACACGTGGGTGGGCCTGTTGACCGTCTCCCTCAACTACGACGAGGAGCCCACACGAGGGAGACTGTTGGCTCGGGACCCCGGGTGCGCCAAACCCGTACCTACCGAAGTAGGCCCCTGGGGGGTATTGAGACCCAGCAGCTACGTCCAAGTTTATCAGGAGTTCTGCCCTGGGTAGTCGCAGTTGTGAACAGATAAGCTGCACGTTCGTCCTCCATAAATAAAATAAGCACTGTTACTAGATAACTAGAACGTTCTGTATGTTTCGCCACCTCGAACATACTGGAACTCAGGGCAGGCCATTCCCGCCTTCCCGCGCAAACACTGTCACTGCTGACTGAGGGGTGTGACGTCACTGAGAATACAACGCAAGAGCGCTTACACGTGAATGTGCGTAATGCAATATTATGATTGCACATTATTAGATAAGATAAGGCACTGATACATGCAAATTCCACAATCCTTCTGATGAAATAAACGAGATGCAGTTGCTTATGAGCTATTGTAGTTATTGTCTGTGGCTTTTGTGGTAACATTATGAGTATAAGTAGAAACCATTGCGCTGTTGCTGAATGCAAACATGCTTCGTATAAAACTACGGATGTGATTTTCCATTGTTTGCCTAAAGATCGAGAACTACAGCGCAAGTGGGTTTTACGCTGTAAAAGGGCTGATCCGGTTAATGTGAATAATGCAAGGGTTTGTCCCGATCACTTCCTGCCCGAAAACTATGAAAGGGATTTAAAAAACGAGCTGTTAGGTTTGCCGCTGAAAAGAAAATTAAAGGGCGACGCTGTACCGTCATAGAAAATTCCTAATTGGCATGGGGATGCATTTGAGGCGGTAGTAACAAGTACCAGCAAAACCAATTTGCAGGTAATTATCAGATACACATTCCATTTATGTATTTGTTTCTAAGTGTACACTGAGTTTATTCGCTCCTTTTTATAAGAAAAGTTTGATGCGTGGAATTAATAATAATAATAATAATAATAATAATAATAATAATAATAATAATAATAATAATAATAATAATAATAATAATAATAATAATAATAATAATAATAATAATAATAATAATAATAATAATAATAATAATAATAATAATAATAATAATAATAATAATAATAATAATAATAATAATAATAATAATAATAATAATAATAATAATAATAATAATAATAATAATAATAATAATAATAATAATAATAATAATAATAATAATAATAATAATAATAATAATAATAATAATAATAATAATAATAATAATAATAATAATAATAATAATAATAATAATAATAATAATAATAATAATAATAATAATAATAATAATAATAATAATAATAATAATAATAATAATAATAATAATGATGATGATGATAATTAATAAATAAATAAATAATAAAACTGTTTTTATTAATAGGCAATATCAGAAAGAGATCGCCGGTGCGAAGTTAGGACCGTGCGAAAGAGGGCGCTGTCTACTATAGTATCTTTATCTCCCCCCCCCCCCCCAAAAAAAATGAGCAGTCGACCAGCACGGAGGTAGCTCCTGACCACTCTGTTGTTGCTGAAGAGGAAATAATTAGACTAAATACTCAGATGCAAGCCCTGAAGAAAGAAAACAGTGTTTTGAAACGGCAGAACAAGGTACAGAAGTAATATTTTGTAGCTTCCATGGACAAAGTGCTGCGAAGTGTAATGGAGTGATGCAAAACTTAATTTCTATAATAAGTTCCAAGTTTCCTGAAATTCATCACAAAGTGATCTCTCTTAATTTGAGGACAAGAAACTTCATTAGAATTAGGCACTTAAACAAAAGAGCGAAGGCAGAAATGATCAGGAAACTTGCAGCAAAGAAAAGTCTTCAATGTGTTGCTTCGTCATTTTCTTGAGCTACACTGAGTAAGTACATATGAATAGTAACATGTTTTAAACTCTTAATACTAACTGCTAGAAAGAACCTTCATTATAATACACAAGTGGATGTTTATTCCTTCCGATTTTACACGTAGCAGAGCTTAAATAACACATACTGAGGGGCCAGTGTTTAACTCTCGCGGTTGAACTGTATTCTCAGTGACGTCATGCGCGTTAGCCAATGGCACCGCGACTCTCCGGAATGGCCTACCTGAGTACTCTAGTTGCCTTGACTGGAACTAACTATAAGCTAGCAGTGAATGCTGTCGTGAAGGGACTTCAGTCGCTGAGTTTCTGAGTGAGTCAGTCAGGGAGTGCATTTCTTGTGAGGCGAGAAGCGCTGTTCTTCGAGTCAGTTTGTGATGACCTGCAGTGAATTATATTACTGCAAGGAATCCGATAGTCTTGTGCTAGCATTCCCAGAAGGGGAGGCTGCGTCGGGCGTATTTCGTTGCGCGCTATGTCGTGGAAATAAGTGAAGTGAATTTAAAGCAGGATGAAGTGACAGATCAGTGCTAGTTTACATTAGTGAAGTGACGTTGTGAGGTCACTAACGTATCTGGAAAGATTGAACGGAACTATTAAGTTTCATTGAAAACTAACTGTAGTTAGAGTTTAAAATCTGTATCACATCACAACGCACCAACGTTTAAAGCAGATTTATTCTGTTCACGCGTTAAAATCCTTTTAGCTGTTATATAATTAATAATTGATATTCTCATAAAAACTCCTGGGGGGAAGATTGAAGTATAACGTTACTGAGATAAGATGTAATCGTGAGGAACTGAATGTAGTGAACTACGAAAACTGCTGCGACTTTCATGCTCCCTCATCCAAAATCCGGCCGGATATTACACTTTATTGAGCATTTCCTTTTAGGTTCATCTCCTTGGCATTTTTAGAGGCTCCTGCGATAGTGGGATTTCTCATTGGCTTTGGTAGTGCTGGAGTTCCATATGCAATTGTTCGTAATGCAATGATATGTAGTAGTGAGGGGTTATTCATTGTGATTGTAACATAGGATAGTGTGCAGTTCTGGCACATTTTAATGTATACTGATTTAAAGGCTAGAATGTTTTCTCTTTTTTGTAATTTACGTCCTCCAACGCCTTTTTTTTAATTAAAAAAATCCAACGTCAAATCATATCGGACGATCAATGAAATTGGTGAAATGATGCTCAAAAGAGCCCGGGGTCCATAGAGCTTAGAGCTACCCGACGTTCGTCTTTTAGAATGATGGCAAACCCCGGGAAAAGCCATCCAGTTAACTCACCCTGACCGACATTCGAACTCGGGACCTCTTGAACGTGAGCTAGATATGCTACCATCTACGCTACCGAGATGAGCTAGAACTTTGTTGCGGATATGTTCACAGAGTAATATAATTCTACGTAAAATAAAACCTGAAGGTTTCCTGGCGACACTATCAACATTCGCATTACTGAACAAAAGACTGTTTTCAGTAAATTAAATGCCAGGTCAGGAGATGGCGTGAGTATAAAAAATTGTGTCTAAGAAACGTAACTACTTAACTTGATTATTAAGCTGTATTGATCTTTGCTTCTTAAATCGACGGATTTCCATTTTAAGGCCGGTTTCCAAGAGGAGCTGAACTGAAATCCAGCATCACGATTAATCGTACTCTTTTCAGAGGATATCGCCAACGCCTCCTTAATTCTCCGCTTCCAGTAACTGTTGCATTTTGCCAATATGGTCGTCTCCCGAAAATTGGCTCTATGGTCGTTATCAAAACAATGCTCTGCCAGCCCAGACTTTTCAGGTTGCATTAAACGAATGCTTCGTTCATGTTCAATTATTCTAGTAGCGATGGTCCTTCCGGTTTGTCCTATATACGGTGTCCCACATTCGCAGGGAATGCGGTACACTCCCGGAACTTGAAAGTCCAGTTTGTCTCAACAGATGTTATATCTTCGGAGGTGGCTTGTGGATGGTCCTGATGTTGTTGATTAGATGATGTCTAATCATCTTTTCAGCTGGCTGGCTGGCCGAGAAGAAAGTGAGCATAATTTTACGTTTTAATCATTGGCTGCCTAACACAAGGTGGCAAACGGGGAACGAACGGGAGAGTGGCTAGAACTGTTTATCTGCTGTAAGTGGACCTGTTTACTACGAAATTACTGTATGATAGTACATATAATCACCCATGCTGCCAGATGTAACGCTCGTTTCAGTAACTGCAGTGATAGGTATTATGCGTGGGTGAATTATGTGACAACACCGTGTATTTTACATGAACCTAGCATCCATGTCATATATGGAAGGTGAGCATAAATGCAGCTAAAGTGATTACGTTACACATTGCTCTGCTTTTGCCTTCTTGTAGTGGGCATTTCACGTATTATGCCATTTATCTGTAGTAGTAGGTAAGGGCATTTATTGTATTCTAACCAAAATTGCATGACTAGATTTCACGGGAAGTGTCAGTTTTGGGAAGCGATGAATAAACGAAAAAGTCTGTTTAGTTTAAAAGATCTGCGAGCATAGGTATCTGTGTGTGCGTGTGTATGTGCATAACTCAAAATCTAAGTGCCCGAAAAATACCTAATACTAAATGCATAAGGTAAATAAATAAAAATAAATAAATATCTAAAAGTAAATATAAATAAACATAAAAAATAAAAAAATAAATACCTAGTACTATTTAAATTTAGGGACACAGGCGCTTTTCCGGGGTTTTCCCTTATCCTTCAAGACGAATTTCGGGTAACTCTAAGCTCCATGCATCCTGGACTCATTTGAGCATCAATTCACCCAATTCATTCACCGTCCGATATGACTTAACGTTGGAAAAAGGACACAAGCACTTTCAAACGCCTCTCCCTAAACCTCCCTTCACATGTAATATTTTTCGAAAGTAGCAGTAAAAACAGAAAGAAATCGCTAACAATTTGATTACACTTTCATATATATATATATATATATATATATATATATATATATATATATATATATGGTTTTGACGTGCACTTTATTAGAAAGCAGTTTTATATAATTACATAGAAAAGTTAAACAATAATGCCGCCTTTAGAAATACGTACAATTCCGAAAAAAATAACTTTTAGTTTGAGGTGACGGGAATCCTTTTTGAAAATCATATCACGTGTCACGTGTTTTGCAAGTTGCTGAACCTAAATACAGTTTGAGTTCGATTTTTTCTGTTCATAGACGTAAACATGCACACGCCTATATACAAGGAAATTTGTTAAATATTCCTATGGATTCGATTATGCTTCGGAGGTGACTCGGCACGGAGTTCCATTCTTGATGTATTGTAGCTATACCCCAAATGGAGGAAGGATGAGGTGAGAGGAGACAGAGGGTGGGCGTCCAAAGGAGTCACGTCAGTGCAGAGGGTAGGGTCTATGCAATTGACCAGTTGGAAACTCCCCGGCAAACCAGTACAGCCGGAATCCCAACCCACCGTGGTGCAGAAACGGCCACCAGGAGGCCGCAGACTGTCCTCCCCGAGGAGAAGGTGTTTACCATCCTGCCATGCAGCGCCGAGACTCCCGCCGTTTTCTACCCTGAAAGAGACCACCAGATGAGAGATGATCTGAAATGCTGCGAAATGAAGGGAGAGGAAATTCGGGGGGTTGAAGTTAATCTCCACAGCATTCGCCTGGCGACCTGGATAAAACCCGAAAACAAATAGGGGTCAGGAGTGTCTGCCAAGGGAATCGAATCTGGACCTCTCAAATTTGGACCACAGACGAAATTACTTGAGCCATATCACTCGAAAAATATTCTTATCAGAGGCTCAATGCATTAATTTGTAGTGAAACCTGCAAATACGAGGGTCGTTCAATAAAGAATGATCATAATTTTTTTACGGTCATAATTTTTCACACTAAAATTCAGTCTTATTATATTCTATTAGCTTATTGTGAAACAAACACTCCGTAGTAGTTTCGTTGTTGGTACTCCTGGTTCTCGCCTGAGAGAATCAGGTAAGTTCAGACATGTTCAGTATCGCCTACCGCTGCAGTGGAGGTAACATGCAGTTAAAGTTGATGTTAGAGGAAGGTCCGGTGTTTCTTTCAAACGTAATCACTGCTGATGAAACTTGGCTACATCATTTTGATCCTGAAAGCAAACAGCAAAGCCCAGTGTGGCAATATCCTTTATCACAAACCCACAAAAAGCAAAAGTGAACCACTGGGAAAGTTATGATCATCTCATTTTTTGATATTCATGGAATGGTTTATCAGCATGTTGTACCTGCACACAAATCAGTAACTGGACAATACTACAGGGATGTCCTGGAAACATTGCAAGTCCATATCAGGCGCAAAAGACCACATTGTCATGAAGCAGGTTGGATGCTGCACCACGATAATGCGCGGCCGCATATTGCCAATGTTGTTGCTGACTATCTTGCAAAAATCAACGTCAAATGCATTTCTCACCCTCCTTATAGTCCGGATTTAGCCCCATGTGACATTGTTCTATTCCCTAACTTGAAGAAACGCCATCGTGGGAGGCATTATCCATCATCAGAAGCAGTGGTAAAGGCTGCGGAGGAGATTTTGAAGGATCTCTCACAAAATTGTTTCCAGCATGTCTTTGAAGACTGGCAGAAACGCTGGGACAAGTGCATGGGATTCAGAGGAGACTATTTTGAGAAGGACCATCAAAATTAGGAGGATGAGTAAAGGTACGTTGTCAAAAAAAGTTTTGTTCATTCTTTATTGAACAGCCCTCGTAGAGGTTTCAGATGGAGTATAATTAACCAGAGGACGCAATACGCTTTTGTAAGAATAATTAAAGATTATCTCTAGTAGTTGAGTAAGTATTGTAGATGTAACATATGTTTACTTTCAAATATCTTCAATATTTCAACTTAATTCTGCTTATGGCTAGTGTAGATAAGCAGTGGTTTGTTCTCTTTTATAGCTCCTTAAACTGCTATTGGATATATGTTCCCTAGAGATTTTTTATGTGATGGTTTTAGTATTTGTACTTCTAGTGTAGGTTTCTGTGGGTTTTTGACATTCTAAACTTATTTTCATCCTTAAATTCGCTCTTGCATTCAGAATCTATGGCAGATAGGGAATAATCTTCATTAAAGAAAAACTTACACGTTCCGGCTTGCTGACCTTTGACCACAGAAGCAGTCAGGAACAATTTGAATGCCCTATACAGTGTACATAGAGATATATCATAAATTTCCCAGTAGCGTTAATGATCTAAATGGAGCTGCGGCACCTAATTTCGCACATTTCTGTAATCACGGCTGGTTATTATCCTGGAGTTAACTTCTTAGTAAATACTTCGGCGGATACGTGGAAGTTGTACCTTAGAGAGATAGCGGCGCGGGACCCGGTGGGCTATGGAGGGAGTTTCCTTGTGATGATGAGATTTTAATTACTGCATACAAAGCAGTGTAGAGAGAACAAAGTTGTCGCTCCATTATTTTTGTTAGTTAGCTTGTAACAGGACACTGCAACAGGATAATAGGAGAGTGATTACACTTTTGGTAAGAAGTCGCTGGCTGTGTGTCGTTCTTCACAGAAACGTGTAGTCGTTAGCAGGTGCAGCACGTAGCACATGTAACATAAGTTTAGAGGCTAATTATAGGCCAGCTTGGCTATTATTCTCAACTGCTAGTTGGAACAGTACAGGGTTATGTTCTATCTTTCACAAAAGTAAATACCCAACTTCAGTGAGACCTGTGCGAAACATCATCTGATTCTCAGACGTTCCTGATTGCATGGTATGAGAATCATATTTGTCATTCTAAACTACAAATTCAACTTTAGTACGTTAGATTAGATATCACACTTCAAGTATTTAAGATTTAATGTCTTGTACCTGGGGAGAAAGTGAAAAAACTAAATTTAACTATACACGAGGCACAATAAAACAACATTTTAAAATAATTCCCGTAAAGACTCAGTAATGGCTGACAGTGTGAGGGTCTCTGTGCCCTGAGGGGTTCAGGTATACTCACTAAAAACCCCTGCACGTGTTATACTGGTCGCTAAACTAGAATGTGATTGACAGTTAGTAACCACATGGAATAACTGTCTAAATAAATTGGAGAGGATAAGAACGTAATAACAGTTGTCATAGTAACGATTAAAATGACCAATTAGAGTCGAGACGTTTCCATGACAACGTTAGACGCTAAATCTTGGTTGCCGATATTCTAACACGTGCTTAGCATGACTTGCGGGCGAGCGAGTTACGCAAACGCTGCAGTAAATACAATACCTTGGTGTTTGTGTTTCTCTTGCTGATTAACGCTGCATAAACAGAATGCCCTCACAGTTAGAGATCCTGTACTGGCAAGTTGCTTTGCATTTTGTGGCAATTTGCCTTGGTTTACGTGTGTGTGAGTCCGTGTATCTGAGCGCGTGTTGTGATCATTTGCAATTTTGTTTAATGAATGTTTAATTATGTCAAAATATAGTGACAGGCGAAAACATGAACGTCCTTAGGAACCAAATGAAACTGTATTTGGTAAAGGTATTCCAATTGAAGGACATACATGGGAAATAATATGCTCTGTGAAAGAGTACTTCGAAGAGAAAAAATTGAAAGGGGAGCCTAGTATTCCATTCTCTAAGATGCTTGATAGGACTTCGCGTGTGTAGGTATCAGTAAGGGCATTAAGGTTAAGATTGGGAAAGAAAAGTATTTTAAAAAAGAAAGTTAAACATTTGGGTATAAATTCTAAACTCCTGGGAAAAAGTGTTGATGACGAAGGACATTTCCACACTGAGCTTTGTTGTTTGCTCTCAGGATCAAAATGATATAGCCAAGTTTCATCAGCAGTGATCACGTTTGATAGGAACTCCGGATGTTCTAACATCGGCCTTAACTGCATGTTACCTCCATTGCAGTGGTAGGCGATACTGAACATGTGTGAAATTGCCTGGTTCCCACAGGCGGGAACCAGAAGTATCAACAATGAAACTACTATGGCGTATTTGTTTCACAATAACCTAGAAGAACATAATACGATTGAATTTTAGTGCGAAAAATTATGGCCGTACAAAAATTATGATCATTATTTATTGAACAGTCCTTGTACTATATTATATAATATTAGAATGTATTTATAGCCCATTAGAACAAATTCGCCTTTTAATTTGTGAAGGAATCACCAGAATTGTTGTGTTCGAGATTGCTCTAAATAAACACCACACACACACACACACACACACAGAGAGAGAGAGAGAGAGAGAGAGAGAGAGAGAGAGAGAGAGAGAGAGAGAGAGAGAGAGAGAGAGAGAGAGACCAGGCACATACACATATAATTATCTCTTTATAAAATGAATATAGATTTTTGCCTTTTAATTCACATATATAAGTAAAATATCACTGTGTCTCTACGTATCAGCAAGAAGCATTACATACAGTCAGTTTCTGTGGAAGGTGATGCATTTTTGCAGTCTTTTGGAGTCAAACTCTCTTCCTTCTGTTTCTTTTTCCTTCCCAGTAATAGCACGGATTGTCTGATCTGTCTTCTTGTGAACCGATAGTCACCATCATCTCTAAACGATGGCTTTATGTTATGAAGTGGTTTCAGCTTAGATCTGTATTACAAGGACAAATATTTGAAGTCTTTGGTCGTACTCATATTACGTTGTAGGTCAACATAAATTGACAAGATATGGCGTTCCGGGTTTTCCTTTACCCTGAGAGTTTGAATGCCAGTTTACCTTCTAGGTCATTTGTGTACCTTTTTCTCCTTTAAAAATATAGGTCAGCGATGTCATAATAAAAGAAGCGCCGAGATACACAACATCTATGCAACCAGTCGAACAAAGCGAGGGAGAGGCATCCACTCGCAAGTCTTGAAACGCCCATCATGGTGATATCAGCCCAGAAAGACATGATAGCACAATCAGATTTTACTGCTCTTAAAGAGGAGTTGTATTAGAAGTTCAGTTGTATATAAAAAGAAAAACTACTTAAATAGCTCACTGTGTTTATTGGAATCTTTTATTGACCCATTGAAATTAGGGAATGGTTTTATTTACAACGAGTTTGTCTGTGGCAAAAGGTAAAATGGCCATGAGGGTGATAATATCATGCTACAGTACACTGCCAGATATAAATGTCAAATGGTTGGAGAGGATTTATATAGCAATAGTAGAAAATAGAATGTTACATGGATCAGAGGTTTGGAGAGTAGATGAGGCTTAGAGAGAGACTGATAGAGTGCATAGATCCTTTTGTAAATATATACTGGGATTACCAATAGCATCACCTAATGGGGCAGCACAATTGGAACTAGGCAGGCATTCTACTAAAATCAAAATCTTGTCAAGGGCAATGAAATATTTATACAGAATCGCTAACTTGGAAGACGGCAATATTATTAAAGAATGTTTTCATATTCAAAAGAGAAGTAACTGGGGAGGGTCTTGGGCGTATAAAACGAATGACGTGTTGAAGCAGATAGGTATGGTTCATTCTTGGATAAATGCAGAGTATGGGTATAGAGGCTTCTGGAAAGGAGTTAAGATAAGATTAGAAGATATTGACAGACAAGACAGTTTCGCCAATATAAGTGACAAAAGCTCATTGAGATTTTATAGAGAAATAAAAGCAACCTGGGGGAGGGAAGGATATATAGATATATGTAGTAAGTTAGGGTAAGAAGGTTTGGCTTGAGCGAGGACAGGAGTGAGAAACTTGAAAAGTATAGGTAAAGAGAGGGAGGCCGCGCTGTGGCTCAGTGGTTAGACCGCTTGGCTCTCACCAAGGCGGCCCGGGTTCGATTCCAGGCGACCGCAAAGTGAGATTGGTGAAGGACAACACGGCGCTGGGGCGGGTTTTCTCCGGGACCTCTGGTTTCCCGCGCCATCTCATTCCACCGGTGCTCCATCTTCATCTCATGTATCATCAGTGTCACCGCCTGCGGTGCCGTATGTAGTAAAAGTGGGCGTTAAACACTACACATTTATTCATTCATTCAAGAGAGAGACCTAGATAAATGTCCATTGTGTGGAGAAGAGAATGCAGATTTCCATTGTATATTATATTGTAGTCAAACAAAGATATGGAGAGAGCAGGCTTGGCTACGTAAATGGGACAGTTTGGGGGGTGAAGTAGTAATTAGAAAAATTTTGTGAGTAAAAGGGGAAAAGAACAGCAGGAATATAGGGAATTATTTAGGGAAAGTTAAAGAGAGATGGCTAAGAACAATTAAGAGAAAAATATAGAGTGGGATAGGTGAAATGGCAAAAAGTGTAAAAAGGAGTAGAGGGCCGAAGTATTAGTAAATGATGGGCAACAAGATAGATTTCCAGGATTAAGGAATATATGGCATTTTTCAGTATGGATTTTATAATTGTAATCTTGATTTTGTATTTCCATTTGATGTAAAAGGAAAGATCAGAAATAAATTACAAATTACAACGAGTTAAGTTTAGGAGCAGCAGATGGCGTGTATAAAACACAGATAGTATTTAGTAATTACTTTTTATATTGTTTTTGAAATAATATAAATATGAAATAATCTCCACTAATATGAAAAATGCATACTGAGGCTTAGTTGTAATTGAAAATAGGACGTTTTCCACGTAGTGTAAACATTATATGAAAGAACCTAATATGTAATCTATCTTGCAGTAGGACAAATTAAGATATACGTTTTATCTATTTATTCCAACTATTACTTATTAAATTGTGAAGAATGATCTCAATTTTTAGCACGATACCAATGCTTGAGAGTATTACGAGTATTATTTATTTATTTACTTATTTATTTAATTTTATATATATATTTTTTTGTTTTGTTTATTCATTCAATGATTCATTTTGGACGAATAATTGCATTCCGTTTCATACATTGCAACAGATTTTAAAGGTAAATAACAAGCTAATACCCCTTCTTTGTTTGTTGATCTCTTTTTCTGCAAAGTAAAAGTTGGAGAAATAATGCTTTAAACATTTCTGTTAACTACTGATTCAATTCCACCACGTATTTGTTTAAATTGAAAACAGTGTCCTATTTACGTTATTTCTTAGCTCTAACATATCATTTTCTGCTACAACATATAAAATAAAATGAGCAATTTGGTGCTAGTTATGCAAATCATTACCAGAGGGATAGCTAAGGTAGTCACTCACGTCATTGAGAGGAAGTGGGTTCGATTCTCGTGGCCGAATGTGTGTTTCTTTCGGGGGTTATTGCTGGGAAGGGTAATTACATCCCCCCAAATCCCTGTTCCTTCATTTCACTTCACCTTTCTGGCTGGTTAAATACTAAATCAGGATTATTTTAGTTAATTGATGGAAATTAATCATTTCTTCACACTAGCCATACACAGGCTAAATTTTTTGATGGATAGAGTCAACATGAAAAATTCAATGCCATATGCCTTAGCCAGAATTTGGGCCACGGATCTCCTGGTTTCCGTCCAGTTGCTCTAACCCATTGAGCTACCATGGTCAACGTGCCGTCCTGACATTAAATTCTCCATTTGACTCGTATATTTTCCTGGTAGACCACGAGGGGCTCTGGCATCCGAGAAACACCGTTGTGGGTTAGAGCAACTGGACGGAAACCAGGCGATCTGTAGTTCAAATCCTGGCCATGACATTGATTTTTTCATGTTGACTCTATCCATCAAAAACCTTAGCCTATGTATGGCTAGTGTGATGAAATGAATAATTTCCATCAAATAACTAAAGTAATAAGAGTTAATTGATGAAGCCTGGGACTCAAGTACTTACGATAGTAAGTCGCCACAAACGGTGTTTCTCGGATGCGAGAGCCCCTAGTGGTCTACCGGGGAAATATACGAGTCAAATGGAGAATTTAATGTTAGGACGGCACGTTGACCATGGTAGCTCAATGGCTTAGAGGTGATTCGTGGTTCAAATCCTGGCCATGGGATTGAATTTTTCATGTTGACTCTGTCCAAATAGTTCAGGATTCTAAGTCTAACTCTTAGTAATTTTCTCAAATCACCGCTCCTCCGGAGGCGCCCCGCCATGGAATGAGCACAAAAGATATTCTCTATGTTGGGTGCTGTCACCCCTCATAGAGACCTAGAGAGTCAGCCTTACGTAATTATTTACTAAATGATTCTTCCAGCTTATTGAACCTCACTACAACACTTTGGCGTGTGGCGATGACTTAGAGATGTAAAACGTTTTTGCAGAAATCTTTCGTGTTTATCTAATTGTCCTCAAAACCCGTAGTTGCAGCGAAATCTCGATAACTATAATTTGAGTGAAAGACAATACTTCCTATAGCTACTGTAGGTAAGAACCAGCAAAAATATTTTATAATTTGCAAGGCGTAGAGCTTGTTAGATATGCATGTGACAACAAAGTTTTCTTAGCATTAGCCGTTTCCAAGAGATTCGTTTTGTTGTAATTTTCAGTGCACTGAGCTCTTTTGTTTGTTCTTGTGCCCTGGAACAGAAAGCGTAAACTCAAGGCGATTTATGCAGCAATGTCAGACCCTTATTTGCCCAGTATGCAATAATTCGTCCTAAATAACAGGCGCTATCCACAGAAGGTTACATTTTTAATGAATCATTTGTAGCATGATGTGAACATGATAATATTTTGAGGGATTTATATATCAATTTACCCAAAGATGTGTTTTTATTTGTGAAGACTTTGTGAGAGGATACCAGAGAAACCACTGATAACCTGTAATTATAAATAAGACAATGGAATAGTTGCATGTGGAGTGAGTAAACCTCTTCTCATATTT
Organism: Mantis religiosa; assembly: GCA_030765055.1. Classification (NCBI taxonomy): domain Eukaryota; kingdom Metazoa; phylum Arthropoda; class Insecta; order Mantodea; family Mantidae; genus Mantis; species Mantis religiosa. The sequence continues at coordinate 45,541,433 of CM060954.1, forward strand.
CTAGGAAGAAGCAATTATGAACTGCGTAAATTAAGTAATATTTGTTATTATTATCCTTAGTCTTTTAACGTACATTATTATCAATATTTAATATTTCCTCCAGCATTCGTTCTGACACATCTTCTAAGCAACAGTTACAGTATACCTCTGCTTCATAATTAAGTTAATTAAAATTAAATACAGTGTAATGTATAGCAAGAAAAACATAAAATTACGTTTCTACCTTTTCATATTTATAGCAGAAGGAAATTAGCTACAGAGAACGAGATAAAGTGAAGCTTTTACTTCTCTCTTTTCCTCATTTCACCACGCTTCGGGGCCATTTCTCTTTATTTATTTAACTAAACTGGTTGTTAGCTATCTAATTGGCACACTACGTAAGTTAAAGGAATAAGCTCATTATAAATTATATAAAATATGCCCTTATGAACTACACGAATTCTGGAATACACATGCACACTGACGCTTCTGAAGTTTATGACGTACTTACGTCACAAAAACAAAGAACTCTTTTGTTACCATCTATGAAGGAAGTGATGGATTTTTCATTATGTACAGGTCTTTAGAAGTATTTGTTTCCAATACACTAAAAGCATTTCATACGACGAAACATAAAATAAGTAAGTAGACTTAAGTAGCATTTCAGAAAAAATGTTCGTCTTCTGCGGAATTGAGTATTATTTCTAAAACTTCTTACACCAGACGAAGTATTAATACGAGGGTGGGTAAAAAAGTAATGCCTCCTACTGTTCTTTTTCCTTAAATAAGTAAGTTATGTGAAAACTTTGATTTTGGCGCAATTCCTCAAACCTTCTTCTCCAATCCCCTGCAGTAGTAACTTCCTAAGTCAACATGTGGCAGCACTGCATCCTCTTGCAAAATGGCTGACATTGACATTCGTATTAGACAGCGTTCTGTGATTGATTTTTGGCTGCGAAAGATGAAACGCCAATTCGCATTCACGAAAGGCTAAAAATTGTGTATGGTGATGCAACGGTGGATGTCAGCACTGTCAGACGATGGGTTCGTCGCTGTAACGCAGCTGAAGGGCAAACACCATTGACAGATGAAAAGCGAAGCGGCAGGCCGGTGACTGCACTGACTCCATGCAACATTCAGCGAGTCGATGAAATCATTCGTGGTGATCGCCGGGTAACAACAGGAGAATTGTGTCGCATTACCTCCCTCAGTAAAGGCAGTGTGATGACGATTATTCAACAACTGGGTTACTCAAAAGTTTGTTATCGTTGGGTACCAAGAATCTTAACCGCCCAAAACAGAGAAACAAGCAAAACAATAGCCTCCGAACACTTGCAGCGCTTCAATTTTGCGGGAGAGGAGTTTCTGGAAATAAATTGTTACTGGAGACGAAACGTGGGTTCATTTTTTTGAACCTGAATCAAAGAGGCAGTCAATGGAATGGCATCACACAACGTCACCGAAGAAAAAACATCATAACTCGGTGGTCGTCAGGGTAAGTTATGGCGACAGTGTTTTGGGATGCAGAGGGTGTGCTTAAGATTGATTTATTGGAGCAGGGATGCACAATAAATTTTTTCCAATACGCCAGAACTCTCAAAAAGCAAAATACACGTCTTCGCCGAGTTCGTCCAACAAAAACTATGGCGGATGTTCTTTTGAATGACAATGCAAGACCACACACCAGCCGTTACACAACTGCAGAAATTGAGAAATTGGGATGGCAGGTCTTACCTCAACCCCACGCAGCCCAGACCTGACACCATCAGACTTCCATCTGTTCGGGCCACTAAAGGAAGCTCATCGTGGGATTCGTTTTGAAGATGAGGAGGCTGTGAAAACGTCCGTGCGTCAATGGCTTAGGAAACAAGAAAATGTGTTTTACCACACTGGAATACATGCCCTAGTTAAAAGGTGGACCAAAACTGTAGAAAATGACGCAGATTATATTGAATAGTGACAAATAAATCTTCAATGTTGTAGTTTTCAAGATATGTGATTCAATTTTCATGGCAATTAAAAGAGAAGAAAGATAGGAGGCATTACTTTTTGACCAACCCTCGTAATATGCATAGTCCATTTTAATTCACCTAATGGGGCAGCACGAGTAGAGTTGGGAAGACATTAAGATAGGGTTCAAATAATCTCAAGGGTAATGAAATATAAAGTTGCTAACTTGGAGGAAAGCAATATTATTAAAGAATGTTTTCTTATGCAAATGAAAAGCAAATGGGAAGGGCCTTGGACGCAAAATGTAAGGGAATTGATGGAACAGATAAGTATGTACATATTTGGAGAAATAGGGAGTAATGTTACATAGGCTTTTGGAAAGAAGTAGAATCAAGATTAGAAGACATTGATAGTCAAGTTATATTTTTCTAGTAAAAGGGATATATAGGGAAATAAAAACAGTGTGGTGTAGGGAAAAGTACATAGATGTGTGTAGTAAGCTAGGGCGGGAGGTAGTCGCTTGGGTCAGGACAGGAACTAGAAATTTGAAAGGCATTAGGATAAGAATAAAGGGAAATGTTAAGTTTGTGGAGGGGATGCTGCAGACTGGCGTGGTATGCTATACTGCAAAAAAGGTATAGAGAGAATAAATTTGGCAAAAAGTGGAAGTTTTTCAGAGGGGGAGAGGCATTACCTACTTCTAATAAGGAATTGTTTTTCTTGTAAAAGGAGAAAATAACATAAGAGATATAGGTGATTAATTTGGGGAAATTCAGACAGAAATAGTTAACAATGAATAAGAATAACCAGTAACTAGGGTTGGGGAAACTCGAACAATGGACGAAAGAGAACAAAGGGTCAACAATGCAGGGAAACCAGGTGTTGTTTGTATTGAGAGTGAAATTTAAGGCAAGCAGGTAGAAGATCTATATTGGATATGAACAAGAAAGTTTGTTATTTTGTGCTAGGAATGTCTTAATGGTAATGCATTAATGAATGTATGTATGAAGAAACATAAGAAATAACGAAAGCTTGCTATTCCAAACTTTATATTTAAATTAAGCGTCTTCCAAAACTATAGATAAATTTTCAAGACACTTCCTGAATCAAAACCACTCTTTACATCGGGAAATATTCACTATTTCTTATTTTCTAAAAATTACTACAGACATTAAAAGTACCAAATGCTTGGGAACTTGCAAGACCAATGTAATACAAGGACTGTTCAATAAATAATGATCACAATTTCTTTTTTACAGCGTACGTTTACTCATCCTCATAATTTTGATGGTCCTTCTTAAAATAGTCTCCCCTGAATGCGATACTCTTGCCTCAGCCTTTCTGGCAGTCCTCAAAGACATACTGGAAACCATTCTTTGAGAGATCCTTCAAAATCGCCACCGCAGACTTCACCACTGCTTCTGATGATGGATAATGCCATCCACGAAGGCATTTCTTCAATTTAGGGAATAGAACAAAGTCACACGGGGCTAAATCCGGAGGGTAAGGGATGGACTTCACGTCGATTTTTGGAAGATATTCAGCAACAACATTGGCAGTATGCGGCCGCACATTATCGTGGTGCAGCATCCAGCCTGCTTCATGGAAATGTGAACTTTTGCGCCTGATATGGACTTGCAATGTTTTCAGCACATTCCTGTAGTATTGTCCAGTTACTGATGTGTGTGCAGGTACAACATGCTGATAAACCATTCCATGAATATCAAAGAATGAGATGACCATAACTTTCCCAGCAGAAGCAACCTTTTTTGCTTTTTGGGAGGGTTGGTGATGGAGATTAACACACTGGGCTTTGCTCATTGCTCTCAGGATCAAAATGATGTAGCCAAGATTCATCAGCAGTGATTACGTTTGATGGAAATTCCGGATCTTCCTCTAACATCAACTTTAACTGCATGTTACCTCCATTGCAGCCGTAGGCGATACTGAACATGTCTGAACTTGCCTGGTTCTCACGGGCGGGAACCAGGAGTACCAACAATGAAACTACTACGGCGTATTTGTTTCACATTAAACTAACAGAATATAATAAGATTGAATTTTAGAGGGAAAAATTATAACTGTAAAAGAATCATGATCATTCTTTATTAAACAGCCCTCGTACATAGCTTGAAATTTCTGAGTATATATCGTGGAGTTGTTTTCATTTTGAACTGTTTTGTGTAATTGCTAAACCATAAGAGGTATCTCTTATAGATAAAATCTTAAGACCCGAAAATTTGATATATTTAAAGCACGCAATTTTAGTTAAACTATTTGTGATGTTTACAATTTCCTGGACATTCTTTGTTATTGGTGTAAAGCTTTAATACCCGTTATTCTTGTTTTAATCCTTTAATTAGTTTAATGGAATTTGTTAGTCATATTGTGCACGTTTGCTTGAGAAACAAGTGACGGCTTTACTCGCTTGTTTTTGTTTTTTGTAATTTACTTCCTCCAACGTTAAGTAATATCGGACGATGTATGAAATGGGTGAAATGATGCTCAAATGAGTCCGGGGTCCATGGAGCTTAGAGTTACCGACTTCCGTCTTTCAGGATAAGGGAAATCCCCGGAAAAAACTTATCCAGGTAACTCGCCCTGGCCGAGTTTCGGACTCGGGACCTCTTGAACCTGAGGCAGGCACGCTACCATCACGCTACCGAGAAGGGCGCTTTACTCGCTGAACTATAGGGCTTCTTAACACTGAAACGCACATTCGCCCTCGCTCTAGACTGCATGTTGTGTGTGTATGAACAGAGACTGACATAAGTAATTGAACATAAACTTATTTATTACTTATATTACTTTAAAGCAACACAGAGTAAGCATACGTAAATACAACTGGTACAAAATAAACTTGAGTCTTCCATTAAACATATAAACTCATAAATAGCAACTGAAACTAATTTGCACTACAAGGAGAAATAAAACGGTTACTTTACATCTGGACATAAGTATTCGAACAGAGAACAGCTAGTATTTAGTTATCATCGCCTTTCTTTGAATTACTGCTGATAATCGTTTGGGCATTGTCTGTATGTGTTGTTTAGTGACTGCAGAGTCCATATTTCTCCACTCTGTTTGAAGAAGTTCTTTCAGATCATCCTTGCTTCTGATGTGATGCTTCCTCACATGCTCCTCGAGTTCCTTCCAGATGTTCTCTATAGGATTTAAATCTGGAGATTGGGGCGGGGTCTTCAAAGTGTGAGGAGTGTTGTACACGATCCAAAGCCTTACAATTTCAGCAGTATGCTTCGGATCGTTGTCCTGCTGGAAGTAATAATCATGCCCTAATTCCAGCTTCTCTGCACTCTTTTTAAGATTGTTTTCAAGAATCCCATTTTGTTCAAATTTGTCCATGATCCCATCTATGAACACCAGTTCCCCAAAGCCAGATGAAGCTATACAGTCCCATACCATCACACTACTGCCACCATGTTTCACTGTAGCTAACATGTTCTTAGGTTCCCATTCTGTATTTGGCAGTCTCCACACTTTAAGACGTCCATCACTCTTGTATAAGCAGAATTTGCTCTCGTCCGACCAGAGAACATTATCCCAGAATTCTGTTGCTTTTACCACATACTGTTTAGCAAATTCCATACGCTTACTCTTGTTCCCCTAATTAACGTGGTCTATTCCTAGGAACGTGGGCATTGTACCCAGTACTATATAAAACCCGTTCAACTGTTCTAGTGTGAACCACATTGCCAGAATATTGCTCAAGGCATCCTCTAATATCAGATGCAGTGACTCTCGGATACTGCTTCACCATTTTTGTCTCCTGTCTCTGGTTGTGAGTTTAGAAGGAACGCCATTTCTAGACTTATTTACAAAAGTATTTGTGCGTTTGATGCGTTGAAATATGCAAAACACTGTAGTTTTGCTTCTGTTAATGATTTTGGCAATTTCAGAGAGAGATTTGTTTTGTTTGTACATATTTATCACGATATTCCTCTGTGCCACCGTTGTCTCCTTACCCTTATGTCCCGTATTACCTGTGAGTTCACAATCGGCTGAATAACTTTGAGTACACTGTCTCGAGACATAGAATAAACACAACTGCTGTGTATTAGGGGTGTGTAGGGACGTCCAATCATCCTTTTTTCTGTTCGATTGGGTACGTTCGAATACTTATGTCCTCCAATAAGAGGGGCAGTAGAATAAATACAGTACAGATTGTGTAATAAATATATGCAAAGTGATATTTTAAATATTGTTTCCGAGACACAAAAGGTTAATGTTTACATGTTTAACAATTCAACGCTGCCAAATAAATATTACAGCATTTATAGTACGTGCAATGTTACATGTTATGTTATTCGAATACTTCTGTCGGCCTCTGTATGTGTTTGTGTGTGAACAACATAATTCAAAAAGGAAAGGTTGGTTTAATATCAAATTTGGAATTTCATTTCAGTATCTTTCAAGGATACACAAACATTTTCTACAAAATTCCCACTGTAAACGATCTTTTACATAGAAATTTTTTTGAAAATGTTGACTTTCTAACAAAATCACTGACTTTGTTTTTTTAATTAAAATATATATTTTAAGCTATTTAATGACAAAACTGTACCTATTTTAAATGTATTAGGAAAAATGGCCCAAATAGAGGGACGAAGTCATACTACACAAAAATGTATATGTCGTTAAAGACTCAATTTGTCACTTTTTTGGAGGAAGGGGCTGTCATTAGGTCTCTTTCTATCTCCGTCTCTCTTTTCTATGCAATAGAAAGAATTTCATAACTTCCAAAGTCATGATATATGAACTAGCTCTTAAATTTTACTATCTTACCCTAAGCTGTGCCATTTCCATGTACCCAGTACAGGTACCTAGAGAAATTGTGTAATACAACAGATTCTAGAGAACTTTATGTCGATTAACATAAGGCATACAGAAGAAAGAACTTGTCTAAGAATTGTAGAGTGAGTAGAGAAAGGTGTACATATGTAACTCGTCCGATATTTAGGTGTGGGGTGTACAAGTGCTATAGGAAATAAAGAATATCTCTTTAAACCCAACTCCAACATCGTAATGAATGTTCCTAGCAGCAAGGCACAAGTCCAAACTGAATTGGTATGGGGAATGGAACACTAGATCCTCGCATGTGTGCAATTCCCGGACAAACTCATAGATGGGCTCCATTAAGAACCTCGTCGATACAGATGGGACAATCCAAGCCCCTCGCTACATCCATTCGGCTCAAGTGCTCTATTACACAGGTAGTCATGCCAACCGTGATTTCATAGTAAAAACAGACGTATTTCCTGATACCTACACGTAGCCTCCTGGATACTAAATGTTGAAAATACAGAGCATTCGTAACAGAACTATGAGATATTGAAATATAAATTAAGCACATTTTTTACTTTATACGTCCTTAGAATAAGCACGAGAAGTAATGTATTCTACTCGAAAATTCGATAGCTAGATTTTAATTGAAACTCTCGTTTTGATATCCTCTGAATTAAAATACAGGTCTATTCAAAAAGAAAGAACAGATTTCAACCATTTATTTCTTCCGAAATACGAAAGATAGAAACATGATTCCAACGTTCATTGAGACAGAAAAGTTTACTTACGTACCAGGGGCCCGCCTCAATAGCGTAGATTGTAGCCTATCTGCCTCATGTTCAAGAGCTCCTAAGTTCGAATCTCGGTCAGGGCGAGTTACCTGGATAAGCTTTTTTTTCCGGAGTTTTCCCTTATCGTGCAAGATGAATGTCGAGCAACTGTAAGCTCCATGGACTCCGGAAACATTTGAGCATCACTTCACCTATTTTATCATTCGATATGACTTAACGTTGGAGGACGTAAATTTGAAAAAAAGTATATATATATATATATATATATATATATATATATATATATATATATATATATATATATATAGTAAGCTTTTCTCTCTCAATGAACGATGGAATCATGTTTCTATCTTTTGTAGTTTGGATGAAATAAATGTTTGAAATATCTTATTTCTTTTTGAACAGCCCTGTATATATAACAATATCCATGTATATTCCTGTGAAAAAACAAAAACGAAAATGTGGATCTCCTTAAAACACACAGTTTGTGATATATACTTTTATTGTGAAGTGAACCATTTAATAGATATTCCTTCCTAAACGTTCTATTTCCCAATGTTTATACTTTCTAATATACCGTTTTACCATATTTATTACGTATAGTAAGTAGTATAGTAGTTGGGGAAGGATAGCTGTATAATACAAGCAGCGAAAATGCTATTTCTGCGTAATGTGCAGTGGCGTGGCGTGGCGTGGCGTGGCGAATATGATTTCTAAGTGTTGCCGGTAGCTCCAGATTTAATCTGGGGAATGGCAGTGCCGAATTCTGATGTTTTGCCGGTTAATATTATATAGATTGTATGCAATTGTACAACACAAGACAAACACAAATACATAAATAAAAATGATAGCGACATACTTAATTTAAAATGTATTTAGGTACATCTCTCCAATTTACAATGTCTATTTGTATTTCGGCTCAAAGCACAGATTCTTCACCCCCCCCCCAAAAAAAAACAATGGCAGAGTTTTCAAACACCAAAAGTAAGAAACGGAAATCAAAGCTTAGTAAGTTCTGATGGTATTCCGGTGCACAAGCTCTTGTCTCAGCATCCCATTTATCTTCAGCTTCTGCTAGTATTTTAAATAGGGCGGCAAATTCAGACTTACACCTAGAAATGACATCACCTATTCAAGCTTTCTTTCACTTCAGTATCTAAAGCTAGTGTTCTTTTGGGCGATTTTGAAAAAAGAAATTAGACAGTCCTGACACTATTTGAATTCATTGTCAAACTTATATTATTAGCATCCCTGCGCATGTTCCTACCACGGTGCACTGCTCACGTGGATTTCTTCTGCGTAGATCAACTAAGCAAGAAGACAGAGTTTTCTATGATAATATAAAACATACGAAATCATAAAATCTGATTTGTGTCACAGTTGCCTGTAATCCAAGAGTTTCCTCTTAAGGAAAGATGTAGCTTAACCCATTATCCGTTTTGTTTCTTGGTTTATCTGGTATCACTTTTAGCACTTTGCCACTGTGAAATATAATCACCCTAACATACGAAGGAACTGAGGAGCAGAATGACACCAAGGGTCACAAAATGATCTGTCGGTAGATACAATAATGTTTATGGGTGTCACACAATTCGACGTTGTGGACGCCAATTTGCAGCAACAATATATGTGGCGAACAATGTTCCACTTGACAATACAGTTTGAAGCACTTTTGTTTAGCTCAGGGTAAAACAATGAGGTTTCTCACAGGATATGCGTGGATGTGGGTGAGAAGGATATTTAATGGCACTGGAATGCCCGTTTCCAACTTATTTATTTACTGCTTCTTTTTTTAGAACATCGAAATTGAAGTTGCCGACCAAGGGTTACCAATATCCCTGTTTAGAGTTACTGACGGCAGAATGTTTATTGCTCGATAAACTTTATTCGTTCCTCACGTATATATGAACCGACAAATATCCAAGACAGAACAAGAGGACTGCCCTAATCGCCCTCACGCCTAGGACCGCTCTCATCGGCTCCACGCCGAGCACTCTTGTCCACAGCTGCGCGTGTGAGTGTATATGTCACTTTCACTTTCTGAAAGCCCTCTTCATTCAACCAAAAATCTCTTTGTGGCTGTTTTGTCATGCCATTCTGAATTATCCAAAGAATACCCTATTCATACAAGTCAAGTGAGCCCCTTTAGAAATCTGTTGAGGACACTGTTTCTTACATTGCTTTTGTTATAACAATTTCCCCCCAAAATGCTATTCGACTTAACTGGCCTTGCACGTGTTCTAACAAAGAACCAACATTCCTTTGACATCCATCATGATTCTTTACTTATGGCAAACCTTAATTTCGGTATCACGGAATCAAATGTGCAATTTTGTGTTCCTAAATTAGGAATAATCAGACAGAGGAGGGTGGGCAGAACAACTGAAGCTCAACACCGAACTTAGTTTTTGTGGGTTCTTTGTCAGTACGTGATTCTTGATGGAAGAGTATGAAGTAGGTAATAAAGGGTGCATAAATCCGGACGACGATGATCGCTGGCAAGGATGGAGTCGCTTACTATTCCAGAAGGGCTATATCAGAGATTGGCACGACTATGCTGTCTTCAAATTAGTGGTCCAGGGGTGAACAAGGCCGGCATGGGGCACCGGGAGATATAAAGAGCCAGGGAGAAATCTTACATAATGCCCTGCCGAATCACACCAACCGTCGACATTTAGTTCTAGACCTTATACACATAAAGAAGCACATGAAGGATGATGGACCGTCATAAGTCACATGGGACGATGAATAAAATGGTTGAAATGATGCTAAGATGAGCCCAGAGTTCATAGAGCTAGAATTATCCTGCATTTATATTTCACGATAAGGGAAAGCACCAGAATAAAACCTTATCCACATAACTCACCCTGACGGAGGTTCGAAATGGAGCTCTCTTAATTCTGAAACATGCACACTACCACTTACGCCACAGAGACGGGCAGAGATGGATAGGAAATTTGTGGTAGAAGCGGAACCACTCAACATTCGCCTGGAGAACTGGGAACCTAGCATCAGAGTGGTTAGTCCGACAGGAGTTCAACCCGGAACTCTCGAATCCTGGCTTCAGGGGTTACTACTGTGCCGTTTTCGCCGGTCATTGGATATCTACATGGCTGCATCTACAGATCTGAAGAAAATCTAATAATTTACATACGATATGTAAATGACCTACTGCACCAAATTTCGTCTAAAATTACCACAGTACATCCTGTCCGATTCTACAGAATAAGTACAAGGATATTCGTAATTTCAAACCACGGTTTGGAGGACGTTACACAACACACCTTCCCGTAAAAACAGTGGTGTACAAATTGACTTTTTCGCGCACATCTCTGAGAATTAAATTCCACTCTACTCTTTGATTTTTCCCCCTGTTTCACTCACACCAGTAAGTGGATGAAATGGTCTTTTTATTTAATGGTTTTCACCTCGTTATTGCCAAAGGCATCGGGGTATTTTGTTTACATAAAGTGGTAAGGGACAGCGTACAAGGGCGGATTATGATCACGTGTGCCATATTTCGACATTAGGCATTTTACCAACAGATTAAAGCTGTCAGTGAAGTTTGCAAAGCTCTCGTTAGTACGAACAACCTCATTTGTTAATACTGGACGTTGCATTGTATTGACTTTTACTGAAATAAATTCATATATGTGTGTAAACGGAGCTGCTTTAATGCTGTCTCCTGTCACATTTAACAGTAGTGGTAGTTGAATACATAGCAACCTCTATGGCGAACGTTGGTACAGCCGTTAAATGAAAAAAGAAAAATTGTCATAAAGCAAATGCTATCTCAAACGGCACTAAGTAGCACTCTAGTGGTATAATTTGAAACTTTAGGAGCTCTCCATCAAATCTTACAGTAATTAAAAGTTATAAGAAACTAAATGTTTCTTCTTAAGTCCTAATTTATTTAGTTTTATGTTATCATAAATAAATTTTTGTTAACTTATTTCATCAAACTGTTAACTCAATAATTCCCACAAATTTTGTTAATTTCACACGGAGTTCACCCCCGTGGTTCCTTTAATTTAAAGGTTACACAAAATTATATAAGCAGTCTTTTCAAAGTAAAAATTAAAACCCAACAGAAGTGAATATTAAACAACAGAAACGAAAACAATTATGAAAATAAATAATTGCATTTTTCAAGAAAATCTGTACTGGTTTACCTTTTTTTATCTTTATCTTGTTAGATGAGAAAATATTACATTGCATCAAAAATTCAAATTCGAGAATTCACGTGTTTTTAAGCTTCATTAACACTGATATCAAAATAAATTTTAAGTGTATAATAATAGTAATAATAATAACAATAATAATGTGATAATACAAATATTTCCACATGTTTCTGACAGAGAAAGAGAGAGAGACAGAGAGAGAGAGAGAGAGAGAGAGAGAGAGAGAGAGAGAGAGAGAGAGAGAGAGAGAGAGAAAGAGAGAGAGAAAATCAGCTACCAAAATAATGTCTCCAACATGTTTCAGGGGTACATAAGAATGTGTTCATAAATTCCGCCTCTCCAGAAATGAATTTTTGATTAAAAAACATACTAATTCAAAACCCCCTTATAATTTAAATATCAACCCAATGACTTAAAAATTTCTTTAAATGTAAAAAATTTCAAAAAGTAAAATGCCCTCCTTTTTATATATACATTTAAGAAAACACGCTTCTAATGAATTTATTCAGAATGCAGATATTTTAAGTACGACTTATAAAACAGCGTGCATATCTTGACTGTGAAATCCTTTTCATTTCTATTAAATTTTGATGGACAAGGTATACAAGATCGATAGTGTCGCGGCAACGGGCATAAAAATTTCGGCGCAAATTAATAACAAACGGCGGATAATGTTTCACGGTAATAAAGAGCTTGCATAAGCAGTTTACGATAGCGCGGCTAGTGTACACAAAGCGCCGGCAAACAAAGATAGCTGTGATAAAGTACTTGCCGGCATAGATTAAGTTACGCTTCTGGAATGTGATAGAATATTCGGTTTCTTTATTCTTGTGGAAGAGTCTCGAATTTATCAATGAGGTGTTTAAGAAGGCGACGACTCTCCAAGAATGAGTTGCAAAACAGTGAGGCAAGCAGAAAACAGCTGAGAGTGTTGTAATGACATGTAACAAGAGTGTTGTCAACAATGGAAGTTGAGTAAGCTGTTTGGTATTTTCATCGACCTTGGTATTGTAGATTGTGATATGTGATATAATGCATACATATATAATTTTCCATAGTTTTGGCTGTGATCCAGGTAGAATTAAATAGTATTTTTCATTACGGCCACGTTGTAGACAGCTCTGTGCTCTTGTGCCTTTATTTTAAATTTTATTACTTAATACAACCTTCCACTAAAATTCATCCTCACAAATATGACATATAAAGCTGCACGTATAATATGTAGAATATACGAATAAATAAATATGTAGCAGTGGATAAAGAAAGCTCTGTGACCATTAGGTACTTATGAAATTTTTTCATTGGATATTTCATCATTAGTTGTGTCTTTTCTAATTTTTTGTTTATTTTTTAGATACGTGATTTTTTTACTTTCAAATTAGGTTATCCCATTCTGACTCCTAATTTCATGTAAGGCTTTTAAGATATCACGACTGTATCTTATTTTATTTTGCTAATAACACTGGGGAACAAAAAAAAATATTTTATATACCCGAAACAAAATAGGCAAATTCTTATGTAAACTGATCTGTTGATTCCAAAAATTCCGCTCAAAATGTTGTATCACGTAACGTTTTTTAGGTATTCATAATTTTTTATGAAAACTTACAGAAATGCGATGTGATAACTCATGTTTGATGAAAACCAATACCTGAATTATCTCAGTGGTTCAATGTTGATTTTTTTTTTTTTTTTTTTTTTTTTTTGTATCATCTCTCCCGTTTGAGGAACCAACAATAGTCTCCGAACATGGCTGAATCCCAGCGATACCTGGTAACGTCTTTCCATCTCAGAAATGACCTGGTGAAAACGCTCAACTTGCTCATCACCTACTACAGCTCCTAGGTTTGTAGGGAAACTATCAAGGTGAGAGTGCAAAAAGTGGATTTTAAGTGACATACGGCAACCCATCTCTTTGTAGCTCCTTAAGAGTTCTGAGACTAAGGTTTCATAATTTTCTTCTTTGTTATTGCCCAGGAAGTCTTCCACCACTGATTTAAATGATTTCCATGCTGCCAGTTAAACACGTTTAAGCTTTGATTCAAAAACACTGTCTTTAAGAAATAGTCTTATTTGAGGACCGACAAATATACCTTCCTTCAATTTAGATTCACTTATTTTGGGAAAGATACATCTTAAATACTCAAATGCACTTCCACTTTCGTCCAAACCTTTAACAAAATTATTCATTAACCCGAGCTTTATGTGAAGGGGGGGGGGGGGGGGAAGAACTTTGTTTGGGTCTACTGGAGGCACATACTTAACATTGCTTGCTCCAGGGGTATAGTCTTCCCTTTTCCCCCATTCTTTCACTATAAAATACTTGTCAGTTGCCCTACTGTCCTATGAGCACAAAAAGCAGCAATATTTTGTGAAACCTCCCTGCAGTCCCGTTAGCAATGCAACTACCTTGAGGTCACTACAAATTTCCCAGCCATGGTTTTGATGACTAATAGCATCTAAAATGATGGACATGGAATCGTATGTCTCCTTCATTCCTATGGCATGAAATAAAGGTATTGAAGGTAGCAAATTGCCATTATGAAGCAACACTGCCTTTAAGCTGTATTTAGAAGAGTCAATGGCTATTATTTTAAATTAAGTCAATATGAGTTGGTATCATACCTCATTTCTGTAATTTTATATAAAAGAATAAGAATATCTCAAAAACGTTATGTGATACAGCATTTACAGAGGCATTTTTGGAATCAGCGAGTCATTTTGCATAAGAATTAGTCTATTTTGTTTCGGGTACAAAAACGTGTTCCCTAGTGTAATTGTGTATTCTTTCAAGTATACCTTGTGTAGGCTACAGTTGGAACGAATCAATTCAATATCCAAAGTCGAAGATGCGTGGTTTAAATCCCGGCAATAGCATTGAATTTATCAATATTATTCCACCTTTCATTTTATATTGTTATGAACCTTTTAAGCGTTACTTCCGTGCATACAAGACATTTTATACCGTTTAATATTGGCCTTGATAATAAGGCAACCGATCCTTACCTGTGATGTTTAATGTTTATACTGAGCTTTGGATAAACATAACAATTTACTCAGTTTTTTTGTTGAGTGTATGTGTATGTCAGCGTGAAATTTCTACCTTCATTCCACAACTGTTTTGTTTTAATGGTAATGCAGTCAAATTTTAAAATTGTCCAGGTAAAGCACCTTAATTAAAGGAATTATGATCAACGATGCAGGTCTGTAGCTGTTTTCCTACCTTAAGTTGGAACGTAATCATTATTTACACGAAATCAAAGCGTTACGATAAGGGCGGGACTTTCACCCCCCAGTGTGCAGGTTACTGGAATGTATTGCATTGCAAATCAAAGTGGTGAATCTGCATTGCCAAAGCTGTGACTGTGGTTACGAAATTGCCTGTACGGGATCGCTTATCTTCACAAATCAGAGAATCAGCTGAATCACCATGACATATGCAGCAAACCGACCATGAGCTGCAGGAAATATGCGAAACAGCAGCGATATATCACAGTTACATAAACAAGCTACCGACAGATTCCCATCGCTCAAGACTCGGGCAATAAAGATCCTTGGTTGCTCTACATATCAGTAAGACCCCGGGTACACGAGAAGGCTATTTGCAAATAACAGTTGAGCGATATCAATACTAAATCATTACAAGTTCAAGAAGAAAATTGAAACTAATAGCAGTTGATCTCGTAGCTCAGTCATTATAACGTATGTTAATCTGAGGTCGGGGGTTCAATTTCCGGATTGGGTAGGTATTTCTTCTCTAGGTAAGATTTCCTATCCTCCACGAAGCCTGGATGAGTGTGTGTATGTATGTGAAATCTAATTTATAAAACTCAAAGAAAATGCAGAAACCAGTTGCTACATGAGATAACGCTATTGCTGATAATAAACTTGCTTCTAAGGTAATAACACTGACCACACAATTAAGGTTTTCATCTCAGTAATATAAGCAAAGCCAACTTCTATTACATTACTTTACTCCGTGTTTGGATATGTTAATGGTACTGCCAGAGGATCTACTCCTATTAGTGCTGGACCCGTAGGACCAAGGACCCGGACCCCCCAGGGGCCTACTTCGGTAGGTACGGGTTTGGCGCACCCGGGGTCCCGAGCCAACAGTCTCCCTCGTGTGGGCTCCTCTTCTTGGTTGAGGGAGACGGTCAACAGGCCCACCCACGTGTAGGCCGTGCGTGAGACCCGTGGAGAAGGTTCTTAGATTCTTGTCTAGTTTAGAGTTTAGGATTTAGTGAACGAAATTTTTAGTAGGTTTTGATTGATGTTTTTTATGTACGTGTATTTTTAATAGGTTTTGTTACACTTGTATAGTTTTTAGGAAGTTTTATATCTGGCTTTTGCCATGACTAGTTTTTTAAAAGGGCGCTGATGACCGCCGTAGTTGAGCGCCCTTATATATATATATATATATATATATATATATATATATATATATATATATATATATATATATCATCAAGGACCCGGACCTCCTTCGGCCAAAAAGGGAGCCTGGGGCCTCCGTGGGGCTTTTTATAGGGCAAGACCTAGAGACTAACAAGTCCCCCTATCTGGTCCTGTGAACTCAAGACGGGATGGAAGTGGATACGCCACTTACGCGCGCCAACTCCAAAGTGGGAAGGCTACCGATATGACCTCGGTGGGGCCGCCTGGTGATCTAGCACACCTTCTACTAGCTATGCTGGCTAGTACGCGGGAATATTAATGGCTTCCCTCAACCCCGTTCGGAGACGTACCCGATCTACCACGGGTATCTGGAACCACTGCACCGTCGAGTCCAACCCAATCCGAACAACTCCCAATCAGGGAGGGGCTCCAATGTTCGGCCCGATGTTCCTCTAGTAACGTCAGAGGTACCATGAGTGCTAGGGGTCCGCAGCGCCCGCACCACGGCAGCTGAAGGGGACGGATCCTCTCCCCTACGCCTGTGTGAGGATAGCACTTTGATGTGTCGCATTAGCTAGAGTTACATATAAATCGATTCCAACTAGATGAAAGTAGTTTGGCAATGAACTCTGCTCTTACCAATGAAGCATTATTATTTATATGCTTAAAATAACGTAAATTACGTGATAGGAGTTGGTTTCGCTTTACTGTTGTGAACATATAGTTGTATGTCAGTCAAGTTACAGTGACTGACAAAAGTGTAAGAAAAGCTTGATACATAAGATCGTTTTAAATAAAAAAAAGTCAATGTGCTTGTTATTTTTAAAAACGATAATCACTGTACAACATATTGTAACTTTGTGGGTTCGTAGAATTAAAAGTTCAATTTGCCTAAATTCTAAATGTTCGTTATTTACGTGGAGATACACTGTTCATTTATCACGTAACAACATTACATCACATAAGAACACAATCCTCCAAGGTCGATGAGAATAACAGCAACACTCTTGTTACACAACTGACGCTGCTTACTCACTTGTTTTTCAACTGTCCTGCTGGCGTGTTACAATCACTTATATATCTCATTCGTAATTCGAGAGCGTTCTGAGCAGATAAGAAAAACAACCAATCTCTGTTAATCGAGATATCACTAGAACCTTCCAAACGTGAAACCCTATCTGGTCGGCAAGTCCTTTACCTCAGTTATCTTTGCTTGGCGTCGCTTGTTTACAATAGCCGCGCTATTATTAACTGCTTAGCAAGGCTCTTTATTACCATGAAACTTTATCGTCGACTGTTTTCTTATTTGCGCCGAAACTTTTATGCCTGTTGCCGTGACAATATAAATGATAGTTTTCTGACATCACTTGTTGCTTCATTTAGGTCTCTTAGATTTCAGGGTATTTCCTTTACCTTTGTCAACATTTTATGAGAAATGTAAAATCATGCTAAAAATTATAATTTTCAAACAAACAAACAAACACACACACACACACACACACACACACACACACACACACACACACACACACACACACACACACACACACACTGAACTTTGTTTCTTTAATAACCAATAACCTCTTTTAAGCTTCAAACATATTCGAATACATTCTCGCATACTGAGGACCAGTTTTTGGCATTCATGGTGCATAACTTCATTCCAGACACTGAGATCTTCTCAACCTCTCCCTGGATGATTCTTGGTTGGCGTGCAGCTACTCATTTTCCACGTTTTCTATGGGAGTAAGATCTGGACTCTAGCTGTCATTTATTTTTCAGCGAACCCATCCATTGTTGCTCTTGATTCAAGACATGGCGCCTTGTCCTGATGGAAAAGGAAGCAACAATGCAAGAGCTTCTCCGCGAATGGCAGCATGCTGTCCATCATGGTTTCAATATATTCTTGTGAGTCCATCAAACCATCGATGAATCTTAATATACCCGTACCTTAGTGGATATGGAATTCCAAATCTTGGCTGCGTTACCTCCTCCCTGAATAGCTGGTACGAAACATTCAGGGTGGAATTTCTCAGTTGGTTTCCTTTCCTTACTGTGCCACAATGCTCATAGGGCTTATACAGTTCTGCAAAAATTTTAAAACCAAGATTAAGAAATTGATTTATCATGTACAAATTAATCCATAACATGAAATGGTGGATATTTTAAAATAATAAAAATAAAGCGAACACATGTATAAATAACACATATAAGTAAAACATTCATAATTCGAAAAGAAAATGTTTAAGCACAATGTTCTTTAAAGAAATACGCAGGTAAGAGACTAGATTATTTTAACATATATATTAAATATTTTAATATAATATTGATATATGAATGCTGTTTGTTTTTTCACCGGCACTCGTTTCCTTGTCTTACCGATTCGAAGCGCTGTTTACTCGGAGGGATCGCTTCGTATTCCCGCCGCTGCTCTTTTTGTGCACTGCGCCTTCCGAAGTCTTCCTGA
This sequence comes from Mantis religiosa, assembly GCA_030765055.1. Taxonomy (NCBI): domain Eukaryota; kingdom Metazoa; phylum Arthropoda; class Insecta; order Mantodea; family Mantidae; genus Mantis; species Mantis religiosa. The sequence goes on from CM060954.1 coordinate 45,560,002, forward strand.
GTGTACTGCTTCGAATCGGGAGAGGAGTTGGTGCCTGTTGGCGCGAGCAAGTTCAGGGGTAAGTGCTTCCAAGTGTCCTTGGATTTTGGTAAACTTTCCTTGGGTTTCTCTGACCGCTTTTGGCGAGCTTTCCAAACCTGTAATAAAAGCACTAGCATTAGAAACTGTGAACAATAAATGCCCACCTGAAGAATGGTTACATATCTACACAGATGGATTTAACTTGGACAACAACTCAGGAGCAGGAATTAAGTGTGCACTGTTCTCATTCTATCAACCAGCAGGGTACCACTCAACAAATTTTGATGCAGAAGTAACGGCTATTCATATTTCACTCCAACACCTTCTATACAGAATACATAAATTCAAAAACGCTGTCATACTTTTTGATTCTAAAGCAGCATTATGCGCAATAAGTTCATATAAAATGAGCTCAATCCAGATTAAAGAATGTCACAAAATTATCCAACAACTTCAAAAACTACAGAAAAGAATTATATTACAGTGGATACCTGCACATTGTGGAATTGCTTGAAATTAATCAGCTGATTTTCTTGCCAAAAAAGGTGCAAATTTAATTCAGAACAAAAGTAGGGACTTACCCTTTACATCCATAAAAAGAATAATCAAAAACAAATATAAAAACAAATAAAACCAATCAATATCTAACAAAGCCAAAGATAAAAAATGGAACATTTTTATTAAAAATCCAGAAATTATTCCAGAAATCCCACGTAAAGCTGTAGTAGCAAATTTTAGATTACTTATGGAACATGATTATTTGGCCAAACACTTACACAGAATAGGAATTTATACAAGTCCAAATTGTCCTCTGTGCAACAAAGAAGAGGAAGTGACTGAAGAACATCTTTTAACCTGTGAAGCCCTACCTGCCGGACACACTACACAGGAATATTGGAGAGCAAGAGAGCTAATGGCTTCATTGCCAAAGCCTAGCATTTGACAACAATGAAGAGGAAATGACTGAAGAACATCTTTTAACCTGTGAAGCCCTACCTGCCGACATACTACACCGAAATACTGGAGAGCAAGAGAGCTAATGGCTTCATTGCCGAAGCCTAGCATTTGAAAACAACAACCTTCATTTCCGAGACCAGAAACTTGTTTGTTTTTAATATTTTTTAAGCGAGACAGCCTGCTGGTGTTCTTGTTAATGTTAAATTGTGTTTGGTGTTCCTACTTAACTTGGTTAATTGAATTAAGTTAAATTAAATTCTTGTCTCAACAGATTGTTTAAAGCTTTCAAATGTAACTTTATAAACATTGAGATGCGTTTGTTTTCCTGTGCTATCTTCAAGTGAGCATATATCGTTATAATGAATATGTTTTACTTGATATAATGAAAGGATTGTACCGATAAATTAAAGCATTTGAAGTGTGTATTATGCGCAACTTTCAGCTAGTCAGTTCTCTGTATGCCGTGTACCCTAACCTGGACCTCTTAGCTTTAGGGTCTATAGGACCAAATTTCCTCACTTTAGTTTAGGCTGTTTAGGAAGTGTTAGGTGCACAAAAATTAAGTTAAAACATTAAGTGAAATAAGCTAGTGGTCTTAAAGTTTAGTTAGGTGCTCTATAAAATAAACTACAAAAAACCGCCAATATTACAATTTTAATGAAGGGATGTAAATGGAACAATAAACAAATTTAAAAAGAATACTATTTTGACTTTAGACTGGCTCTGCAATTACGGATGTAAAATAAATTGATTGCATCAGTATCATGGTCTGTCAGAACCATCGCGTGCTGATTTTTGAAGAGCAGAAGTACACTAGCAAGACCTTTATTAAAACAGGAAAATGATTTTTTGTTGTTGTAATTTACGTACTTTAACTTTTCAAGTCATGTCGTATGGTGAATGGAATGGGTGAAATGATGCTCAACCGGGCCCAGGGTCCATGGAGCTTAGAGTTAGCCGACATTCGTGTTTTAGGATAAGGGAAAACTCAGGAAAAAACGTTATTCAGGTAACTCACCTTGAGCGAGATTCGAACTCGGGACCTCTTGAACGTGAGACAGACATGCTACCATCCACGCTACCGAGGCGAGCAAAAATGAAATTATCTGGCGATGTAACATGACAAGAATAGTTAGTACTGTCTTAATTGCCCACCTCGGTAGCGTGTCCGCCTCACGTTCAAGAGGTCCCGAGTTCGAATTTCGGTCAGGGTGACTTACCGGGATAAGGCTTTTCCCGGGCTTCTCCCTTATCCTTACAGACGAATGTCAAGTAGCTGTAAGCTACATGGACCCTGGACACAGTTGAGCATCATTTCACCCATTTCATTCACCGTCTGACATGACAACGTTGGAGGAGGTAAAATTAAAAAAAAAAAAAATGCCATAATAGCAGCAGGTTAGTAGCCTGTCTGAAAAGAAGCATTATTCGATTTGTACTGAATTCCCAGAATATCACTCATTTCACAAAATCATTATCTAGAAACCCTTGTTCGTGGGAAAGTGAGCTGCAGGCGACTATAAGTGAAGTCACGTTCACGACTTGGAATCAGCAGTTCTTGCAAAGGCATGTTAAAACCATTAGAAACAGTCACTTTTCCTATTTTATTACGTCTTCGAGATACAAACCGTTTACGCTTTCAAGATGAATAGTCCACAGAAACCTCTTAACAGTTTTCGTTTAGGAGAACATTGTGATGCTGCGCTAAATATATTTTCAGTTAGGTTTATTTTACAGTATATAATTTAAAATATTTGATGTGTTGCATATCTCTACTCACGTACAAGCTATTCTTAAAATCGGTTCTTCCTTCATATATTTAGTTAAATCTGTGCAGAAATTACCCAATTCTTAATTCTTTTGGAGTGCATGGGGCAAAGGGTAATGCAGTAGGCTTCAAGGTCGCTTGGAACTTCAATGTTCTTTGCTTACTCTACAGATGCAAAAATGAACAAATACGTACTTCTGAGAGACATAATTATTTGAAAATTCAGATAAATATCAAGGAATACATCCGGAAAATTTCACTCCATAAAACAAATAATTATGTAAGGAGTAAGGTCTTATCGAGTGGGATGCTTCAGGCTGTTTCGTCTGTGACCAGCATTCGAAAAATCCGGGTAAGATTCCGTGGCCATCCAACCTGACCCATAGGTTTTTCCAGGGTTTTCCCGGGACGTCAGACGAATGCTGGGTGTTCTCTTTCAGGGTAGAGTGTCTCGGCGCTGTATGGTAGGTCACTTCCACCTCCGGCCCTTTCCGGACCACGGTGGGTGAGAGGCAGATTGTGCAGGCCTGTCGGGGAGTTTCCAACTAGTGAATATTAGGGAACGTAAAGTCTGTTTAGTTAACGCATGTGCAGTTCGGAGTCAAAGGAACCTGACCCTCCCGCCCACTAATGACAGTCATAAATCTATCTCCACACTTCAGAAATGGAACACTGTCGTTGAGGACCAATAGCAACCCTGATTTTCTCGAAGTGACAGTCGCATGTCTACTCCACGTGGAGTCTCAGTTGCCAAAGTTCCAACTTCCAGTTGATCTGTTTCATTACGTGCAGAAATTCGTTTTGTGTCACGATGTGGAAACCGTGGGAGGGAAATGCAGTGGTAAATGCAAATGAAGTAGTAGATAACTTTCAGTCACGTGAAAATAATCAAAGTGATGACAGTGTGAATAACTGGAAAAGGCTCAAAAAAAGTTATAAATGGAACTGTTTCTAAGCAAATTCAGGCGCTTGTTTTGAACACATATAAATATGTGCTGACAAATAATCTTGGTAAGGGTTCATGCAATGAACCTGATGATAAATTCTGGGTATTCACAGAAATACAGTATGAAATATTGTGACGAAAGGAATACCAAAGACACCGATCAAGTGTGAAAACAAAAGGAAACGTTTCTCTAAAGTGGACAATTTCACACGTGATTTAATTTGTCGAGAAATTTATAGATTCTATGCAAAAGGGAGAGCGCCCACCTTAGACGAATTGGTTGCACATTTGCAAGAAATTTGTGATTTTCTTTATGGGCACTGCACTTTGTGCGGTCTCCTAAAGGAGCTGGGTTTCAAATACCGCACTTTGAATAAGATAAGGGTTATTATTTGTGAAAACTAAGGCAGTTTTGCAGTAATGGACATACCCATGACGAATCGAGAAAGGTGGCAACCTTGCAGAAAGATCTGGGAGAAGGAGGGTCGGGGGTTGTAAAACGATTATAAGGGTTTGTCAAAGGCAGAGGCCGACGTGCACACGAGTTAACTAAACAGACTTTACCCTCTGCATTGTCGTGGCTCCTTGAGTCAGCAGCCCTCTGTCTGAAAACTTCAATGCCATAGCCAGGATTTGAACCACTGATCTTCTGGTCTCCGTCCAGCCCCTCTAAACCATTGAGCTACTATGGCCAACGTGTCAGTCTGGCTCTACCCTTTCATAGTGAGCCCTACACACGGTTAATGTGAAAGAAAATTAATTTCCATTAATTGTACCCAATAATGGTCCGAATTATAAAGCCCGGGCCTTATAGTACTTACAACAGAGTAAGTCACCATTAAGGTAGTTGTCTCGTGTGTTTATGAGAACTCCAAGTGGTTTACCGGAAAAGCACGAGTCAGTTGGAGAATTTAATGTCATGTTGGCACGTTGGCTATAGTAGCTCAATGGTTTGGAGCGGCTGGAAGGAGACCAGAAGATCCGTGGTTCAAATCCCGGCTATGGCATTGAATTTTTCAGTCTGGCTCTATCCTTTCATAGTGCGTCCTACACACGGCTGGTGTGAAAGAACAATTTACTTCCTATAACAGCAAAGTTACAAGCATTGTTGCATTCTTTTTACTCACCCCGTATACCAAAACTAGAAGGTTTTAAATAGCTGGTACATATATTTGTAATAAAATAGACAGATCACTAAGGTGCGCTATGTTGGCAGGACTAACTACAGGAAATTCTTTTCCTCAATTACAGCATGAACGGGAGCTGGATCAAAAACACTATCATAAAAATATAGTCTTTGTTTTTAGGGCTGCATAAAGGAGGTAGTAACCCTCGCTCTGCTAATTAGAGCACTTTGAAAGCATTTGAAAGGAAATGCGATACACGAGAGCTCAAATGTTAATGTAAAATGTTTTGTATGTGGGTGTGTAAATAAACTGTGTGTGGGCTTCCGCTTCGCTTCCTGCGGCGCCCAAGTTGGGCGTAGGTGTTCACGAGAGATGAAAAGAGAAAGTTTAGTGAGGAAGGCTATTCCAGAGATGACGCGCCTCGCAAAATAAGGATGGAAAGCTCTTAGCGAGTACGAATATTAAACTTTTAAATGTCAGGAACTGACGTGAAGTTAATTCAAGTTTCGAATAACGACGTGGGAAAAGCCTTTTTACTCGGATTTGTCAACTATGGTATTCTGAGGTGCCCTTTGCAAATCTTATTTATTTTTATAGGCTTATGCTTAAAGCGAATATTCTGTGAGGAAAATGTGAATTTTGAAACGTCATATCCCCTTAATATATTCTGAAAATATTTTGTCTTATCGAGACAATAATAACTCGTGAAGGGAACTTTAAAAGATGGAAAACTTTCAAGGCACTTAAATGTGTAAAGGATAAGGCATGAGTGTCAACTCAATGTTCCATTGTGCACATGAAAACTACTCGTAGAGAGGGTTGCATTTCCAGCCCATTCCTGCTCGAGGCCGCCAGAGCCTTTGAGCCGCGAGAGAGCAATATAGCCAGGTACACTCGGATGCAGAAAACGTGGTCCATAAAGAAACACAGCGCCCCGACAGCGTGTTCTTTTTGCTTCCTCCTGCATAATTCTATCCATTTGAGTCGTAGCCTACTTACTTGTCCCAAATAATAATCCAGGATAAATGATAAGCTATGCTATTACTAATTGAACACAATTAAGCCAATCCTTCGATGCATTTTGATTAAAGAACAAGATACAGTGCAAAAATAGATAAAAATAAATGCAAGAATTAGATTGTGTTATAAATACGCCTTTGCTGTCAACAATGTCGACATTATTCGAGAGGCTGCTTTTAAGACGTCTCAACCCCATTATTATGGAACGCAAACTCATTCCACAACATCAATTCGGCTTCCAAAGCGAACATTCAACCACGCAACAAGTTCACAGAGTTGCGGAAATAATTGAAAGAGCTCTTGAAGAAAACAAAGAGTGTGCAAGCGCATTTTTAGACTATCTCAAGCCTTTGATAAAGTATGGCATAAATGCCTTACTTTTAAATCACAGAGAGATCTACCTGGATAATTCAGTTCATCATACAGTCCTATATCAAAGGTAGAACATTCAGAGTTAAACAAGGAAGTGGATACTCTGCTTTTAAAGATATCACTGCGGGAGTGCCACAGAGTAGTGTACTTGGACCCATATACTTGTATACACGAGACGTCCCACAAGATGAGAAAATTGAGATGGCGACTTTTGCTGACGACAGAGCAGTATTGGCAGTGGATTATGCTGCTGAAGAGTGTAGCAGGATTCCTCCGTTGTTGTACACACGCGATGTTGAATATTGTGACTTTGTGAGTTCGTGAAATGAAAAGTCCAATTGCACCACTCAAAAATATTCTTTATTTCCACCGAATTACAATCGGAACACTTGCCGATTACACAGTTACGTAATGAACACAATTGCAATTCACCAGTCAGTCCGTTACAGTTCCACTTTGCACTCGCATTTACGTAGGTTCCTCCTATGCACGTATGCAGTCCGTTCCTTCACTGGGCGATCCTCACAATTGCTCGACAAGAACTGACTCTCTTCCAGCCCAACACGTTGCTTATATAGGACCAACTGGCCAATCTAGAAGGTTCCGGATTAGATGAAATATCCCGTAAGTGCGAGAACTCAGGGGGAGCGGAAAGAGACGGCACAGAGATGTCTTTCCAGCCACCCCTCGTTACCGCTATAAGACAAATGAGTTGACGTGTCCGAGCGCCTCCGTCTCCTGCTGCTGCTGCTGCTGCTGCCGGCCGGTTCTATAGGGAGTTCCGACGTTCGGGTGACAATATACTATGATGGTGCTCCACGTTGTGGCGACATACGTAGCAGGATTCCTCCGTTGTTGTGGGTTTCGATGTCCCAAAGCTGCGGCAAAATATATAGCAAGATTTGTGCTGGTAACTCGTCTCCCGTCGTTGGTCTTACTTAGTCGATCTTAACTTCGTCCAAAATATTATGACTTGATGAAGAAGATGTACACCGAAGTTATCAGGAATATCCTTAATTATGCCTCGGCTAGCTTTTGATGTTCTTACATAAGAGCAATGAAAATTCTAAGTTACAAGGATGGTAACGAGTGAAGAAATCATTAAGATTTTTAATTTGAATTTTTATAAGAAATCAATCTTTCGTTTATTTCTTTTAACACCAAATCCATTAAAATTCTTATCACAAAACTTTATACTGTGATCGGAATTAATCCAGTGCTTCAAATTGAACTAGCACTTTAATATTTTCGAGCAATTTATAAACGTCCGATCTCTTCGGCGTTCCAGAAGGAAAGCTAAGTGCAGAGGTTCTACTCCCATTAGTCCTGGAGCCGTAGGACCGAGGACCGGGCCTCCTTCTACCCGGGAGCGATGGATACTCCGGGGCTCTTTCCATAAGACAATATCTGGAGTCTAACCCGCCCCCCCCCCCGCTGAGCACAACGTCAAGATGGGTGAAAGTAGATACGCCCCTTACGCGCGTCAACCCCGCAGGGAAGACTGCCGAAAATCTCAGTGGGGCCGCCTGGTGATCTAGCACTCGTTCTACTAGCTCTGCAGTCTAGTACCCGGGACTTATAAGGCAACCCTCTACCCCCTCCGGGCGGCCGAAGCATGGCCGGAGGTACCCAATTCCCCGCGGGTGTGGGGAACACACTTCTTCCTCGAGTCCAACCCAATCCGAACAGCTCCCCGACGGGAGGGACTCGGCAGTTCGGTCCTAGGTTCCTCTAGTAATGTCAAAGGCACCACGAGTGCTGAGGGTCCGCAGCGCCCGCACCATGGCAGCTGAAGGGGACAGATCCCCTCCCTTACGGGGTTTCCAGAAGGAAAAAAGAAAAAGCCAGAGATCTTGCTTTTCTGCAAGACCTTGGCCTCCTTAATTTGGGAATATGGTTCCTATTTTAAATAGCAGATTGTAGTCCCTTCTTTATTTGTTTCTTCATACATTTTTGTAATACAATTTTAGTTTTATCTTAGGAGTATGTCTTATATCTATTACATATTTACTTAATACTACTACTTATACAATACTTAAATTATATTGTCAAAACCGTGTGTGTTTAGTTCCCACGTTGTGGTCCTTCTTTTATGTATCTTATCCTGGCTTTTGGGGAAAATTCATTGGCCAATTTGTTCAGCCAAGTCCATTATCTGCGGTGTCGTACAATATCCTAGATGGACCGATTTTGTGGAATAAGGCTTTTGTTCTTGCTGCTGCTGTCAATGGGCATTCCCATACCGCATGATCTGGATCTTGTTGTGCACCGTATCTGCTATCTGGATTCTGTGCTAGGCTGAATCTATGGAGGTATGTCCGGTATGGTCCATGGCCAGTCAGGTATGACGAAATTTCTATTTTAGTTTCTACGCCAAGATTATTTAATCGTTCTTTACTATCACTACCCATATGTTACTTTACTACTACGTCACTACATACGTAGCACAATTATTACTACGGCTAATCACAAAATTACATATATTTGTACACAATTTTGTTTATTTTTCTTTTATAAATTTATAAAATTTTCAAACCCTTTCTAAATATAAATCGAAGCAACTGTTACAAGAGCCTTCAGAAAAACGTCAAAACACAATCAGCAAAGTTAGTACTTGAAGACAAAGCGAATAAATATAAGTGAAACCAAGTTAGTCCATATGAACTTCTAAACAGGAAAACATAAAAAAGTACCCGTTAAACTAAATGGACAAATTGTTCCTTACGGAAAAGAGGTAAACTATTTAGGTCTGATAAGCACTAGTTGAAAAGCTTATCTGTAAATCGGATGTAAAAAACAAAAGAAGTGAACTAGATCTAAGATTTAGAAAGCCGTATTGGTTACTGGGACACTACTCAGAATTAAGTCAAAACAACAAATTGTGCTGAAACCTGTATGGATGTACGTCATACCCTTATGGTTGTACTTAGGCTTTCACGCCGGCGTCCATTGAAGTAAATGTCCTTCCGGGCTCATCGGCCGTGATCTAACAGTGCAAATTTTGTGCGTTAGGCAAAATTCGCACTGTTAGACCACGGCCAATGAGCCCGGAAGAACATTTACTACAAATACCCCTATGAGGCTACACCAAGGTAATGTCGAAATCAGTCAGAGGTATCAGAATAAGGTACTAAGGTCTATAGTAAAAGCACCTTGGTATGAACGCAATGACAATATCCACAGAGACTTCAATACAGAATTTGTCAGTGAAGAAATTTAAGTTGCTGCGCTTTTCACATGAAAACACAGAGGTACTGCGTATGCTAGCAAATAGCAAAACAGTACGAAGACTGAAAAGAACCAAGTCTCTGGACTTAGTGTTTTAAAATGAGTTTGATGAAGCCGATGTAATGGAACTTCTCAGACTTCCCGATACAGTCTGATTGTCCTTAAATAAAGTCTTCGCCACACAGCAATATCGCCCCTGGAGTGGTAAGTTTTCCTGTTGTCTCAATTTCATGTCGCGATCTTGCTGCGCATCTAACACACATGTAAGTTCAGAGCACAGCTGTTCGACTTCTCTCACTGACAAAGACGGATTCTTCTCTGTGAGTGCATTAAACACATGCACTATAATTCTTTTTTCGTCGCTTTGTAAAGGTTTTCCCTTGCGATGCTTAATCGAAAAACTGGCGGTAGACTCTGCCATTATACATATAATAAGTACACGCACAATAAACGATCAATAAAATAATTTAGCTCTCGCACTCGGTACAACGCACCTTCGAATGGCGATATATGACTAATCCAGTCCAAAACAAGGTCAGTGATAAAAGTCATATAAACAAATATGTCATGACTACCGCTAAATCACGTGCTATCGTGCCATGTGCTTGAGAGCAAAGGAACCTCCTCTTTACTTCGTTTAAGAATTAACATACATTTCAGATAAATAAACTCTGTTGCGTAATATATTTAATTGAAACAGTTACGAAAATATAAATTTCACAATTCTCTTCCAACATATAAAGATATATCACTATGTTAAATAACGAACTAATTTTTACCGCACAACAGTCTATACTGCAATAGCAGCCAATGAGAGGTGATAAGGTCACGTGACCCTTAAGAGATACGGGGCTTATGTGAAACAAGGGTTAGGTATTTAATCATTTTGTGGCGGATTGGCGGGCTTGTCATTTGATGGTAGTGCTTTTATACCTTTTTGTGTTGCATCCTGAAAATTATAAATTGTGTTTTTTACGGTTTATGCTTATTCTACATTTATTTGCCCATTTGCTCAAAGTTTGAAGTTGTTTTTCCATCTTTGCTTTGCAGTTGTGTAGTCTTGCTGCTCAACACCAATATGGAGTGTCGACTGCATATTGCGCGAGTTTAACGGTTGGTGAATTTGGTTGGGAAGGGTGGGGTTTCTTTTTGGTGTAAATTATGTAAAGTAGTACAGATATGGCGCTCCTTGCAGGGTTCCAGCTTCTAGGCCAATATGTGCTGATAATTTTCAGTTATTTTAATTTTTGTTGTTCTGTCAGTTAAATGCTTGATGTCCATCTAGTTATTCTTTCTGGGAGACCTATTTTCATCATCTTATATAGGAGGCCTTGTGTATAACATCTGCCAAATGTTCGCTGTATATATAGGAAGTTGGCAGTTGTTTTACATCCTCGATTCGAATTTCTTTTTAATTGTAGGCCTTGATAGTCCTTATAGCTTAATAATGTGGGGGAAATAATTTAAACTTCAGCATGGAATGTTTTACAGTTTCTCTATCTATTCAAAACCTTAGCCTATACACTGCCTAGGAAGGAACGATTAATTTCCAACTAACTTAAATAATGAGTGTTAAATGATGAAGCCTGGGACTCAAGTACTTTAAATAGTAAGTCGCCACAAACGGTGTATCTCGAATACTAGATCCCCTAGTAGTGTACCGGAAAGAATATGAGTCAGTTTGAGAATTTAGTGTCATGATGGTACGTTGGCCATGGTAGCTCAATGGTTAAGAGCGAGTGAATGGAAACCAGGAGATGCGTGGTTAAGTCCCGTCAATGGCACTGAGTTTTTCAATTTCATTCTATCTTTCCCAATTTTCTATCCTACTTAAATATCACTTCATGTATAATCAGTGCGCACCATCTGTGCTGCCATAGGTATACTGGGCTGTTAAACACTACTAAAAGAAGAACATAAGGTAAAAAGTTTGTTTTCTTGCGAGTAAAAACTAAACGTATCTAACTTTTGGAAAAAATGATAACTATGCATGTTGCTGTATGTGCTTAATTTGAAAGAGTTGCTAAGCAACAGAAGTATCACGTTTTTATATAAACGTATGTAATACATGTGTATATTTATAGCTGAGAGAAGATTGTGTTATACATAATGTAATGTGTAGAACATATTACCTTAGGAAGGCGAAAGGGAGAGCACCCGGATTGGAATATAAAACATTTGTATAATTAAACCAAACGACTTGTAGGAAAATCGTCATAAAAGATAATGGCCACCTGGTTCCATAATGCTTTCAGCTTTCTAATATCCTTTTGCATTATAACGCAAACAAGTGGGCGGAGAAATCATTTTCCCTCTCATAAGCTATTTTACCCTTGAACAGCGTCATTTCACTAATGCACAGTGCACGTAATGCGCTGGGATTTTCGCTGTCGTTGAATTATTTTGCCATGGAAAGCTTCATCTTATGTTTCTAGCAAGTTTGTCATTCAGTATGCAACTTAGGCAAGATGAATCATTGATAATCGCTTGGGTTTTTGCAAGATATTGATATAAATTTCAGGATTATCTCAAAGCAACTCGCTCTCTTGCTGTTTGACTTAACGTTTAAAGCCTATTGTACGCTTCTATTCCAATTGCACATATAAGAAAATACAGGAAGTCAATGAACTACACCAAAATAACTTCAAGGACTGTAGACATCATAAAAGCAAGTTGAAATAGACAATGTATGATCTGCGGCTAAACACAACGCAGTTATTTGAGTTAAACCTAACTGGCATCAGATGCTGGTAAGTTGGTATTTAAACAATCTTCTTCTTCTTTTTCTTCTTCTACTTCTTCTTCCTCTTCTTCTTCCTCTTCCTCTTGCTCTTGCTCTTGCTCTTGATCTTCCTCTTCCTCCTCCTCTTCCTCTTCCTCCTCCTCTTCCTCTTCTTCCTCCTCTTCCTCTTCCTCTTCTTCCTCCTCTTCCTCTACCTCTTCTTCCTCTTCTTCCTCCTCTTCCTCTTCCTCCTCCTCTTCCTCCTCCTCTTCCTCTTCTTCCTCCTCTTCCTCTTCTTCCTCCTCTTCCTCTTCCTCTTATTCCTCCTCTTCCTCCTCTTCCACTTTCTCTTCACTTTAGGCATTAGGCATTTCTGCCTGTTCCGTCTTCGCTTTATATCAGCTATTCCCATCTTTTTCTAGGGCGTCCTATATCTCTTCTTCCACGAGGATTATATCTTATTATTGAAACCGGTACTCTTTCTTGGTTCATTCTATTCAAATGTTCTTTTCAGTTGTGTATAGTTTCTTCTATTTTATCCTTTAATTTATATATGCCTAGTTCCTCTCGAATAGTTTCATTTGTTATTAAATCTCGGATAACACATTATTTAACTCTAGTTAATCTAATTTCTGCTGCCTGTATCTTTTACCTATTTCTTTCAATATCCACGACTCATTTCCATACATGAGCTTTAGTACTACCATCGTTTTATAGAATTTCAACTTTGTTTCTTTCCTTGTTTTGTTTTACAATATTCTTGGTATAGTTCTACACATCTGCTGAAATGTGTGTATTTTGTCTTCTATGGCATTGTCTAAGTTAAGGCTAACATTACATCCCAAACAGCTGAAACTCATGAGCTGTTCCAGGCATTTGTTTTTAATGCTTATGTTTGATCTTACAGGATATTTTCCTCGATGTGCCACTATCTTCGTATTTAAACAATGTGGATCAAATTATTGAAACCTTCATGAGCATGTAGTCAGTCTCTACATGTTCTGGTGGCCAAATCTGTAGTACCGAAAACTATTGTTCTAAAGGTCACTGGCTCAGTTCCTGTCATGTGGTGGATTCTTTGCTTCGCCTTTTTAATATGTATGTTATAATATCAAGAACGTGAATTTAATTGGCCAGTGCAATAACACTACTATGATTTCTTTGACTCTGACATGTCTACAAGGACTGTTCAATAAAGAATGATCACATTTCTTTTTGACAATGTACCTTTACTCACTCTCATTATTTTGACAGTCCTCAAAATAGTTTTCCCTGAATGCGATGCACTTGTCCCAGCGTTTCTGCCAGTCTTCAAAGACATGCTGGAAACCATTTTTGAGAGATGCTTCAAAATCGCCTCCGCAGCCTTTAGCACTGTTTCTGATGATGGATAATGCCTCCCAAGAAGGCGTTTCTTCAAGTTAGGGAATAGAAAAGAGTCGCATGGTGCTAAATCCGGACTATAGGAAGGTTGAGGGATCCACTTCACGTTGATGTTTGCAAGATATTCAGCAACAACATTGGCAATATGTGGCCGCGCATTATCGTGGTGCAGCATCCACCCTGCTTCACGGAAATGTGGTCTTTTGCACCTGATATGGACTTGCAATGTTTTCAGGACATCCCTGTAGTATTGTCCAGTTACTGATGTGTGTGCAGGTACAACATGCTGATAAACCATTCCATGAATGTCAAAGAATGAGTTATTCATAACTTTCCAAGCAGAAGCAACCACTTTTGCTTTTGGGGGGATTGGTGATGAAGGAGATTTCCACACTGAGCTTTGCTGTTTGCTCTCAGGATCAAAATGATGTAGCCAAGTTTCATTAGCAGTGATTACGTTTGAAAGAAACTCCGGATCTTCCTCTAACATCAACTTTAACTGTATGTTACCTCCATTGCAGCGGTAGGTGATACTGAACATGTCGAAACTTGCCTGGGTCTCACAGGCGGGAACCAGGAGTACCATCAATGAAACTACTATGGCGTGTTTGTTTCACATTAAGCTAACAGAACATAGTAAGTTTGAAATTTATTGCGAAAAAGTATGACGTAAAGAGTTGCATTTCCTTTTTATTTTATGTAAGTTCGTTCACCCTCTAAACCACCTCCCATTTAGACTTGCAGCATGTGAACGTATTAAGCAGGATTCAACCATCGTTAGAAAGATTTGTAATTAACTGCAATGACAAGGTGAAATTACTCCGTTAGATGCGTACATTTATACAAGAATTAAACGCTTAGACAAAATATTAAAAAGCGAGCAAACAAAACAAAAATAAACAAAAAAGAACGGCAAGAAATATCATAATCACTGCGCCAGATAGAGAGCTCTGACACGTCTGTTCATTTTCGTGTGTTGTGTACTCCAGTATTATCCTCTTTGGCAGTGGCGTACTGGCAGTTTAGAAACTTACAGCACTATCTTCCATATTTGAACCTACAGGCCATAAGCCTCCAAGTCAAATTACTTGTTTAAGATATCTCCACTTGCTCTGAAGATATTTCTGTGTAGTTTCATTGACATCATTTTATTTGCTATTTGATATTAATTTATTTGTACAGTATCCATTACAAATGCAGTACAATAAAATATAACATAGAGCATGTTGTATTATACCTCCTGTACAAATACATGAAACTGCTGACCTAAGATTTACTTGACGACTCAGGTCCCCTGGCTATAAGCCTTTGGTTTTCCTGAGCAGCTTGATGCCGTTTATTCTGGACCTTTTCTTCTTTTATCCTAATCCACTTTTCTCTTATCCTATATAAGAAATCTCCTATACAGCTATTTATCTTTTCTCCTATCCCCGTCTCACCAAGGCGGCCCGGGTTCGATCCCCGGCGACCGCAAAGTGAGATTTGTAGTGGACAATACGGCGCTGGGGCGGGTTTTCTCCGGGACCTCCGGTTTCCTCGCCATCTCATTCCACCAGTGCTCCATCTTCATCTCATGTATGATCAGTGTCACCGCCTGCGGTGCCGTATGTAGTAAAATCGGGCGTTAAACACTATACTACATACACACACAGACACACACACGCACTCCCATCCCCGTTAGCATGCGTACCGCTAATATCTCTTTACTTACACTGTCCCATTTCTTATCCCATATTTTTTTCCTGTAATTTGTTAGCTCCTTATATTCTATCAGGTAATGAACAGTGCTCTCTTCATCTCCACAAAGTTCACATATTCCTACCTCATTAGTTCTTAACCATTTTAAGTATATTATTCCCACTCTCATCCATGCTATGTCTTCTCTTCCAGTTTTGTCACATTGATCTACCCCAATCTGTCTTTAATTGCTTATAAACTTTCAAAGATTTCCTTTTTTCTATACTTTCCCATATCTCTTGCCCATCAATGTCTTGTAGTCTAGTTCTAACTTCCTTCCAAAAACCGCTATAATTTGTCTCCTCTGCTCTCCATAGATCTCCCATGCCTATCTTTAATATCATTCTTTCCAATTCCGACCACCAACTATTTGTATTTTTTATGCTTTTCTTTTGCTTCATGCACAGATTCAATAATTCCCCTTTCTGCCCTTTAATACACTTATACCAGAATTTCAATATTCTCTCTATTATTATTTACCTCCTTTTTGTATTACCTAGCTCTAGTAATGCCACTTCTCTTGGTGCCCTAGTAGTTCTTTGCAAAACAATCCATACATCTGGTGTAATTGTGTTCCTATCTCTGATGTGCCCCATACATTGTTCTGGCTTCAACAACCGCTTTATACATTCTTTCTAACCATCTATCTGACATCTCCAGTTTATGTTTACATATTCTTACCCCTGACATTGCCGCCCTGCCATTAGCTATCACTTTTCCACTGCTACACATTCTTACACCTAAATAGTCATACTCGTTTACCACTTCTACCTTTTGATCTCCTATGAACCATTCCTCTCCTTTCCTAAGTATCGATCCTCTTTTAAATGCCATTATTTTTTATTTTTTTTGCTGTTTATTCTTAGTCCCCAGTCAGCGCCAAACCTATGGATTGCCTCAATTGATTTTTGTAGACCTATTACGGAAATTGCTCCTACCGTTATATCATGAGCATACAATAAACCAGGTATCTCTTTGCTCATTATTATTTGGCAATGGGAATTGCTTTCCTTAACCCTCTCTATTATGTCGTCTATAAATAAATAACATCCTTTTATAATAACACCTTCTACAGACTGGTTCTGTGGTCTGGTGGTTAGCATGATAACCATTAAAGGCGGAGGTTCTGGGATTGATTCGTGAGTGGGTCGTAGACATTTTTCTTTAGCCAGAATTCCACTCTAGAGTATGGAATGTGAGTGAATTTTTCTATGACTGTGAAATTAATGTAATAAATACATTTAAACTGCATCGTGAGCAAGTAATACGGCAACCTCAGATAGAACAAAAAACACCTCTAAATTTTAGCTCGATTTCCAGGTAGATAAAAGAAGGTTTTATAAGGATGTTTGTGGAGGAACAGATCATAGCATTGGCTATGTTTGTGGAACTGCTTAAAGAGCAGGTTCAGGTTAAGCGATTCATGTGAAAAGCGATACCTGATGCACATATTCGCCCTCTTGAAATATTTGGGGTACGAAAGCAGTTTGGTATCCTTGTATGTAATTTGCATGCGATTTTCATGTAACTGCGCTTGTATTCTAATTTAGAGTCGATCGTTGAGTTAAAAAGAGCAGTTGAGGTGGATATGGGTCAGAATAAAGTCAATAATGGACGCGGTTTTCCATTAACTCTGTAGGGCAAACAATGTGGGACGTTGTGCCCGCTCATGCGGATTCAGATGCAAATGTTTCCATGGCATTATTACATCTACGTGCAAAGTAAGTAAATATGTGCAATGAAACCCATCAAATACGTGGCAGTGGTATTACTTTTATCTGCAGGTAATTTTATTTTGTCCAGCCCTTAGCACACTTTACTGAAGCACTCACAGAAGAGACAAATTCTGTAGAAAGTACATTCAAAGTGCCATTCTCTAATGGTTGCTTTCTGGGGGATCTCGGGGGACCGAGTGCATGCACTTCAGTTGCTCTGATCCAATGTAATGCATTTCCCTGGGGAGCAAGCTGGCAGTCTCAGTGTGCGAATGTTCGCTTCTCTAACATCTGTAACGTAAGTACATACGTTTTAAACGATTCTGTGGATAATATTAGACTTTCAGCAAATACAGCATCTATTACTTTATAGTTTATATAGAAGAGAGGAATATATTATGAAACATCATTTATATTTCTAAAAATAACTGAACATACAGTTCTTTTCGCTGATGACCCTAGTGTGCTGGTGACCAGTACAAATTTAAACGAGTGTATAATTATTATGAACTATGCTGTGAACTGCAGGTCATGCTGTTTTAAAGCGAACAAATTATCTGTTAATCTAGACAAAACAAAAGTGGTTAAATTTATAACCTGTCGTACGTCACATGCTCAAATAGAAATCGGGATTAATGATATGTTGTTAGAAGAAATTGAGAGCATAAAATTTCTGGGCCTTCAAGTGGACAGATGTTTAGATTGGAAAGCTCACATAAATTATATCTTACCTAAACTCAGCTCTGCCTGTTATGCTATCCGAGAGCTGGTTAATGTGAGTTCTATTGACACACTTAAATTAGTATATTATGCATACTTTAACTCTATTATGGAATACGGAATATTATTTTGGGGCAACTCAGTAGAAAGTTAAAAAGTATTTCTTATACAAAAGAAGGTTATAAGAATCATTACTAACACCCACAACAGATGTTCCTGTAAAGATCTTATAGAAGATTGAAGATATTAACGCTTCCTTGCATGTATATATTCTCGATCCTAAAATTCTTTGTATGCAATCGTGACTTATTTGCAACAAATAATGTAATTCAAAGAATAAACACTAGAGAAAAGTATAATATCCATTATCCCAGTCTAAACTTTCTTGCTTCCAGAAAGGTGTGTAATATGAAACTATCAAAATATTTGGCGCACTTCCTAATGTTCTTAAAGAAAAAGTTGTTAATTTCGGTGCTTTTAAAAATGCTGTTAGTACCTTTGCACAAAATCTTTTTATTTTGTACAAGATTATCTGAATGACAAATTATCCTGATAATGCTTCTGTAGCTCTGTAAGTAGTATCTAACTGTTCCAATGACAAATCATTACCAATAAATCTTTGATGCATGTTGAAAGTTTATTTTTAATGTATATGTATTTAAGAAATAACAAGAATGGTATCCATTGCAAAAAGGTTGAGACGTACTGGCATAAGCCAAGTGAAAGCTGAATTAAAAAGTGTTTATATAATTATCCCTGCTTTGTTTTCCATAATGTTGTTCATATTGGCTGTATAGCATAATATGTGTCTTATGTTAACTTTTGTACATATATATGCTATTAAACTTTATATCTCTGGACATGTTCAATGTTCACAGCCTTTTCTGGCTACAAGTGAACCTACTGAATGCAAATCAATCTAATCTAATCTAAATAGAAATCGCCAAATCATCATGAGTGCATGCTATAACTAACTGTGATAAACTTTCAATTGTAAAAAAGCTGCTGTTCATTCTGTTGTTTTAAAAATGCATTTAGAAGAACGTTACAAATGGAGTTTAATAGGAAATTGTCATACATTATGAATAGGTGGTTTAAACATGAAAACTTAATTTTATTTCGTAAAACATGATTCGTTTAAAGTAGACAAAACTCTATAAACAAATATTAACAGGGCTTACAATAGACCAAGTCTAGAATAAAAGTGAAAAAACGTTTTGTTTCATTTGAATGAAATTAACCTTTTAAAATATACTTTGGATTTAAATTAGCTGTATATATAGTTATATAAGAAATAACTATTGTTTAGGTGCAAAACTCATTTGTATTATTATTTCTATTCAGTATATATTATATGGTTATATGGAGCATTATACTTTTACTTCAGGTATTAAAAACACCTGATATTCCATAATAACCGAGACGGCAACTTGGACAATGAACCTTTAAAATAATGGACAAAACACTGCTAACTATAAACTACTATATAACAAACAGGCACGTATTTAGAAGTAAATTTCCGGGTGGGTCCAAAACATCTACGTTGAATTATTTGCTTTTAATAAATAATTAATCAGGATGTGCTTTTATCCTACTAGTAAGAAATAAAAACACATGTAATATATTATATTCACATGACTTTCTCCACAAAAGCTTCTACAAATTGTTCTTAGAAAAGTTTGTTTTTGTCTTGTTTCTTTGGATAAAGTCTGTAGAAAGGCCTTGCACATTGCACAGTTTTTTGTTCTTATACCTGGGATAAAGTGATATAAGCACCAATCAGATATTTAAAAAGCGAACCACTGATTGATGCATTTGAAGTATTAGTTCTCCTTGAATGAAAAAAGGAAAAGGAACTTAGAAGTTAAAAATTACATACATTTAAGTATCTGAGAATTCAAATCAACAAATTATAATACATCGGAATTGGTTAACTTTGCAATACATTATTGTAATTGACATTACTTGTGCATTTTAACGAGTTCTACAGCTGCTGTGCAGTAACTTTTCGTTTATGTCTTAAATAATTCATGTTTGCCTGACAGTGAATGGAGACGTTAAGATGAGAAGCTTGAATATTTAAAACTAAGTTTTATCTCAACTATTTATTAAAAGTTTGAAATAATAGTTCATTTGGGGGTCCGGACCCCCTAGAACCCCCTTAAATACGTCCTTAATAACAAACTAAAATTCTTTTGGATAGAGTCAGACTGAAAAATTCAATGTCATGGCCGGGATTTGAACCATGGATCTCCTGGTTTCCGTCCAGTCGCTCTTATCCACTGAGCTACCATAGCCAACGTGCCGTCCTGACATTCAATTCTCCCATTGACTCATATATTTTCCAGGTAAACCACTATCCAAAACATTAGTCTATACACGGCTAATATGAAGGAATGATTAATTTCCATCAATTAACTTAAATAGCCGGGAAAATAGGAATCAGTTGGAGAATTTCATGTCATGACGGCACGTTGGTACCTCAATGGGCAAGAACGACTGGAAGGAAACAAGGAGATCCATGGTTCAAATCCCGGCCATGGCATTCAATTTTTTAGTTTGACTCTTATCTATCCACAATCTTAGTCTATACACGGCTAGTATAAAGGAATGATTAATTTCAGCCAACTAACTTACACAATTCTTTTAAGGTACCATAAACTTAACATCAATGTTCAGGTTACATGCGTAGTAATGGGTTAAATACTTAACAATTTGCCTTTAAATGCACTTTATTCAGTAGCGAGTGAAATGAGTATAACAAGCTGTCAACTTTCGCGGCCGTGTATCATGAGAGTCTTTCTGAACTTCCCGCATAACAGCAGCAAACAGAGGACTTGGTATTCCATATTTCCCGACTACTCCATAATACCATCCTCTCCTGCACTACCTTACGTACGTAATATTGCCTTCCTCCAAAAATTTGGATACCAAGATATAATTGGAAGCATATATCTGAAACTCCCGGAAGGAAAACTTCGGAGAGATCTTATTGTATTATCGTGTCCAATCATAATTACAATTTTGCAGCGACATTTTACAAAGGCTAGGTTTGTTTATGGTAACTGCAATCTGGCATCTTTATTTCGTTAAAAATGAGTATAAATAAATAGCCAATCAATCCTAAAGGCCCGCCTTGGTAGCGTGGTGGTAGCGTGTCTCTCTTGCGTTCAAGAGGTCCCGAGTTCGAATCTCGGTCTGGGTGAGTTACCTGGATAAGGTTTTTCCGGGGTTTTCCCTGATAAGTCTTATAGTCTCGTTTGATATCCTGTCTTGTATGGTTATATGCAGTATTTTCCTCTCCATTTATAACATTTTATTTCACAGGTCCCATTGGCTAAAGCTTAATAACATAAATTCATGTGGTAGAAGAGAGTAAGAAAATGTCATTAGTGTGGGGTACATTGGAGAGCTTCGCTAGCTTATAACGGATATAGTCAAACAAAATGACACCTATTATAAATTCAAATGAAATTGCACACGCGCCTAGATGCTCCAACACAAACTGGTGACTGGCACTTTCATACAGCGCGCAGAGAATTGCACCCCTTCCACCCACAAAAAAAGAGCTAAAGAGAACCTATCGACACACACTTCATTTCCAACCCCATCTGTGGTATGTACTTCGCTGCATTTTAATTGGGTTGTTCAAGGGTAACTTCAAAGGTACTTCCTTTCCTCGCCTCAAGGTGCACTCGAACGATAGGGTTTGGTTGACTGACGACAAACTTCAAAGCTTTATTTTCTCTTCCTTTTCTCCGTGTTACAGAGTACACTACAAGAGAATGTTATGCAGCATTGTTCAAACACAACGTTGACACTAGCTTCGTGCCTTGGATGAGGAAGTATCCTTGAAGTCTACAGAAAACTAAGTGTAACATTCAAGCAACTCTGATTTTTCTCCTACTACCTTCCACAGTTTATTAAGTTGTCAATCTGGATGGCTCAGTTGGTTAGGCGATGGTCTACAGATCCCAAGGCCGTGGGTTAAAATCTGGCCCAGACCGAAGACTTTCAAGTGTGCTTAAAAGAACGTTAATGTAAGAGGTTCTACTCCCATTAGTCCTGGACCCGTAGGACTAATGATCCGGGCCTCCTTCGACCAGGGAGTTACCTAGCTGTCCCAAAATAGGGCGCCCGGTGCCTCAGTGGGGCTTTCCATAGGGCAAGACCTAGAGACTGACAAGCCCCCACATCTGGTCCTGTAGACTCAAGACGGGATTGAAGTGGATACGCCACTTACGCACGCCAATGGGAAGGCTACCGATATATCCTCGGTGAGGCCGCCTGGTGATCTAGCACACCTTCTAAAGTCTGTTTAGATAACGCGTGTGCACGTCGGCCTCTGCCTTTGACGAACCCTTATAATCATTTTACAAGACAGATCCTCCTTCACCCAGTCCTTTCTGCAAGGTTGCCAGCTCTCTCGACGAATTAATTCGCAAGTGAAATTATCTACTTTAGAGAAACGTCTCCTTTTGTTTTCACACTTGATCGGCGTCTTTGGTATTCCTTTCGTTACAATATTTCTTACTGTATTTCTGTGAATACCCAGCATTTATCATCAGGTTCATTGCACGACCCCTTACCAAGATTATTTGTCTGCACATATTTATATGTGTTCAAAACAAGCGTTTGAACTTGCTTAGAAACAGTTCCCGTTATTAACTTTTTTTAGGCTTTTCCAGTAATATAACACGGCCCAGTTATTCACACTGTCTTCACTTTGATTATATTCACGTGACTGAATGTTATCTACTACTTCATTTGCATTTATAATTGCATTTCCCTCCCATAGTCTCCACATCGTTACACACAACGAATTTCTGCACGTAATGAAACAGATCAACAGGAAGTTGGAACTTTGGCAACTGAGACTCCACGTGGGGTAGACATGCGACTGTCACTTCGAGAAAATCAGGGTTGCTATTGGTCCTCAACGACAGTGTTCCATTTCTGAAGTGTGGAGATAGATTTATGACGGTTATTAGTGGGCGGTCGGGTCAGGTTTCTTTGACTCCGAACTGCACACCCGTAGACTAGACAGACTTTACTAGCTATGCTGGCTAGTACGCGGGAATACTAATGGCTTCCCTCAACCCCGTCCGGAGACGTACCCGATCTCCCACAGGTATCAGGAACCACTGCCCCCTCGAGTCCAACCCATTCCGAACAACTCCCTATCAGAGAATGTTCGGCCCGAGGTTCCTCTAGTAACGTCAGAGGTACCACGAGTACTAGGGGTCCGCAGCGCCCACACCACGACAGATGAAGGGGAGAGATCCCCTCCCCTGCGGAGGTGTCAGTTGATACATTGTCATATATACAGCCTTCTGCGAGACACCGATGGCACTGATGAGATCTTGGAAATTGACAGTGCAGTTAAGAACAGTTTTTTTTTTTCGTTTCTATTTTTTATTACTATTTGCTTTCATACAGTTCTTGTTTTAAAGACCATTTTTATTTCAAGCATGAAACACCAATGCGGGAAATCGAAGCTAAACCACGAACGGGAGATTTGCGGTTCAAATCTCGCCGGAACTTTTCTGTCTGGCCTTTCTTGCTCCGTGTTTTTCTTTGTTTTCATACCCGGCAAATATCGGTGAATTGGTAAACCTCAGCGAGGAACGTTTTCTTCCTTAGCATCCTAATTAGCATGCTAAATGGTATATCATCATTGCCTATTTCTTTTGATGCTGTATAGAGTAACAATGATCACAAACTGCCACTATAAATGCACAAAATAGCTCTGTTTTCATAAAACATTATTCATTAACAGTATTAGACATTAAGTGCATTTCTGTCAGGATGTTTAGATTTAGGATGTTTAGATGATATTGTCAAAATTAATAAACGTGAATACAAATAAAATGATTAATTATAAACAAGTATAATACATGATACACCCAGAAGGGATTCATGGAAGAGTATTTGAAAGCTCATCAACTGAGTAAAAACAATGTTGCAATAGCAGATGTTTCACCTTGTGCTTAAATGCAGTTTCTGAGGTGGTGAGTCCACTATTATCGGGTAACTTGTTATATAAGGTAATTCCAGAGTGCCTTACCCTTTTTCTGAGTAGTGAAGTATTATGTGTAACCATGCTCAGTTTATGCCTATTTCTAGTGAGATAATATTTTTTTTTTTTTTTTTTTTTTTTTTTTTTTGCAGAGTTTATATGAAAACAATCCTAGTGTTTTCTAACAAACATCACGCTTTCTTGTATATATAGACAAAGAAGTGGCAATATATGGAGTGATTTGAATAAATTGATACAGCAATCCCTTGTTTCTTTCCCATTATTGTTCTAGTTACTAGTTTTTGAATTTTAGAGATTATATTTTCTTGATCACAGTTACCCCAAAAAATCGCTCGAAATTTTAGTAAGCTATTGAAATGAGCAAAGTATAGATTCTACAAGGTGTTCAAATTTGCAATATTTTTTATAGTTCTGAACATAAAACAAAGCTGGCTTAGCTTAGATGCCAGTTTTTCAACATGTGTGTTCCATTTCAGGTGCTCGTCAATCCATACACCCAAAAATTTAGTAGTGGCTTTATAGTGCACCAATTTATTGTCTAATTTTATTTGTGGCTTATATACATTGGTACTCTGAATATGGCTCAAGGAAATGACTACAGAAAAACGTTTTCTTCTACTTGTTCCATTTAACTCCGATGGTCATATCGGCGTTCGTTTTCCTTTGGGATATATCGAAGGTGATAACTCGTATTCGTTGTTCACAACACTCTTCTCTTCCCAGGCTTCTACCTAGCTATACATCCACAAATGTTGGTCAAATATTAGTTACATTTATATGCCATCTTGAACATCTAAGATCACATCAGTGAGTTTGCCTTTAACAACTGCTCATCGGCAACAATGTTTTATCGTTAACTTTTGTTTTACCTTGATGTGTTTTTATTAACAGTAAATTCAAACACGAACACTTACACAGAGAGAGATATTTATAATCTTCTGTCATTTTTATACTCTAGGAGGATTGGGAATGATCCACACTTAAAGAAAATGTTCGTTCTATAGCCGAGAATCGAACCCAGAACCTTAATATTTGAAAGCCGGAATATTTGAAAGCCGGAATATGAGTCAATGATACTAATAAGTGACCAATTATTTTAATTCTGTAAAATCAGTAGATGAACGAAAAGACAGGAGGAGTTAAAAGATATATATTTAAGTGATTTGTTATTTTTGTACACATCTAGTCGCTGTCGAAAAGTACGAATGCACCATAATTCCTTCTGTGAAGTCAAAGATAGGGCATGACCCATCATTGGTAGAACTATGTTTCACATTAGATTGGACAATGATATGGGATACAAAACGTCTTACCCAATTATATGTGGAGTTGAAATTTAAATGCCACTGTGATTTGCGAAATAAGTACTAAGTCAAAGGACGCAATCAAGAACTACATTCAGTGTTACCATAGAAATACATCGTCACAAATATATTAAAAAGTGTAACATATATGAGCTTAAGTACGAGGGCTGTTCAATAAAGAATGATCAAATTTCTTTTTGACAACGTACCTTTACTCATCCTCATAATTTTGATGGTTCTTCTCAAAATAGTCTCCCCTGAATGCGATGCACTTGTCCCAGAGTTCTGCCAGTCTTCAAAGACATGTCGGAAATATTTTTTGAGAGATCCTTCAAAATCGCCTCCGCAGCCTACACCACTGCTTCTAATGATGGATAATGCCTCCCACGAAGGCGTTTCTTCAAGTTAGGGAATAAAAAAGTCACATAGGGCTAAATCCGGACTATAAGGAGGGCGAGGGATGCTCTTAACGTTGATTTTTGCAAGATATTCAGCAACAACATTGGCAATATGCGGCCGCGCAATAATCGTGGTGCAGCATCCAGCCTGCTTCACGGAAATGTGGTCTTTTGCGCCTGTTATGGACTTCCAATGTTTTCAGGACATCCCTGTAGTATTGTCCAGTTACTGATGTGTGTGCAGGTACAACATGCTGATAAACCATTCCATGAATATCAAAGAATGAGATGGCCATAACTTTCCCAGCAGAAGCAACCACTTTTTCATTTTGGGAGGTTGGTGATTAAGAAGATTTCCACACTGAGCTTTGTTGTTTGCTCTCAGGACCAAAGTTATGTAGCCAGGTTTCTTCAGCAGTGATTACGTTTGAAAGAAACTCCGGATCTTCCTCTAACATCCACTTTAACTATATGCAGACCTGCTGAGACTGTGCTTTTTCGGGAATCAACAGTGTTGGGCCCATCATGCCCAAACACGTCTCATGTGTAATATTTCTGTCGCCAACGTGTGGGTGGCACCCAATGAAATGTTCAGTACTTCAGAAGGAGATCTTAAAGTAATTCGTGGATCCTCTCTCACAGCAGTGTTTGTTTTCTTCCATAAGAGCAGTAACTGGAGCACCTATGTTTAGCTTCCTTTGATATTGATTGTCTCCCCTGTTTAAACATTTTAAACCAGCTTCGAGCTGTGCTGTAGGGAAGAACAGACTCTCCATAGGCCTCCTGTAACATTGTATAGGCCTCAACTGAAAATTTGTTGAGACGAAAGCAGTATTTCAAAGCTGCATATTGTTCCTCGCATGTTACCTCCATTGCAGCGTTAGGCGATACTGAACATGTCTGAACCTGCCTGGTTCTCACAGGCGGGAAACAGGAGTACCAATAATGAAACTACTATGGCGTGTTTGTTTCACATTAAGCTAACAGAATATAATAAGATTGAATTTTAGTGCGAAAAATCATGACCGTAAAAAAATTATGATCATTCTTTATTGAACGGCGCTCGTAGTTAGAAACAAGCTGTCATCTTATTAGGTGTTAAATGGGTAAATAGATTGCTAATCCAAGACTGAAGATAATAAGAAATAGCACCGAAGTCGATAACCTGATGTTAACCACAGACTCTTGATCATATTACCTTTCGCAAAAGGTTGTTCTACCGGCAGGTTGATGTTATTCACAGCACTTGTCATTGTCAAACTAGTGGGTTTACGTTCGTTTTTCCTTGAAGAAGGGTTTTATACTTCGGTATATGGAGCTTGTAACGTTTTTATTACCTGTATTGGCGCTTAATAGTGATTGTTCTAGATTACACCTGCACGAACACGGTTGTTGTGAACTACGAGTCAGTCTAGCAAGCGACGTAAAGCGTTTATTTTAGTCTCTGTTGTTAGGGCTGTTGTACTAAGGAAGCATTTTAGTTATACTTGCAGGAAGAGGATGACATCCCTGAAGTGACAAGCGATCGAAAGTGTAACAAAGCCTTTGCTGGAGTGACAGTTCAAGCTATAGAGTGTCTGATTTTGATTAGATGTTGCATGTCATTTCACGTGATACAGGAAATAAGCTCCACAGGGATCACTGAATGCACCAATTGGAAGTGACAGTAGTGTTACACAGAGTCGCCAGCTTCTGGCGTGTCGTGTTTTTGTTTCCATGTAATCAACTACTTTGTAACGCGCACGCAATACACTTCTGATTGATTCTGATTGATTTCAGGGTATTTAATTACTGTATGTTAATTAACCATACTTCCTTCTGTCGTAGGAGGTCGTTTTACAAACCTAGCATTAACAGATTATAATATTATAGGGAATAATGAAGATTTCACAACCTGTGACAATACTATAACAACCAGACTGCATTTATTAACACGAAAAAACAGAAATGGCGAGTTATATTCCTAAACCGGAGACGAATTCATAATTGCAGTGATCTCTTCACCCAGACATTTGCAAACCGAAAATCCTTAATCTGTTCTTTCCAAATTTGGAGAATGATATTATTCCCATAAAGAATAAGAGTAAACGAGGTACAAAGCTACCCTTATGCGTATTTGAATTGTGAAGTTTACTAATATTTGAAAAGTTATGCTTATGTAAAGTATTGTTTCACTCTATACCCGATGTTAATGCAAGAAAATCACTAAATAAAGACTCAGAAATCAAGATAATTATATAAAATAACTAAAATGGCCTAATAAACATTTGGAATCTTGGGCACATCATAAAAATAACTTTTGTTAGTAATAATACCTACGAAACAAAATATAAGAAATGGCGTCTTCAGAACTCGGAATTTGTATTTGCAGACTTTATTCCTTGGTTTGGAATCGTGAGCTTATATACCTATAGAGACTTTCAGTTTTTATCTGTGAGCATAACTGCCATAAAATCAAGTAATCTTTAACAATTGCAAGTTATACTTACACTTTCACTTGTTACACAGTATAAATTTACCACGATGTGACCATACTATCAAATACATCTTAAATGAAATTTTGAAAAGATGTCATCCTAAACATCATTTACAAAAATTCGAATATTACGTCCAAGTTACAAAATTTCTTTCAGAAACTAACCATTCAATATCGTAGCAATTATAACCTTACTTCATTGACGAACACTAATACAAATATCACGTGTAATACACCCTAAATTTCTACACTATGGCACTGAAGTAATCATTAATACACAAATTCCAAAATCTTATTTTACTCACAAAAGAAAACTATCTAATATTGAGTAGATAACTTAAATCCAAGGGAGAGCACGCAACACGTCTTCTGAATTAACACGTGGTGATTAGTAATTACGAATGAGCCAACATTACACAGCTTTCAGAGCAGAACTACATGCTTTAACGAGAGGATGGGATCTTTACTATAACGGTTCATTGGTAAAAAGGCGGCCATAGCGGCCGTTTACCTGCCCAAAAAGCGGAGCTGCCTACAGATACATCCTAACCCATCAGTGGGCGACACTAGAGAGAGAGAGTCTCTTGCCTAAAGACACTCATCCAGTCATAAAGGAGTGGAGGGAGTGACGTCACCCACCACTTGCGTCAAAGAGTAAATGAATACAGTCCTTGATAATATTACAATGTGCGTAATACACATATTGTACTGTTACTTTGTGGGTTCGTAAAATTAAACGTCCACTTTGCAGACATTCATGTGCTCTGTATTTCCGTAGAAAGACACTTCTACAACTCTGACATCAGTAGAATGACGTAATACATACGTACGAAACCTTCAAGTCCGTCTGACACACGTCCACCCTGCACCATGAACAACTCTCGAAAGGCTGCTTCTGTTCACGTCTGCACGCAGCTCGCTGGCACGCAGCTGCAACTCACCGCACGACTCAGCTCAACTAAACTCCAGGCTGGCGGGTTGTTTGGAACAGCCCGAAGGGTGGTCAATTCGTGTACCTTCTCTGGGAAGAGCTTTACCACGTAGTGGCGGGATGTGGAAGTTGCAGGATGACGGGTGTAAATTAAGTGGATGTAGAAAAGGGAGGTAGTTTGTTGCTCCTCAGGGAATGATGAACCGGGTGCTACAGACAGCGTGCACCGCTCGTTGATTAGTTAATAAACTAGGAAGAAGATATGTATAATTTTGAGTTTTCCAGAATAAATTTTGAATAGCTGAAGTTTAGTTTAGGCTGGAATGGGGATCATGTGGTTACCGGTAATTACCGCAAGACATGCGGGGTAACCGATATCGCTTTAAGCGACGCTCACGTGGTACATAATCTCCAAGGGATCTGACTAGGGCCCTCTGATGTTGAGGCAAACTCTCGAAGAATTTTGTCGCCCGGCGCCTAATTTCATCCTCCACATATCGGGGGGATGAAGCCTCGTGAAGTAGTCTCACGGGGAACCTTGTGCAAACAGAATAAATAATCCGAAGACATTTATTCTGTGCACGTTGGAGCAGTACCAGGTTTGAGCCTGCGGCCATACCCCAGACTTCGCACGCATAGAACATGACAGGGAGGACCAGAGCCATAAAGAGGCGCAACTTTAGGGAAACAGACATCGCAGACCTAGGCACAGGGTATAGTGATGCCACGGCACCACACGACCGATGAGCTTGCTCCTGGATGTGTTCCCGAAAAGTTAGGCCCTTGTCCAGCTTGACTCCCAAGTATTTGATTGAATTCTCCCACCTAATCCCTTGCCCAAAATAGCTAAATGTGGGGAAATTGGCGGAAAAGCGGCGCTTAGTGAACAGTATCGCTTGGCTTTCCTACGTGTTAATGGACAATCGCCAAAGCGTGCACCAATCCTGGAACTCCCCGCCGGACTCTTATTTATACAGGGTCTGCTGCTTCACGAAGATAGGCAAAGCCCCCAAAGCTTCACGATCTTTCGAGGTGACAGGCGTAGGAGAGAGAACTGTCCAGACATTTCATTGGCTCTTTCTCTCCCCACCCCGCCGCTGCTACTGCGAGTATAGGCGTGGCATGGGCGGTATCTACTCCCCCCTTCTCTCTCAGCGTTCACTTACGAGCGGCAAAATAATGCCTCGTGACAGTATTTCTACAGTTAAAAAATCAAAATGCTGTTTGGTATTGAACCTTTGTAGGTCTAGCTCCTCTATACTTGTCTATAACTATTCAGCTACCAGTACACGTTTAATAACTGAGACTGAATTATGAGAAGATTCAATATGACGAAATTAAGAAGACCCGTTCCGTGACACCATTGTACGAGGCGTGTCTGTAAAATAAGGACTCCAAGGTGCTGGAGCCATGAGGGACGCTATTACCCGAAATCTGGCAACACTGGCGTGTAGCTTGGTTTCACCCCTTCAAATCCCCACCACAAAGAACCCGTTGCAACCATTAGTCTTGGCTGGGCAGTCGTTTGCGATGGAGCTTCCCATTACTTCCGCCGCCAAGGCACTACTCCCACTGAAATTCATCGTCAGTTATGCGAAGTCTATGGGCTACAGTGTATGGACGTCAGAAACGTGCGGCAGTGGGTCAGAGAGTTCAAAGACGTACGTACAGACGGCCATGACCAACAGCGTTCTGGTCGGCCTTCGGTTTCAGCCGAAACAATTGCAAAAGTGGAGCAAGAACTGCTTAAAGATCGGCGTGTGACAGTTCGCGAGCTTTGCGAACTTATCCTTGAAGTCAGTAAGACTACGATTGACAAGATTTTGACCGAACATTTGAATTATCGCATCCTGCACATGCAACGGCTGATCTCCTGGCAGTTAGAATGGGACATCCTCACTCATCCCCCCTACAGTCTAGACTTAGCACCTAGTGATTATCATCTGTTTCCTAAGTTAAAGTTACACCTGGATGGAACACATTTCCAGACCGACGATGATTTGGAAAACGAGGTTGAGCGCTGCCTGCGCAACTTGGCAGGAGAGAGCTATGACAAGGGTATACAAAAATTGCCACAGCGCATGCAAAATTGCATCGAACACAATGGTGATTACGTTGAAAAATATCCTTAAGTTCCACCTTTCTATCAATGTAACATTCATTGCCAATAAACATGTTTTCTATATTAAATAAATTTGGATACCTTATTTTGACATGCCTTGTGAACCGGTCGAGTAAACGATGTGGACTTCGAAAAGCACTCGCTTCCAGAGCCAACTCTAATTTTTTTTTTTTAGTCCAAGGATGTATATATAATATATAATCACATAATTAAATAGTGTGTTTAATTTTTAACTGTATTTTTTCTTTTTATTATATGTAATTAAACCACTCAAATCTAGACTGATGTCCCTTTTTCTCCAGATGCTTATAGCTTATATCGTCATTGCACTGATATTAATTTAGGGCTTATAAAATTTCACATTTCAATTTTAATATCGATACGCACACATGTGATAACCAGCGTGCAGTTCACAACCATGTGTAAAGTAACTGTTGTATTTAAACTTCACCTACAAACTGGAATATATGCTTTCTTTTTCATTTTGAAGTTGGTTTTCACAAGCTGTCTCTCCCCTTTTAGGTTCCTCTACATCCTCATCCTTCTGCAGTAAACGTTTTTTTCCTGGGTGAAGTTTTCACGATTCTCTTTCTTTTTGCATACTGCTCCCATATTTTATGGCCGTTTTCTCCTGCGTCCGGACACTAGCTTGATGCCCGTTTTGTTCGTAATTTGTTCTGACAGAGTGAAACTGCGGCAGTACTAGAGGGAAAAAGTTTGGAACGACCGTTATTTTGTGTCACTTTTTTCATAGAGAACATATAAAAGAACATAAAAACCCTTTAAGAATAAAGCTGGCCTTTCCTGTATCAAACTCTTTTATATGTGTATGAAAGAGGGGTTTCCACCATAATTTCCATCGGTAACAGGCTTTTAAAGAGAAATTATTTTGTCTCGAATACATATTCACTTGCATAATCGCTTGCCCCTCCACAATCCAACATCCCATTCATTAGATCCTTGCAATAATTCACAAAGCTTTCATCCTATAAAATCATGCAATTATAAAATAAATAATATGTAAACTTATGAAAATCAATTTTATAACAAACGTCAATCCCACCCTATTTAATAATTCTTTCACCAGTGAAAAGCCCTGTTCCTCCCGACAGACATAACCTATAAGCCAGCTTATGATTTAAAAATGTATGCTAAATGAATAAAACTCAATTATGTATTAGTATACGAATATGTTAATAATAGAATGAAATGTATTAAAATAGCTTTGGCTTTTCGTTGTTGATCACTATCGTCGTGTTGTTACTTCACAGAGAATACAGCTACAAATAAAAGCAACTCTTTTTATTAAGATATAAATGTCAATTTACATGATAAAGCAGCTAAATTAAAACATAACCTAACAAAGGTGAAATGGAAGATTAAATAAAATAACAGACAGTCGAACATACATACGAGTATACTGATACATTTAATGAATACTTAAAGAGGTTAACAACATAATCTGTGAATAACGTTGATTCTCATCTGTAGATGGAGTTGTAAAGCAGTAAAGTTTGTGTCTCTGTGTGTAAAAAGGTAAGTAACGGTGTTTATGAATTTAGGCATAATTCTCAGAAAGGATACGCGCTACGCGAAATCTTCAATGGCTCACAGTAGTATCCGTACCTGTTTTTTTAGAGTTTTTATCATGTTTTACTGATCGAGTTTAATCTGTACTGATGGCTCAAAGAGCTCAAGTGGGGTAGGGTGTGCTTTTGTCTGTGGAACCGAACCCTATACATTCGGATTCCGCAACAGCACCTCCATTTTTAGTGCCGAAATTTATGCGATTTCCCGAGCCATTTTATAAGTACGTCGACACAACCTTGGTGACAGCCTCATTTTAACTGACTCCCTTAGTGCACTTCAGAACTTACGGCAGCTATACAGTTACCATCCTATTGTGCAGGTGCTCAGGACGCCCTCCACGTTTTACATGCCTCTGACGTTAGCGTGGTGTGTGCTTGGGTTCCTGCTCACGTAGGCCTAGCAGGGAATGAACTGGTAGATTCGGCACCGAAGTTGGCGACCACACAACCGAAGGTTACCATCCCTCTTCTTACTGCGGAAGATCTTAAGTTGGACTTCCGGAGAGCTGTGCTGTCCTCTTGGTATAACGAGTGGTCCGTTTTGCGAGGAAACAAGCTCCGGACAGTAAAAGACATTCCGATCCTTTGGGTAACCTCCTGCCGTCGTTCCTGCCGTGAGGAGGTGACTTTGGCTCAGTTGCGGATTGGCCCCTGCTGTTTTACCCATGGATTTTATTGAACAAAGACCGTGCTTCAGTCTGCCCGATTTGCGGTGGGGCTGTGTCGGTTCACCACATACTTTTAGATTGTTTTAGCACACGCGTCTTCGCAGATCTCTCCAGCTGCCGGCCAGCTTGGCAGATTTTTTTGTAATTTACGTCCTCCAACATTTAGTCATATCGGACGATAGCTTGGCAGAGGCTCTCGGTGACAAAGAGCAAGCGGTGGCCAAGGTTTTAAAATTCCTTTTAACTGCTAAATGTACAATTTAGTACATTGCATTTTATCGAATTTAACGTTTTTATGGTTTTAAGCTTTTTTATGTATTTTAATATATTTTACGCATAAATCTCTTTTAGCAGCTTTTTAACCTGATTTTAACAGCATTAGCTTTTAAGGACGCTGATGACCTCGTTGTTGAGCGCCCTAAACGCAAATATCATCATCATCATCATCATCAAAAAGGATAGTTTCTCTATTTGGTCATGTGTTAATAACACGTTTGTGTATTTCGATTTGAAAGATTTACATAATGTTATTTGTATGTTTACAGAGTTATTAATCGGGGGATTGATAAACATGCATTACAATTATATATTTATTGTTCGTTTTTGTCAATTATTTAAAATGGCATGAATAAGTCAAAGTTCTTCAAAAATGTAACAGTCGAATTTAGCTGGTAAATCAAAAGAAGGAACACTTACATTCTGATACACAGAAAATGTAGTATCTCCTGAGGACGTACGAGGTAACTTATCCTAGCATGTTGTGCATTTATGTGAGTACATGGATGACTTTCTTGTCTTTACAGGTGATCCTGGTGCCACACTCTCATAATGATCCTGGCTGGGTCAAAACATACGAAAGCTATTACCACTACCAGACTCGAAATATCCTCAACAACATGGTGGAAAAGTTGCAGCATTATCGAAACATGACTTTCATCTGGACCGAAATATCTTTCTTCTCGCAGTGGTGGGAGAGGTAAGTGACGTCATTTCTAACTTTTGTGGACATTTGTATGATAGGTCAAAATACTGCACTGTGTCACATGTTTTATAACTATGGGAAGTATATTTGACTAACGTTTGATTGAGGTTGTTATTCTTTCCTTTCTTCACATATTTCTTCCTCCTACTGTTCTTACAAAGAGAATGAACTTTCACAGCCATTATCTCGCGAATGGCACTTAAAAGATTTGACTGTCGCTTAAGGCTACTGTTTACATGTTATATACAAGGAAAACTATAAAAAGCCGTGTTTATATTGCGGCAAACCCGCATACCATTGGCTTCTAATTGGAGCTATGAGTTCTCTTATCCTCAGGTGAATGGTTATAGGAAATGGATTTTGGTGGTTGTTGGCTACTCAGTCCTATTAATAACACCATGTTTGTTGCAGAATTATTTGGCTTAATTCCAACTAAGTTTGCTTGTCGACTTGGATCGGTGACCACCTGTGAGTAAAATTTCTAACATAAATTCAGTTTTACTTGAAACCCTGGATTACTCGTTTACAGTTACTTCCGCGCGGTTTCTATTTCTTCTTTATACGGCGACTACTTTGCTCTAAGAAACGTCTACTGCTGCTACCACTTACGCTGGTTGCGCAATTCTTAACTTCCCTACATTTAAGACATATAAATCTTCCCTTCTCTTCTTAATGCACATGAGCACGTCCTTCCTGTCGTAGCATCATCTTTTAAGTAAGTTTTTCTTACTTCACGATTCAGTTCGAACCTTATTCTGACCATCTCTCTAACTTTATCACATGACCAAACCAGCTCACCCTTCTCAAATGTTACATTATTATTGGTTTCTCATTTATTTCGAATTTTCGCATTGGTTTGCGAAACTTATCTAACACATTTACGTTCAGCCCATCCTAAGTTGGGGAACGCCTACCCTGAGTTGTTTGTAACGGTATACATCGTTATCAAATAGGCGAAGTAAACCTCGTTAGGTTTATGATCAACTGCATATTGAAAGCCCTCTGTCCCAACGCATTCCTGGCTGAAAGTATACCATAGTTCTCAGACATAGAACTTTTCCTAGCACAAAGAAGGTAACG
The DNA here is from genome assembly GCA_030765055.1 of Mantis religiosa. Lineage (NCBI taxonomy): Eukaryota > Metazoa > Arthropoda > Insecta > Mantodea > Mantidae > Mantis > Mantis religiosa. The sequence goes on from CM060954.1 coordinate 45,595,308, forward strand.
GTCCTTCCTTCCTGTCTCACCGATGTGTACAGATTTTTACAAGAATATTTATCTTTCTTGCCTGGATGCTAGTATATATGTTATATTAACTTATATTCTTCCCTTCTTATTCTTTAAGTCAGCCACTGTTTTAATCAATGTTTATATTATTGTAACAAGATTTCTATATTACTTTAGAAAATATTTTTATTAATTTTTCTTCTTTTTTTAATCACCTGATTTCGATTAATTCGCCGCCTCCAAATCGCTGCCTGATACTGCGGTTACAATATTTATCTTGAATAACTTTAGGTTGATCAAATACTAAGACTACCTAAGAATAATTTTTTGAGAGATCGTTGCCGAAATCCATGCGAATGCAACACATCTGCAGTTTAATATTTTCCTTTTAATCCCTTTTCCTTTTTTTTAACACCTGAAAGTATATCCTACTAAGATTCGAACCTATAATCATCACATCACCAAATTGGAAGGATATGTCGTAGTCCATAAGGACCAGGAGTATTCCGGGCTCACTTTTGGTTCTGGGCCTAAGTTGTTACTAAGTTTAGCTTCTGCATAGTTTGAGAATGGGAGGTGGTTTACGCTTTATGTGGCACCTGTTGATATGTTCGTGTACTACAACCATTCTTATTGACGTTTGCGGTCCCTCTAAAAGTTTGATACTTTCTAATGTTGAATATAAGCGCAAGTAAAAGGATAACTTCGGTCTTGAGGTAACTGAGCTGCAGTATGCATGTTTGGTTAGTAAGATGGCAGCTTGAATGGAGTTGGGGTTCTAAAATATTTATCATAGAAGTATTAAAACTGAAGTTGGCGCCATTCTCGAGTCCTTAGACTGCTTGCCTCTTATCAAAGCATGTAGATTCCATTCCGCATCCGGATGGTTATGTCTAGGGTATCCGGTTTCCCTTGTCATTCATTCTAGAAACTATACCATCATGATTTTTTCTGTCCACAAGTCCTGAGGGATTTAATTCCTCCTGATGGTGAGTGTAAATAATGGAACAAGAAATATTAAAACTGAAGTTTTGACATTCCTGTTTCACAGCCGAATCTGGAAGTCAGGTGTAGCAATCTAACAGGTAAATTAAAAGCATTTTAACATTGTTGTCATAAACTACTTTTAGATACCTCTGAGTATCAATTTATAAGCTATAGAACCCAGATCTGTGTGAAAATAGCAGCATACGAGGGTGGGTCAAAAACTAATGCCTACTATTTTTTTCTCCCTTAATTGCCAAGAAAATTGAATCCAATTTACGCAGCTTGAAAACTAGAACTTGACGATTAATTTGTCACTATTCAATATAATCTACGTCATTTTCCACAGTTTTTGGTCCACCTTTTATTTAGGGCATTTATTCCAATGTGGTAAAACACACGATCTTGCTTCCAAAGTCATTGACGCACGGACGTTTTCACAGCCTCCTCATCTTCAAAATAAACCCCACGATGAGCTTCCTTTAGTGGCCCGAACAGATGGAAGTCTGATGGAGCCAGGTGAGGGTTGTAGGGGTGGTGAAGTAAGACTTGCCATCCCAATTTCTCAATTTCTTCAGTGGTGTAATGCCTGGTGTGTGTTCTTGCATTGTCATGCAAAAGAAGAACATCCGCCATAGTTTTAGTTGCGAAAACTTGGCGAAGACCTGCTTTCAGCTTTTTGGGACTTCTGCCGTATTGGACAGAATTTATTGTGCATCCCTGCTCCAAAAAAGCAATCATAAGTACACCCTCTGCATCCCAAAAACACTGTCGCCATAACTTTCCCTGCCGACCGCTGAGTTTTGAATTAGTTTTTCTTCGGTGACGTTGTGTAGTGCCATTCCATTGACTGACTCTTTGATTCAGGTTCCAAAAAATGAACCCACGTAACAATTTTTTCCAGAAGCTCCATTTCCTCCAAATTGAAGCGCTGCAAGAGTACGGAGGCTATTGTTTTCCTTGTTTCTTTGTTTTGGATGGTCAACATTCTTGGTACCCAACGTGATCAAACTTTTGAGTAACTCAGTTGTTCAATAATCGTCGTCACACTTTTTTTTACTGAAGGAGGTAATGCGACACAATTCACCTGTTGTTACCCGGCGATCACCACGAATGATGTCATCGACTCGCTGAATGTTGCATGAAGTCACTGCAGTCACCGGCCTGCCGCTTCGCTTTTCATCTGCCAATGGTGTTTGCCCGTCAGCTTCGTTACAGCAACGAACCCATCGTCTAACAGTGCTGACATCCACCGTTGCATCACCATACATATTTTTTAGCCTTTCGTGAATGCGAATTGGCGTTTCACCTTCTGCAGTCGAAACTTCAATCACAGAACGCTGTCTAATACGAATGTCGATGTCAGCCGTTTTGCAAGAGGATGCAGTGCTGCCACCTGTTGACTTAGGAAGTTACTACTGCAGGGGATTGGAGAAGAAGGTTTGAGGAATTGCACCAAATTCGAAGTTTTCACATAACTTACTTATTTAAGGGGACAAAAAAGGAGGCATTACTTTTTGAGCCACCCTCGTACCATATCTCATTAGCTAACCCTCCTGACCAGTTACCACGCCTTCCACCTCGCTCTTTCGGAAAACATTTGGTGTCACCTTGCTTGTATTACATGCTTCGAAATTGTTTATTTAAACGTTTCGCAGCTTCTTGGTTCTCATTCAGGGCGTAAACATTGTTTTGTGTATGTAGAACCGAGTAGAAGGGCAGAGCCGCAATAACGGCTTCTGTTCTAAAGGGGTCAATGTTTTGACATTAGGCTAAAAACTGCGGGTTGCATAGGTAATAAATAGGAGCACCAGACTCACATGGTATAACTTCCTTGCAAGAGACTAACAGTAATGTTATGAAACATTATTATAGACTTTTCAAATATTCAATTTCTAGTATAAGTGGCTATGCTAAAAGCGCCTGTTAGTTATCCAAAGAAATAACTGTTAGGGTAAAATCACATGCATGATTTCTCATATTGATGCCTTGCTTCCTTGTCGTACTTTACCAGCGATGCTCCCCGCTTGTACTTAAAATTCTTCAGTCACCGCCGAATACCGTATCGCGCATTGTCAATGCCACCTTCTAGCTCGCAGATTGGGTAAATCGGGTTCCCCGTTTATCGGCTTATCGATATTCAGAATCTGTTCCTCGGATTCGTGCTACGTGTCAACGCGTGCATGAGTTATTTCGGGATAGGAAAGCTGTAGATTTAACCTTTTATTGAATGAATTACTGTGCCACGTATTTGTAATTCCTAAACTATTTAGTTATCCCTGTCAGAGGCCATTCCAATAACACTGGGAAGTTTCGAGCACTTCATTAGGCAATTTCTACTAATTTTGGGTTGAGGGAAACAAATATGACAATGAAAATTTTTATTAACTCTAGTTTCTATGATATACACAAGGTGGAAGTATTACATATAAACGGATTGCGAGAAAAGGATACATTTTAATTACATGCATACTAACAACAATGAGAGTGCATTTGATTTTTTAAACTGGTAATTACATGCTATGAGTTCTAAATTGATGGAAAAATACTTCGCAGATAGTCGTGTCTGAAGAGAATCATGTGGTGGCCTATTAGTCGTCTTTTAGCTTGCCTCTTGTGATGGAGTTCCGCAGTATCCCTATACAACGACCAACACTAATCCGCAAGCATTATTTCATTCCAACAGCCCTGACATCTTTGATATTTTAACAATTATAACTGTCAAACGTAGATGAAGTGGATTAATCCATTCAGAGCACTACAAGACAGAGTTCGAATCTCAGCGACTGCAGGCAAAATGCCTAGGATAAAGGATGGGGAGGGCATCAGTAAAATAACTGGTGTGATGGCATGTAGTAAATTTAACTGCTATCTCATGAAGTTCGTCGGGGAGTTGTTCGGATTGGGTTGGACTTGAGGAGGCAGTGTGTTCCCGACACCCGCGGGAAATTGGGTAGCTCCGGCCAGGCTACGGCCGTCCGGAGAGGTTAGAGTGTTGCATCGTAAGTCCCGGGTACTAGCCTTCAGAGCTAGTAAAAAGTGTGCTAGATCACCAGGAGGTCCCACCGAGGTTTGCGGTAGTCTTCCCTGCGGGGTTGAGGCGCGAAAGTGGCGGGTTTTTTGTAATTTACGTCCTTCAACGTTAAGTCACATCGGACGATGAATGAAATGGGTGAAATGATGCTCAAATGAGCCCGGGGTCCATGAAGCTTAGAGTTACCTGACATTCGTCTTTTAGGATAAGGAAAACCCCCGGAAAAATCTTATGCGGGTAACTCACCCTGAGCAAGATTCGAACTTGGGACCTCTTGAACGTGAGGCAGACATGCTACTACCACGCTACCGAGGCGGTCACGCGTAAGTGGCGGATCCACTACCATCCCGTCTTGACGTTGTCAACGGTTGAGGGGGGGTTAAGAAATCAGGTATTGCCCTATGGAAAGAGCCGTGGAGTTATCCATCGCTCCCGGGTTGAAGGAGGCCAGGGTCTTTGAAATTTTGGTTGGATCCTCTGCACCTAACTGTCTCATGAACTTACTTTTAGTTAAAAATCAAACCTCATCACTATGATATCGAAATAACTTACATTTATCATAGAGAATTACTACTGATTTGTTATTTTAAATCTCACTATAATATGATAATAACAAAAACCGTAAAAAATGTTGTAAAACTTTGAATAGCTCTTGTGCCAAATTCTAAAATAGCAAATAACATTGTTTTGATTATTACTCGTAGGAGTAAAAGGTATTGCAGTCTATTTCGAATTTCGTGTGAAATGATTCATATTGGAATGGCCCCTATTTTTGTAATCGACCACCAGTTAATTCTGATTGTGAGACTTTTAGGGAGAGGAACATAGCAATGACGGAAAATTCCTTATCGCCGCCGGCTTTACTCTCCCCGTCATTGTGTCAGTATTGGCAACCCGCCTACATATGATTCCGCCCTTTTTACCAGCCTATCCTTTATTCTTCTGCAGAGCGTCGAGCTTATTCATCGTCTTTTATTTCTCAGTAACAATGAAGGTGTAAGAGGGAGAGATGTTCGCGTTATATAATACAAATATGACAGCATTGTAAAGAAATTATATTAAAATTCTATTATAAATAAATATCTGTGCAATTTAAGCTCTTTACTGTTGGAAAAATAAGAAGTATTAGCAAATAATATTGTGCCGATTGGTAAAGAGGCTTATTGTAGGTAATTGTCTGACTTCCCTATAGGGGCGATGGTAGTGGCTTGTGTTTTGTTTAGTGTTTGACTGCACCACCGTCTCTATCAGGAGGTCGAAGCTGGGCACCATGCCTTCTGCCTTCCTCTTTTTTTTTTTTTTTTTTTTTTTTTTTTTTTTTTTTTTTTTTTGGCCTTCGGTAAAATCCCATATGGCCATCGAAGGGAAAAATAAGAAAAATAATGTAAGGAAAATTAAGAGGATGGAAGGAGACTAGATATGTAGATCACTTTCTTGAAGAAATTGCAGAAGAGCTTGGTATACAGGTTTGTGGCATAACTGTAATATGGTGTTGACGCTAGCGGGAAAAGGAACAGACTGTTGAAGTAGGCGGCGGAGGAAGGAAGAACGGTTGGCTCGGTAGAGAGAGCAACTGAACAGGAGATGATTGAGGTCAGCTGTTTCGCCTGGGTCATCAGGACATACAGGGGAATCGATGAGCCGTAGTCGGTGTGAATGCGCAGGGTAACATCCATGTCCAAGTCGATTTCTGATGATGGAGGTGAGGTGTCCACGTGCGTTTCTGAAGCTGGAGAACCAAGGGGTCGTAAATAGATGCGTCTGAACGGCGGCGTGGTGTTTGCCTTTGATGGACTGCGAACGAATCCAGGCATCACTCCAGCGGGAATAGGCGTCACGCTGAAGGGCCGGGAAGAAATCCGTATAGGGCAGTTGGATGCCTTGAAAGGTGCCTTGGGTGAGTCCCTCTTTTGCCAGGCGATCGGCAACTTCATTGTATCCAATTCTGACATGCCCTCTGATCCAAAGGAAGTGAATTTGATGTCCGGCTATGGTAGCGTTGTTCACCAACGTCAGTATCTCGTAAAGATAACAGTGCATATCTCTCGTCCAGAGGGGAGATGAGAGTCTCTGCAGCACACTCTGCGCATCGGTTAAGACCAGTAGTTTGGGGAATCCTGAGAAACCCCATATTGCAAAGCGTCTCGAATGGCCAGAACCTCCGCATTGTAGCTGGAAGCCTCCATAGTTAGGCGGTATTGAGCCAGGGCATTAGTAGAAGGACAGACGTATGCATAACCTACTCCATCAGCAGATTTAGAACCGTCGGTGTAGATCGTGGTGAAATCTGGTCATTGATCTGCGAGAAATGAGAGACGGCGCGATGTTCACGTCAGGGCTCCGGATGATGTAATCAGAAAGATAATGCATCCAAATATTTACCTTGCCTTGAGCGAGGCAATTGGGGTTTAGGGCTCGTCTCGGCAAGCGGTGTTGAAGTGTGAAGGAAATTTTTAAAACTGTTCATTGTTCGTTGTCATGAAGTTGAAGTACATTCAAAAACTGTTCAGTCGACTTTTATATAGAAGCAAATGTTTTATTTTCACGAATGTTCAATACTCATTGTCGTGAAATCATTGTATGGGCTGAAATGTATTTGTAAAGGGAAGAAGTTAATTAAAGTTCTGGTGCAGTCTGGAGGAAGCGTGCTGGGCCCATAACCCAGGGGTCCGTGGATCGAAATCATGTTCTGCTACCGAGACGAGGCCTAAACCCCAACTGCCTCGCTGAAGGCAAGGTAAAGATGTATTTTTTTTATTTTGAAAAGTGCAGAGCGATGTGCAGTGTTATCTGGACGAGTCCACCTCAGAACGATTGCAACTGGAGGGGAGGGCAGGTCAGTTGCGAGGAAGTGAACACGTACAGAGCTACTCGGTAACACTACAGCTTGTTTCAAAATGTGCTTGTATCCTGGTTCCAAGAGAGTATTTAGAAATGACGCCTCCTAGCAGCACATTAGGAAATAAAGTGCTACATTTAAAAACACGAGAAGTAATAACCAATATCCATAGACTTATTAAAAAGGAACAATGGTCTGGGTCAGCTATAAAAATCTGGGGAAGGGTATCTGAGGCAACAGTTGTGTCTGAAAGCCGTTTATGAGTTATTAAGGAAAGAAAAGCCATTGGTGCTAGTGCAACAACGTCCTTCTCTATGCCCAGTAATTTTTAAAGCACAGAAAAACAAAGACCAAATTTGAATAAAGTGCTTATGAAGCTAAAAGTTTTACTGACTTTCAAGGCAGTGTCTGAACATTAAGAAGAGTTCTTTTGAAGCTAGGATTATTTGAAAAAATAATACAAGCGTGACAGGCAAATTTTAATCGAACATCGCACCATACGTGCAAAAAGGCTTAAGTATTTACTAAATATTCGGAGATATCGAAGTGAAGTTTATATAGTTTATATGGATGAAACTTATACAAATACAGCACATACTGGACCATATGCCAGGAGTGAAATACGTTACAGGGACTCTGCAGCGATATTGAAAGGCCGATAATTGTTTATCATGCCTGCTGGAGGAGAACAGGGTTTTGTTCCAAATGCCCATGTACTATTTAAGATCTAACAAAAGCGCCGAGATTACTACCATAGTAAGAATTACAACTTAGCTTATAAGAGCTGCAAAACTGGCTTCGAGAATGAAATTTGTTTTTAGACAACTTATGCACCGCCCTCCCATCTGGTAATCTCACGCGTGTGATGCATTGTGGCGATAGGTGTACTATCTCCACCACAGTTGCTACTCAACCCTACTGCGCAGGATTCCTGTCAAGATAGAATAATACATCTGTACCCAGTTTCGACCTCCCGATATAGACGGTGGCAAAGTCAAACACTTGACAAAACACAAGCCACTACCGTCGCCCCTATAGGGAAGTCAGACAATGAATTACAATTAGCTTCTGTGCCAATCGGCATAATATATAACTTGACTTATACACAAAAAAGCAAAATAACACTCGCCATCAAGTGCAACAAGATGACAAAATTGGGCTTTGGTTGACAATCTGTATGTACTCGTTTAGACATCGTTGTCTAGGTTTGGAATCGAAGCCGCAAGCTTTGGTTTACAAATTCAGCTCCCAACCAACAAATCAACAAAACGAAAAATGATGGGGTATTTAGAGTTATTGCCCCAAGGACGTTATTTCATCGTAAAAAGCTTTAGTCGACATGATATATATGCTCTAACCTAAAGTGCATATGATATATTTCCTTTACTGGAATAGCTTGTTTAATTCAAGTACTGAGGATATGCAACGTTATGGGTGTAAGCAAATACAGTCAGGTAGGCATTAAACCGGTTGAGTCAACCCCGTATGTTTACAGAATGTTTTATTGACATTGGTCAAACATGATCACGAATCAAAAGTTGGAGATGGGGTACGGGGTTTGCCCACGCGTATGTACTTCACCTATAATTAACATTCAAAAGCTTTGATAAATACTGACGCTTTGTATTACACAGAAGTCCTCACCCTTGTCTACAATCTCCTAAACAGAAAATATTCCCTGCAAAGTGGGATTTGTGGTGGACAACATGGTGCTGGGGTGGCTTTCCTTCGGGTCTTCCGGTTTCCCCCACCATCATTCCATCAATTTCTCCATCATTTATTCATCTCAGGCGTTGGGCCGACCCCTCAACCCTGATTTCATCTCAGGTCAGATGCTTGGGCTCCCTCGCTCTGAGGGAACCCAAGCGCCCCCTATCGTCAGCATTGACAAGAAAGGGAGAAAAGAAACTAAACTCTAATTATTATTGTTAACTGCAAAATACGTCCAAAGTCTTGAAGAGACACAATTACATAATTATGATACAGATACTCATACGGGCTTGCCCTGGACATGCGTGTCGTGCACGCAGGGATGTGTGTTGATGAGACACCTCTAGTAGGCGGTTTCTAAGATCAGCGTGATCCCCGAAGAACCAAAACTAGAATGACCCGCGACTACCGAAATAAACAGTCGTTGCCTTGTACCAAGCCAGACAAATCTATCGCCAAATGCTGCATAAGCGTTTCCCAAGCAAACGTAAGCATTCTCATATTTCTTAGAACACCCTAAATGCAATTTAGCATTCCGTTGACTCATGGCTACCTGCTAATAGTCGATACTGACCAGTGGCGGCTGGTGGGTTAAATTATTGGTGGTGCACAAATGAAAAATAAAATACAGAGTAGTAATGACTCACCTATTTATACAGATTCTCTGCTGTACTCTCCTTAGACCTGGCGATCTATCGATAACTTTTGCGTTGAAGTCGCTGATCTTCATAACAAACTCTCTCTCTCTCTCTCAATTGAAAGCATTGCTAATGCTGACAATCGGTCCTGTGACATTGTGTTCCTAAGGAAAGTTTTTATTCTTTTTAAAGTTGAGAAACAGCATTCTGCTTCAGCGGTAGACTTTGGCATAGTTAACAGTACTCGGAGGAGTTTGACATATTCGCTGAATGTAGTACATGAATTGTTTTCCTTATTGAAGTCCATCAAGCACAAAGCGCCGGACATTCCACGAAATTCCTCTCGACTGTAAATTACAGTCAGTTCTCTAAGAATTTTTGTTCCAATGATAAAAGGATAGAACCTTATTGTTTCTCTAAGGGAATCCTCTGGAACTGTCTTAGAAATTTTCTTGATGAAACAAAGTTGAGGCTACCAGATGCCCCGTCAAGCTAAATCTGTCCTCTGCTTCTCTAAGAATGTCACATACTTCAAGAGCTTCTCTTCTTTTCACATCATGATCTTCTATTCTTCTCCTCTTAATTGCAGTTTCTTCGTGTTCCTCGATATCCATGCTATTTCTTACCTTTTGCACTTCCCTTTTAAATGCGTTTAGCTGGGCGATGGCAAACGTTGCATTGCAGTCTCGTTTCTGCAGCTGATTGTACAAAATGTCCACATGTGGCATGATCTTGTAGAAGAAAGACAGCCAGAATACAAAATTATAATCTTTTAAAGTGGCCATAAACCCAGAAGCCTGAACAAGTGTGGCGTTGTTGTTTAACAGAGCTCTCTTCTGAATAACCTCCATGCATTTAATTAAATTCCCACTGTGTTCGAAAAGCAGAGCACACAGAAGCTAAGCCTGAAGGTCACGCTATAGCCGTTGCTAAGAGTAGGAGGAGCTAGGTTTATAAACCTCCAATTAAGCAATGTATAAGAAGCCACTCCTCTCTCTTCACCTTCCCGCAACCCCCTTAGAGAGCCTACATTTGGGTGAAATCTTAGGTTAACTCTTCGCTGCAAACCTGCGGCTCCTACAGCTAATCACTGTTTATTTCGACTTCTGCGGTCATGGGCAGCTACAGATGATAAGCGTAATTGAAACATGTTTGTATATAAAACAATGCAAACAAGTACAGCTTTAATGTGCAAAATGCACCTGTTGTATATTCAGAATCAGTGGGTGTAGCGCAAACCTGCAACCTTATGGAGGAACCGCCCCTGATACAGACAAACAGGAAGTTGAGGTCATAAGCTATGTCATGAGAAATCTCACATTACGCTGTTCTCATGGATCAGTAAAAATTAGAACTTTAGAATTTGGAAAATATGGAAGCAAGTCACGACATAGGAAATAAGCATTAAATAACAAGATTCCAGAATTTCATATGCTCTCAAGTATTCCCCAGCCTTTCACGTGACAATGTTTATGTATTGTATACTACAGATCTTTAAACAAAATAGTGTGGCAGGTACCAGCCTAAAATAAAATCCACTTTCATAGTAAACTACGTACATATTAAAGCTGGACAAGTTCCGTAAACTGCTTTGAAATATTGACAGAATAACTCAATAGAAGTAAATTTCAGAGGACATTGCCAGTTTGTATGGAAGTAGGTAAAAAGTGTACAAATACGGATTAGAATTTACTTGAGCGACCTGGTCGAATGAATTACAGTATTGTATTTGGAGGTAGATATTTTGATACCCCAAAGATGGCACTGATGACTTTGTTGGAGAAGACCAAAGAATGCAATATTGGGTAGAGAGTACAAGAAAGGCAAAATCACCATGATATTTAGAGAAGGAGAGGGAGAGGTGAAGGGAGCACGTTCAAAGAACGTTTTATTACTCTACACCCTGCGAGTATTCCGTAATAAAACATTTCACAAGTTGCCGAAACGTGAAGCGCTGCTTAACGGCGTTGTTGAGAGCGTTTTTGAGATTACAGCAAGGAGCACAATGTCCACAAATTATTGTGTGTCCAAAAATCAAAGGGAAATTCTTTCTTTACTTTCGGAAGTTTCCTACTCATTTTGGCTACGTCCGACTGCATATATTATACATTTTTGTTTTGTGCCTTTCAGTTGAAAATGGTAAACTTTTCCGGAATACGAACAGGAATTTATACATCAACACTCAAGTGATCTGCGATGCAAATAGGAACATTGTTTCCAAATAGATTTAACCTATGCTAAATACGTTTTCCGTCGCTCCAGGCATTAAATGTGTTCGGCAGGACTTTCCAGACTTTTCTTTTTCACTCAGAAACTTTTATTCCTACCACTTTTCCCTCTTTTGTTTTTATTTGTTTTATATTGTTGACCTTGATTTTAATTACTTCTACTTACAGACGATTATGAGTTGTTTTTCTTTTTTCTTTTTCTTCTTTCACCCTCCGTTTCAAATAGCAAATTTCTAACTTTATATATGAGAGTTTTCGCTTCTAGTAAATCATGCATACTAAAAGCTACTTTGCTAGTAAGTAGTTACTAAAATTTAAAATTGTAGCTCAACTCTCCGACGTTACGTCCGAAGCAAATTACCTGGAAGCAGTACTTTCCTAGTAAGGAGTGCTTTAGTAAACCTTACTTATGAAGTAAATCACCCCTTAATGGTGCACACTTGTTCGGTTTTAATTAATTTTATTTGTTAATTTAATTAATTAATTTTCTGGCAACGAAGTTTAGTTCCATTATTTTATTTCTTTGATGTTAAGTTTAAACTCTATTAGTTGGGTCATGCTATTAAACTGTACCTAAAAGCAAAAATACAAAATTACATATATACAAATATAATAATTTGTAACTTAACACTTATCAGAAATGATTCTTATAAATTGTCCGTGATCGCGATTTCATGTAAAACTTCTACACATCGTCAGCCGGAAACAGCAAAGCTGTCGCCATCGTTACTAACACTAATCCTTGTTTCACATAAGCTTGCCCCGTATCTCTTAACGGTCACGTGACCTTATCACCTCTCACTGGCTGCTGTTGTGTATAGACTGTTGTGGGGTAAAAATTAGTTGGTTGAAAGAGAATTGTCAAAATTATATTTTCGTAACCATTTGAATTAAATATATTACACAACAGAGTTGATTTATCTGAAATGCATGTTAATTCTTATACGAAGTAAAGAGGAGGTTCCTTTGCTCTCAAGCACATGGCAGGATAGCACGTGATTTAGCGGTAGTGATGACATATTTGTTTATTTGACTTTTATCACTGACTTTGTTTTGAACTGGATTAGTCATATGTCGCCATTCGAAGGTGTGTTGTGCCGAGTGCGAGAGATAAATTATTTTATTGATCGTTTATTGTGCGTGTACTTATTATAGGTATAATGGCAGAGTCTACCTCCAGATTTGTGTTGCATGTGTTTAATGCACTCACAGAGAAGAATGCGTCTTTGTCAGTGAGAGAAGTCGAACAGCTGTGCTCTGAACTTACAGGTGTGCCTCGGTAGCGTGGTGGTAGCGTGTCTGCCTCACGTTCAAGAGGTCCCGAGCTCCCATCTCGGTCAGGGTGTATTACCTCTATAAGTTTTCCCTTATCCTGAAAGATGTCAGGTAACTCTAAGCTCCATGGCAGCTGGGCTCATTTGAGCATAATTTTACCCATTTCATTCATCGTCCGATGTAGCATAACGTTGGATGACGTAAATTCCATAATAAAATGTCACGTCTACAATCACTGAGATTATTTAGGTGTAGTTCATTAACACCCTGTATATCAAGTGAATTTAAACGTTCCCTTCAATTATAGTTAATTTTGGTGAAATAAGAAAATATTTGAAATTATCCTGAATATCCTCTTGAGAAGACGATATCTGCTGCAGCAGTCGGCATAAGATATGGATATTTTATAACACGGTATATAAATTCCAAGTACGGGCGCTATATTTTGTGAGTACGATTTTTTTGTAATATAATGTAAATACATAGTTAATGAACCGAAATGTTTGCGAATGCATTTTGCAAAGAAATCATCTCAGCCAACAAAAGTGTCCATTGTTGCAGGCGTGACCTGAAGAGGTCGAGAACTTCGCGTTTGCTTCGAAGTGATAAGCTGGTGTCTGAGAGCTCTTAAGAGCTGTACAGCTGTTGGTGTGGAACTATCGAGAAACACCCAGCAAATGAACTTCAGCACGCAACTAGAAGAAGCGAAACAAAACTTTTTTTTTCTTTCTCTTCGTATCACTACAACCCACTTCTAAACTGAAGTTAAGAGAATATGACTTCGGTGGCTTGGAGCCGCGTTACGTGCAATGGATGGAGGAAAGAATCGGGGAGTCCCCTCACAATACTTCATCTCCGTATCGTAAATCAGTGGGCTGGTTGCCTAACATGAATCACAAGCTGGCACTGCGCCTGGAACCAACATCGAGCCCTCCTCCTCATTGCTGCCAACTTTCATTTGTATTATTCATTGATACTAAACCTCCTTGGTGTCATCCTTTTTTCAGAAAACGTCCCCATTTCCTTTAATGAATGTTAGGAAAGGAACATAACGACTGCCAGGTACAGGCGCCAGATTCTTGCACAGCAGATGCTGTGTGCTGTAACAGGAGCCAGATCGTCTATCAATGGGATTTTAGTTAGGCTCAAGCACTTTCTATCACAAAGGCTAACACACTCTTATGGTTTGACATCTTGCAGAGCTTTGACAAGATATGAATATCAATTTCCCATAAAGAAACCGTTTTATTTTTCAAAATAATATTGTATACATTTTGTATCTCGTTCTAGAGCACAGGGATTTGTTAGCCTCCTTTATTCATATTCTTGGCAGCTACGAAGAGTCTAACATGATTGAAAATTTATTACATCGCTTCCACTTTGGCTACTACTGAATTTCATTTGTCATTTATCCTCTTTTGCAGAATTACAATTATAATTTGTTTTATTGTTAAGTCAACAAAGTTCACAAACACATTGAAAGGGGTCATAACGTTATTTGATCGAAAAGTGGGTTAACATTAGCAACTATTACGATATCATCATCATGTGGCAGGCCCGCCTCGGTAGCGTGGTAGTAGCATGTCTGCCTCACGTTCAAGGGGTCCCGAGTTCGAATCTCGGTCCGGGTGAGTTACCTGGATAAGGTTTTTCCGGGGTATTCCCTTATCCTAAAAGACGAAGGAACTTTGTAAGCAATATAGTTTGAAAATTTATTTTATAAACTCCAAGGTAATGGCATTCATTGGGAAAGAGCCAGTTAGAACAAAAGTAGTTATAAATAATCGTTGCGTTGAACAGGTAAATCATTTTAACTACTTGGGAACTGATGTTAGTTTTGACAAGGAATATGATGTCTACAATAAAATATGCAAATTTCAAAGTATGTGTGGAACAATAAATAGAACATTTAGAAACAAAACACGTAAAGAAACAAAATTAAAGTTCTACAAAGTTATGGCTGCACCTATACTGACATACGGAAGTGAGACTTGGGCGTTAACTAAAAAGCAACAGAGTAAAATGCAGGCTTCAGAAATGAAATTCTTAAGAAGTGTGAAAGGATGCACGAAGAGGGACTTAATAAGAAATGAAAATATAAGAGAAGACTGGACATTTTTAGTATGAATGATAGGTTAAAAGACCTCAAACAAGAATGGAAGGAACATGTTGAAAGAATGTCAGATAATAGACTTACAAAACAAATATTGCAGTATCATCCAAAAGGTAGAAGATCGGTGGGCAGAACCAGGAAACGATGGCTGGAGGACTTCGAATGTGGAAAAGGCACTTGATTACCTATGCCTCAAAGTGAAAAAGAAGTTTTACCCGGGGTTTTCCCTTATCCTGAAAGACGAATGTCGGGTAACTCTAAGCTCTATGGACCCCGGACTCACTTCAGCATCATTTCACCCATTCCATTCATCGTCCGACATGACTTAACGTTGGATGACATAAATTACAAAAAAAAAAAAAAAAAAAATCATGTTGCAAGGTTGGTGCCCCTCAGTTCGTCGCAATTATGTGGCAGGAGTTTTGACTCCGACGGTCCTCAGCCTCGCCAGTGATAATTTGAGGATATTGATGTCCGTGGCAGCTTTTGGAGTTATCCTAAACCTCACGAATATAGTATCTGTAGCTAGGATCTCTTGATTCAGGGCGTTTTGGGTGGATCAATTGGGGTACTTGGAAAGAAACACAGTTGTATTCTCTTATGACGATCGGTTGTATTTCAATTATTCTCGAAATACATGTTAATTAGACGAACTCTGAATTGTTGGCTTCGCGCTGGCCTGGTTGTACTCCCGTGACTATAACACGACTCACCGGATTGGCAACCAGCGGCTAACTACCTATAATTGAACGCGACTTCTTTAGTTTACACGTCTGTTCAGTTTGGCCCACAGTAGCCAACTAACTTTAATGAACGCGATTTCTGTCCGCGTGCTATCAAACGGCGTTTTAGCTTGGCTCTCAGCCGCCAACTGACTTTGGTTAGATATTTGTTCCCAGATAGGTCATATGACACTTCGCTTTCCCCTTCGGTTCATTATTTTTAATTAGTTGGCCGTTAGAATGCATATGGGTCCCTTTTACTAGAACCTCACTTTAGACCACCTAAGATGTCCCCTTCCTGTCAAAACTATGCTTGAAAATAAACACCGGGTGCGACCCTTAAAATTTATGGTTGAGCCGGTTCTACTAGGGGAGGAAAAACCACCTTTTCAGAGTTCGTAACAAACTTGACAATACACGCATAAGATATGTGTTACAATGCATGTGTATATTCCTTTAACGTTCAATTAATCTTCCATATATTTCTTAACAGTTAATTAATCAACTCGAGGAAGAGGGTACCTTTTCAATCATCATCATCATTTATTATAGTCTTCGTGTACTTGCGCATTGTGGGCTGGCCATCCTCAGGAATGGTATCATGTTTATACTAATACTCTAAAATAAATCGATTATTATTAGAGTATAAAATTACTGTTCATAATTATAAGGGTGTGTAAAAATAGACATATCGTTGTTAATCATGTACCTCTATTGAAATCATTTTCCTCAGAATTACTAACTGGATGGTGTCTATATACCATGTTCCATGATAATTAATCCATGATGTGACTAATTAGATATGTAAGCCACAGCCATCAATAGCAGCCATAACAATTACGCACCAAACATTAACGGCAGGTGATAACGAGGATCATTATAATAATAAACGACAGTACAAGATGATCTTAGCTACTGCTTTGATTATATTCATCCATAAAGAAATTATGAATAAATGACACTTTTTCAGAGTATGAATGGTTTCATTTCTTAGATAAGTTGTATGGATCTTGCCTATACAGAACTTTCCACGTCTTATTGGAATCAGTATTGACATCTATAAAGTTTTATCGAGATATTAACAGATATTGCCTTTTTGCTATCGATCCTTGAGACATTGTATTACTGAGATATTTTACCTTCCGTTTATAACATCATGTGTACCACAAAAATTGTTTTCAGCAACAAATACACAAAGTGAAATATGTGAATGGGAAAGCGACAGAAGGCTAAGTTACTTGTGGCATGTTTACATGAACATAATGAATAAACATATTTGTAATAATGAAAAAACAAATACTTTATTTTAAAAATCATATGCAATATGCTGCATATATCCAGATGCATCCAGCGTTTTCATTTGTTCTTACGCATCATTAATAAAAAGTTCTCAAGTGTACAGGAGAGTAGTGCAATAATAGATGATGATGATGATAATGATAAGAACTTCATGTAGGAACATATAATAAGCTCCGTGGATTTTAAAAAGGAATATAATTATGATTATATATTTCGTTAAATATCATTGAAATCTAAGTTTTAATGGACTTCCGTTTTTCATCCAAACTAGCTATATTTGTTCTCGTTTACCTACCAAAATATGGCACCGTTTAAAGTGTAAATGGGTCAATAACGACAAAGGAAAAGAAAATATTTGTGAAAGCATACATGTCACACTGAGAAGAGTACAAGAAACAGCGTTTAGTAAAATAAGACCTGAATCTTTCCTGGAGACAAATGCGCTCACTTTCTTCTCGCGCAGTCAGTCAGGTGAAAAGATTATTAGATATCAACGTTTCGGGAGTGTACATCTCTTCCATCATCAGGATATTTATAAAATGTTATAACCACAAATGAAATACTAGATATAACACAACTATAAACAAAGAAAAAACACGATCAAAATTCGCATTACTGAACAAAAGACTGTATTCAGTAAATTAAATGCCAGGTCAGGAGATGGCGTGAGTATAGAAAATTGTGTCTAAGAAACGTAACTACTTAACTTGATTATCAATCTGTATTGATCTTTTCTTCTTAATTCGACGGATTTCCATTTTTAATGCCAGTTTCTAAGAGGAGCTTAACTGAAATCCAGCATCACGGTTAAGCGTTCTCCTTTCAGAGGAAATCGCCAAAGCCTCCTTAATTCTCCGCTCCCAGTAACTGTTGCATTTTGCCAAGATGTTCGTCTCCCGAATATTGGCTCTGTGGTCGTTATCAAAACAATGCTCTGCCAGCCCAGACTCCTCAGGTTGCATTAAACGAATGCTCCGTTCATGTTCGATTATTCTAGTAGCGATGGTCCTTCCGGTTTGTGCTATATACGGTGTCCCAAATTCACAGGGAGTGCGGTACACTCCCGGAATTTGGAAGTCCAGTTTGTCTTTCACTGGTCTCAACAGATGTTTAATCTTCGGAGGTGGATTGTGGATGGTCCTGATGTTGTATTTGACGAGAATTCTGCTGATTCTGCCAGATAGGTTACCGGTAAACGGGATGCAGGCTGTAGCGGTAGGCTTATCTGACGCTTGCTGTATTACAGGTTTCCCTTTCCTAGCTTTGGTGATCGAGGCTTCAACGTCGTATTCGGAGTAGCCGTTTTGACGGATAGTGAGCCTCTTGTTTTAAGTGGCTGGGATCAGAGATAGACAAAGCTCTGTGGGCCAGTGCATTGAGAACTCCCAGTCGTTGAGACTTATGATGGAAACTATGAGCGTTGAGAACAGTCTTTTGTTCAATAATGCGAATTTTGATAGTGTTTTGTCTTTGTTTATAGTTATGTTATACCCAGTGTTTCGTTTGTGGTTATAACATTTTATAAATATCCTGATGATGGGAGAGATGCACACTCCCGAAACGTTGATATCTAATCATCTTTTCACCTGGCTGGCTGTCCGAGAAGAAATTGAGCAGAGTTTAATGTCTGACATTTAGATTCCGGTATTTAGCCTAGCTGCATAACAAACCATATCTTCCAAAAATGTTTCCGATACTGGAAGCACCTGGATCAATGGATTTGGAACTTTTTTTTTTTGTTATTACCGATAAAATAAAGCAATAGCTGGAGCTCATTACTTTGACTTCGAAAGTGAGCACGTAATGCTTTTACTGAGGTAAGAGATCAGCCTCCTCTCATAACTTTATATTTTATAATGAACTAGCTCTTCTGTAGGAGTGGCTTTCTAAACTTTGAATGTACATTTAATTAATTCGTTCTGTATTCTTCAAAAAGTTATTGTACAGGCATCTAGAATATTCTTGTAAATTTTTCAAGACCTTGAAGTTCCTAATAAGAAACAAACATCCCCCGATGCTCACGAAAATTACCAGTATATATGATAAATATGGTCTTTCTGATGCCCTTTACCTCCATCAAGTTCTATAAATATTATCTAATGTGTAAGAAGTATTAGAGTTGAAGTATTAGTCGAGTGGTCGAGTTTATGATCTTCAAACTTAAAGCTTTGGCGGTATTATGGTATATTTAGAGGATTCTCTTATGTAATCGATTTCTCATTATAATTGAATATTACAAATGCTACAAAATTTTCACGTACAACAGAAGTCCCCAACAGCAAAATAAAATAATAGAGTGAAAGTAGTGGATATGAAGAAACCCCAACCAAATAGTTGCTTCAAATAGTTTAGACATCACCCTCAGCCCAAACAACCTTTTTAGTTGTTAACCATAAATTATTGGCTAGTGTTAAGTTGTACATAATCTTCTCGCTAGTGAACGCAATTGCAACATATAACATTTTTTTCACATGGGATATTTTGGCCTATTGTATCATTATTACTAAACATAATTGTATTTTGTTTTGATACACCTTCTGTGTTTTATGTCCTAAGTCGTAATTATCAAAGTATACATATACCTGCTTCTTCTTCTTCTTCTTCTTCTTCTTCTTCTTCTTCTTCTTCTTCTTCTTCTTCTTCTTCTTCTTCTTCTTCTTCTTCTTCTTCTTCTTCTTCTTCTTCTTCACTCCAAGGGCTAGGCAATACTGCCTGTTCCGGCTTAAAACATGTCTGAGCATCGTTTTCGTGATCTTCCCGGATGTCTCTTTCCTCTAGGTTTATAGTTTATAACTCTTCTTGGGATCCTATCTCTCGGCATTCTCTCAATATGCTCTCTCCATTCATTTCTATAATTTATTACTTTTTCTTCTAAAGAACTTATTTCTAAACATTTTTTTATTATTTTTTCATTTGGAATTTTATCTAAAAGAGTACATCCCTTTACTGCTCTTAAAAATCTCATTTCGGCAGCCTGTATCTTGTTTTTGTCTGCTTTTGTTAATGTCCATGTTTCAGAACCAAAAAGAAAAGCAGGCACAGCCATTACTTTATAAAATTTAATCCGTGTTTCTTTTCTGGTTTTACTTTCTAGGCTTCTATTTATTATGCCGCATATTTGTTGAAACTTTGGTAATTTATTTTTAAAATCATTTTCATATTTAAAACTGACTTAAGTTCCCAAATATTTAAAACCCATAACTTGCTTTAAGATAATATCATCAATTACTATTTTGGTTCTAACAGTGCCTTTACCTCGAAACGCCATGGTTTTTGTTTTATTTGTGGAAATTTTGAAATTATAATTATTACATAACTTCTGTAAAATATATACAGCTCTTTGCAGCTCGTCTTCAATTTTACTTATAATTATTTGGTCATTCGCAAATAGCATCGTCTTAAGAGTAAAATTTGGTGCAAGATGAATGCCTCCGTTAATCTTAAACATCCACTCTCTAATCAGATCATCTATATAAATTATGAATAAGATAGGAGACAAACTGCAACCCTGTCTTACACTTTGATTTCTATGCGTTTACACATATATACCTCAGAATGAAATATTCGAACACTTTTCCATATCCTTATATACATTTTCTCTTAAGCAAGAAACCTTTTATATCACGACATTCTCAGTAAAGTGAGCAAGTACGTTCTATTCTGATGCAGTTGCTAATCTGTGTCACAATGCCAGTATTCCTTGTCACCGCGACGTAATTTTGTGATAACGCTTTCGTACAAGATGCGACAGCTTTTGTAATTGTTAAATAAAGAATTACTAAGATCAGAATCAGTAATAATTATGGCTTGTCGTACTGCACGGGCAACCAGGCTGCACTGGTTTCAAAACATTTGCAGCCGTAGTAGGTCCAGTCTATTTACTATGCGGAAGAACAGGTATAAAGTTCAAACATAATTATTTCGAGGAAAAATTAATTAATTTTATATAAATTTATTTTCATGTTTTCAAAGTTTTGTAAGATACCAAAACCTAAAAGTTTGCCTATGTAACTGCAAATTCTTGCCCCAAACTAAAAGTCCAATAATAAATACAATCTGGCATGTGCCGCTACACACAGTGAGGGAAACAGCTGCACAGAAGGAATCTGGCGGCTGTACCTGGCTGTCCTGTAACTTCCCTAACATTCATTAATTAGGAAAGAGGGTAACCTCTTTCGCTTATAAAAAGCAATTTAAACTTTATCCTCTCATTATTCCTGACTGTCCAAGGTATTTCTGTTTGAACTTCAAAATAAACTGTAACGATATTCATATTGGGACTTTGTGGGTTTGTAGAATTAAAAGGTCGAGTTGCAGACATTAAAAATATCATTTATTTCCGTAGAGACACTGTGTTCAATTTTCACGTAACAACATTACATCACAAATACAACACAATCTTCCAAGGTCGATCACAATAACAAACAGTGACAGCAGATTACATCTCTAGCTCTCGTTACACAGCTGGCTGTCTCTCATTTCACAACACTGTTCACAACTCACTGTTTTATCACTAACTCTTTGCGTGCCATCACGTCCTTAATTACGTATTTCGTAATTTGAGACTCTTCTGTACAATCACTGTTTCTGGAATAAACAAGGCATCTAATGACGTGTAGTGCGTCCGGCAGGTAGCACTTCACAGGTTAAAAGATGTTCTTCAGTCATTTCCTCTTCTTTGTTGTCAAATGCTAGGCTTTGGAAATGAAGCCATTAGCTCTCTTGCTCTCCAATATTTCTGTGTAGTGGGTCCGGCAGGTAGGGCTTTACAGGTTAGAAGATGTTCTTCAGTCATTTCCTCTTCTTTGTTGTCAAATGCTAGGCTTTGGAAATGAAGCCATTAGCTCTCTTGCTCTCCAATATTTCTGTGTAGTGGGTCCGGCAGGTAGGGCTTTACAGGTTAGATGTGCTTCACTCATTTCCTCTTCTTTGCTGAGAGGACAATTTGGACTTTTATAAATTCCTATTCTGTATTTTGGCCAAATAATCATGTTCCATAAGTAATCTAAAATTTGATACTGCAGCTTTACGTGGGATTTTTGGAATAATTTCTGGATTTTTTTATTAAAATATTTCATTTTTTTATCTTTGGCTTTGTTAGATATTGTTTGGTTTTGTATGTTTTTATATTTGTTTTTCATTAATCTTTTTATGCATGTAAAGAGTAACTTTTTACTTTTATTCTGAAATAAATTTGCACCTTTTTGGCAAGAAAATCAGCTAATTCATTTCCAGCAATTCCACAATGTGCAGGTATACACTATAATATAATTCTGTTCTGTAGTTTTTGAAGTTGTTGGATCATTTTGTGACATTCTTTAATTTGGATTTACCTCATTTTATATGAGCTTATTGCACATAATGCTGCTCTAGAATCAGAAAGTATGACACCATTTTTGAATTTCTCTATTCTGTATAGAAGGTTGTTGTAGTGAAATATGAATAGCCGTTACTTCTGCATCAAAATTTGTTGTGTGGTATCCTGCTGGTTGATAGAATGAGAACAGTGCACAGTTAATTCCTGCTCCTGAGTTGTTGTCCAAGTTAGATCCATCTGTGTAGATATGTAACCATTCTTCGGGTGGGTATCTATTGTTCACAGTTTCTAATGCTAGTGCTTTTAGTACAGGAACTGATATTTTTAAACTATCAAACTAATAGCTTTGGCAGGTTGGCGAGGATCAAATGACTGTATTAAACAGGATTCAACCTTAGTTAGAATGATTGTAATTAATTGCACTGAAAGCGTGAAATTACTCCGTAAAATGCGCACACTTATACAATAATTAAAAGCATAGACAGAATACTAAAAAGGAAAAAAGCAACAACAAAAATGACAAAAAGTGAAGAACTCATTTACAGGACATTTGAAAGTTAATGTCATAATCTTTGAGTCATAGGTAGTGCTCCGACATGTCTCTCCATTTTCTTGTGTTGCGCAGTCAATTGTTATCATTATTAGCATTGGCGTAACTTCCACATTTGAGTCAAGTATGCTATCTCGAATTACTAACCTGTTTAACATACCTCCATTTGCTCTGAAAATATTTCTGTGTAATTCATTAACACCCAGTAGGGGAGGGGATCCGTCCCCTTCAGCTGCCGTGGTGCGGGCGCTGCGGACCCTTAGCACTCGTGGTACTTCTGACATAACTAGAGGAACCTCGGGCCGAACATTCGAGCCCCTCCGCTATAGGGAGTGAGCCCAGGTGAGCCCAGAGGTTCTACTCCCATTAGTCCTGAACCCGTAGGAACTGGACCCGGGCCTCTTTCAACCAGGGAGTATCCGAGCTGTCCCAAAGGGCGCTCGACGTCCTCCGTGGGGCTTTCCATAGGGCAAGGCCTTGTTTCCTAACAAGCCCCCCCATCTGGTCCTATGGACTCAAGACGGGATGGAAGTGGATACGCCACTTACGCGCGCCACCACCAAAGGTGAAGACTACCGAAAACCTCGGTGGGGCCGCCTGGTGATCTAGCACACCTTCTACTAGCTTTGCAGGCTAGTACCCGGGAGAATTAATGGCTTCCCTCAACCCCGTCCGAAGACGTACCCGATTCCCACGGGTATCGGGAACACACTGCCCCCTAGAAGCCATCCCAATCCGAACAACTCCCGAAGGAGGGGCTCAGATGTTCGGCCCGAGGTTCCTCTAGTAACGTCAGAGGTACCACGAGTGGTAAGGGTCCGCAGCGCCCGCACTTTGGCAGCTGATGGGGACGGATCCCTTCCCCTACGGGACCTATATGTAGTAGTTCGGATTGGGTTGGACTCGAGGGGGCAGTGGTTCCCGATACCCGTAGGTGATCGGGTACGTCTCCGGACGGGGTTGAGGGAAGCCATTAATATTGCCGCGTACTAGTCAGCATAGTTAGTAGAAGGTGTGCTAGATCACCAGGCGGCCTCACCGAGGTCATATCGGTAGCCTTCCCATTTTGGAGTTGGCGCGCGTAAATTGTGTATCCACTTCCATCCTGCCTTGAGTCCACAGCACCAGATCGGGGGGGGGGGGGGTGCTTCCTAATCTCTAGGTCTTGCCCTATGGAAGGCCCCACAGAGGTGCCAGGCGCCCTTGCGGGACAGCTCGGTAACTCCCTGGTAGAAGAAGCCCCGGGTCCTTGGTCCTACGGGTCCAGGACTAATGGGAGTACAGCCGCTGGCATTAACTGTAGTTCATTAACAACCTGTATATGCATATAGTTCTCAATTAATGCCGAAAATATTTGTGTTATTCATTCAATCCTGGACAATAAAGAAACCTATAACAATGTACGCAGAATAAGAGGAGTCAAACCAACACTAATTACACTGACATTTAAATTTGCTTATGCTAGCTGTTCGTGACAAAATAAAACCAAAATCCTGTATTTATAAAGGAAACAATGAATCTTAATTGCTGTAAATAAAAAAGAAGAAAACAGGCGGAACCACTCAGCACCCATTGACAGATTTATACAAAAATATGTCAGGTCATGTGATGCGTCGATTTACTTGGTTCTACAAAATTATTGTCATCACATATTTTAAGTTATTTTAGTTATTTTCTTATTTTATTCAATCAGATTACAGTTCTCATTTTTATATCATATCCGATGCTTTCCACTAGTCATATGCCCGATTTCACCAACAGATGTTAAGACTTAACACATGTTTTGCATTAGTTAAAACAAAAATCGCATTTCACCAACAAGTGTTAGCGTGACATTCGTGTTAAATCTCTTGTTAAACTAACAAGTCAAATTTCTTATTTTAAGTCTTTAACAATTGTAAATAGTCAAGATGGCGAGCATGGACTCAGCTGTTCATGTCGATTTGCTATATATAAGACCGTCTAAATGGCATTCGTAATAGAGTATGGCCTATGAGGAGAAATAACTTTGAGGAGCTATCCGAAGAAAAATGTTTACGGAAGTATAGACTGTCGAAACATGTTGCTATGAAGGTTACTGCGGAAGTACAAGAGAGGTTAGAATATGCATCGAAAGGAATATGGTGATCTCGCCTTTGCTTCAAGTATTAATAACTTTGCGATTTTATAATTTACTTAAATATGTGGATAATGCACTGTCCACCTTCCGTCTTGAAACTTTTAAGTCACTTGTCCTTCGCACCTCGTTTTAAATTTACGTAATACTGACAAGTTGTTTGGTGCTTGTAGTAGTGACACATGCATTTGAATTAAATTCGTTTCCAATATTTTCCCCGTGACATCTTTCTCTTTTACATTCACTGCATCCGTCCTCTTATTTTCCACAATATCCTTACACTTCGTCACCAATTCAATTAACAATTCTTTTTTTTTTTTATTTATTTATTGTTATCTGAAAAGGTTCCCAGAGCCATAGCTCATGCTAGGGAACAGTACAAAAATATATAAAATGATGGCAAACAGCCCTTGACAATACTTATATTACATTTTTAGAGTAGGAATGAATTACCGTACAAGAATAACATATATGAAACATACAAAGATACAGACATTCACTATAACTCAAGAAATAATAGTAACAAAGAACTTAACAGAAAAATAGAAGCTACATATTCTATGGGACATGAATCCATATTAATTTTTAAACAGTTCAGCTTTCAAACCAGCTATAAATGTGTAACACTTTATCAGCTATCAATATATGCCTTCAGTAAATTTTCAGCAACTTTCCTTTTAAAACCTTTTATGTTCCTGCAGCCTTTCAGTTCCAGTGGCAGCGCGTTATATAAATTGATAACGTGTGAGGTTAAGCTGTTCAGGCCATAAGTAGAAGTGTTCACTGTTGGTTTTGTTAAGTTTCCTTTATTTCTTGTATTATATATATGTGAGGAGCTTTCAAATGTTAGATTGGACTTTAGAAGATTATTTTTTATTTTGTGGAGATATATTAGCAAGGACAACTCTATGTTTAGTTGTAATGGTAAAATGTTAGTTACATGGTAGAGTGTTTTTGTGTTTGTTCTAAAGGGTAGATTGTAGATTATTTTCAAGGCACGATTTTGAAGTACTCCAAGGTCATGAATTAAATATTTAACAGAGTTACCCCATAAGATGTTTAAGTAATCCAAATGAGATTGAATTAAAGCATGGTAGATACTTCGTAAATGATTTACACTGAATCCTTTGAATTTCAGCCTGTGAATTACAGCTAACACAGGAAGAATCTTATTTTTTACATGCATGATATGGTCCTTCCATGTGAGCGTACTGTCTAGAATCAAACCTAGATATGTGATTTTTGTTACTCTTTCAATCACTGCGTTATCAACATGTATCTTGTTATTTACTACTGGTACGTATGATCTTTTATGAAATAACATATATTTTGTTTTACAGACATTTAATGTTAACTTATTGCCCTTAAACCAGCTATTCAATGCATTCACGTCTTGCTGTATGTCATATATCAGCTGGTGCTCAGAGTTATCTATATATAACAAACATATATCATCAGCAAACATAGTCAATTTACCTTTTAGTCTTAAACATCCTATGTCATTTATAAAAATTAGGAATAATATAGGACCTAATACAGAACCTTGTGGAACACCATGATGAATTACTGATAGAGAACTGGAAATGTTGTTCATATTTACAAATTGTTTCCTATTACTGAGATAATTCTGAAACCAGTTGAGAGGAAGTCCTCTTACACCAGCATGCTCAAGTTTATTTAGTAATAAAGTATGATCTACAGTGTCAAAAGCCTTTTTTAGGTCAATAAACAAACCAGCAGCTAAACGATTTCTATCCAGAG
Source organism: Mantis religiosa (assembly GCA_030765055.1). Lineage (NCBI taxonomy): Eukaryota > Metazoa > Arthropoda > Insecta > Mantodea > Mantidae > Mantis > Mantis religiosa. The sequence goes on from CM060954.1 coordinate 45,621,894, forward strand.
CTCTTTGAATAGGTACGATAATATCTACCGTGGCAGCAAGAGTACTAGATTTGTTAATAAATCCATACTGATGATTGTGAAAAAAGTTCTCTCCATTGATGAGAATTTGTCTCACGGCTTTATTTATGATTTTGTTCCTCCGTTATATTTCAGCTTGTGCAGACCAAAATGAAAAGAAAAGCGCATCGCAGTATGTTCAGAAAATAATACGACTCATCCATAGCCTTCTATAGCTGAGATATTTACAATGTACTTGGCGTTAACACAGGTTTGTTAACATTTTCATAAAACAGGTTGGTGAAATGCAAGAAATTTAACATTAGTGTTAGCGCTAAGACACTTGTTACGTTACATATGTTAACATCGATTTTAACATCTGTTGGTGACATCGGGCATTAATCTGCCGTAGTAAAGAGAATGCAATTGCTATGAAACCTTTCCAATCCAGTGCATTTCAGCTTTTAAAACATTTCCCACTATCATTACTATGATTGTTAATAACCACAACGCTGCACTAATGCCAGCTTTGTAAAAAGCAGCTATTTCGATAACATAATGGAAAGTTAATTAAGCGATCACTGGTTATTACAAAAATATTTATCTTTTTGACTTCATAAGTAATTAATTGTTTTATATGTAATTTATTTTATAAAGAACGCCAGAATACCAATCAACCAATTGAAATAATGCGTACAATCGATAGATCCATTAAACAGTGATGTTGTATTAATTACATTTATTAACTATTTATATCCTATATTTATGTAGAATTAAAAAGGAAGAGCTCGTATCATTCTGCAAGAGTTTGAAGTTTCTAAAGTGAGAGAGAACAATACATATGTGAATAGAAAGATTTGGTGCAATAGAGGAAAATGTGCAAGTTAGAAAAAAATGGCGTAACAGTACCCAGATCTGAACGGTAATATCTAATTTTGTGTATTTATGGATTTGCGTTTATAAAGTGGGTTTTGATATTGTTTCTGGCAGACGAACTTTTGTTGTAAAGAAAGTTTCCTTTAAAAAAAATAAGTTACCTTCAGTTGGTAATTGTACATAATGAGCTGTATACATATTCTTTCTCACAGTAACTGTTTTTGAGAAAACATGAAAGATTAACGTTGGGGATGAACAAATGTGGTTTAGAGTGACGCACAGAACTTCTACCAAATACCAAAGTTGTTTGATATAAAGAGTAATGTTTTAAAGTTTTTAATGTTTCAGTATATAACCTTGGCAGCACAAAATCTGAAGGATAAGTAGCCGATGGCTACTAACAACATAATGTGTGCTAAAGATTGACGTAAGGCCTTCTCGCAGACGGGACAGAATTCTGCAAGTAGGCCACAAAATTACTTCTACCATTGACGCCAGGAGGGAGTGATGAGAGATCCAAAGGCTGAATGATCCGGATGATGACGAGCGCTAATACCAGGGTTCAATAAAGAATGATCATAATATTTTTACGGTCATAATTTAATGTCATTATATTCTGTTAGCTTAATATGCAACAAACACGCCGTAGTAGTTTCATTGTTGGTACTCCTGGTTCCCGCCTGTTAGAACCAGGCAAGTTCAGACGTATTCAGTATCGCCTACCGCTGCAGTGGAGGTAACATCCAGTTAAAGTTGATGTTAGAGGAAGATCTGGAGTTTCTGTCAAACGTAATCACTGCTGATAAAACTTGACTACATCAATTTGATCCTGAGAACAAACACCAAAGATCAGTGTGGAAATCTCCTTCATCACCAATCCCCCCCCCCAAAAAAAAAGCAAAAGTGGTTGCTTCTGCTGGGTAAGTTATGGTCATCTCATTCTTTGATATTCATGGAATTGTTTATCTGCATGTTGTACCTGCACACACATCAGTTTTTGGAAAATACTACAGGGATATCCTGAAAACATTGCAAGTCCATATCAGGCGCAAAAGACCACATTTCCGTGAAGCAGGCTGGATGCTGCACCACGATAATGCGCGACTGCATATTACCAATGCTGTTGATGAATGTCTTGCAAAAATCAACGTGAAGTGCATCTCTCACCCTCCCTATAGTCCGGATTTAGCCCCATGTGACTTTTTTCTATTCCCTAACTTGAAGAAATGCCTTCGTGGGAGGCATTATCCATCATCAGAAGCAGTGGTGAAGGCTGCGGAGGCGATTTTGAAGGGTCTCTTGAAAAATGGTTCCCATCATGTCTTTGAAGACTGGCAGAATCGCTGGGACAAGTGCATCGCATTCAGGGGAGACTGTTTTGACAAGAAGCATCAAAATTATGATAATGAGTAAAAGTACGTTGTCAAAATAAAATTGTGATCATTCTTTATTGAACAGTCCTCGTATGATGGGGTCTCCAGCATTCGAACATATCCGAAGCCGCTCTAGCCTTGCCAAGGGCTCCCTCTTCGCCACCAAATCCTCTATTGTTGTACCATTGAGGCGGGCCAGGATAGAAAGTCTCGGAACAATGCCAAAGGCGTACCCTCTAGACAGTACACATCCACCGTCTAATCGCCGAACACCACCGCAGTGTTCCTACAACTCTGAAACAGAAGACAATGAAAGGTATGAGTGGTACAGGAAAAAGGGGCAGGAAAGTTATAGTTCCAGAGGAACCACCACAGCATTTGTCTACCTGCGATTACCAGGTATCGAAGCCTAAACACATTACCGTGGCGCTCCTTTCTCAGTGACAACATATGCTTACTACCTGACAATATTTAATATCAATTGTCCTGGAATATACAAACTTTGTATAGGTTAACCTTTAGTAAATAGCTATATTCAATAGATTGCGGCTGGAATTAAGTTAAGGAGATGAAAGAGTTTAGGAAAGTACGTAGCTAACTGAGCCCATCAAACGCTAGAGCGAATCGTATTGAACGACGAGTATCATAAGCTGAAGGTACTCGATACCAGGTACATTAATTTGATCAAACAGCACTGAGGTGTCGTTAAAAGTGATTCCTGCTGCATTGAACAAGGGCCATCCCGGAACACTGTCCCTTACTGGCATTTTATGAGTAATAATCAACGGGTAGTGGTTTGATGGTTGGTATTTGTTCTGGTGTTTTTTTTTTTTTTTTTAAGTTTGAAAGAGAAGAGAAATAGTAAGATCAATATGGATAAAAATGAGGATGATAGGTTTATGATATGCCTAGGGAGGTTCTTCGATGTTTGTAGGTAGCCCGGGGGTCTATATCATATTCCCCGAGACCCCTTATGAGATGATTGAAACTAGATGGTAGGTCAGAATAGAACTCATGTGAAAGTTTTCGGATGTAGGTGATGAGATTGGGAAATGATAGGTCTTTGTGTATATTGATGTTGGGGATGTACCATTCCGCACCTGTAGCAATTCTTAAGTAGCGATTCTGTAGCGATTCTGCAGGACCTGGAGTTTATATAAATGTGAAGGTGCTGCAGCACCCCAGACTTGGCATGCGTAAGTTATCGCCGGCATCAGTATTTGCTGATAAATGAGAATCTTGTACCTGAGACTCATTGGTGACTTTTTATTATATAACGCATATAGCAATTAATTTGATGTGTGCAAGCAGAGTTTTAACGTTATATTTTACTATAGCCTCCAACAATAATAGTATTCCACAAGACATTCAGCCTAGTTATTTATTTAGTTTTGTAATTTGCGTTCTCCAACGTTAAGTCATATCGGTCGATGAAGTGATGCTCAAATGAGTCTGGGCCCATGGAGCTTAGAGTTACCCGACATTCGTCTTACAGGGTAAGGGATAACCCAGATAAAAACCTTATAGAGGAAACTTACCCTAACCGAGATTCGAACTCGGGGTCTCTTGAACGTGAGGCAGACACGCTATCATCTACTCTACCGAGCCTAGGCAGCTCTACTCCACTACCCTTACTTTCGGTCGTTTACTCGAGCTTTTAGGACTTAAATGTGTTCTAAATTTCTGCTTTTCAAGTAACAGTTGGGATACTTAAGCAAATCAATTACGATTACAATGTCTAAAAGCCAGAAACCCATTGGTATTGCCCGAAAAACGACACGTTTACTTTGACTAGATAAATACTTTGAAATACCATGAACATTTTTCGAGTTAAAATATTACATATGTTCACCCGCACTTCCGAGATGGAAGCTCCAGTACAATTATTTCTGAGACTGATAGCTGCAAATGTCGACTCTGGGTTTTAAGTGAACACCTAACAATCTCAGATGGCAGATGGTCACTGTCGGAGGTAAAAGTTAAAGGATATTTCCAGAAAATATGAAAACTTCTCCAAGAAGTCCACGTTACCTTATCCTTTATCAGCCTATACATTATATCACAATAGCTGTTTTTTGTTGTAATTTACGTCCTTTTAACTTTTAAGTCAAATCAGACGATGAATGGAATGGGTGAAAGGATGCTCAAAAAGGCCCAGGGTTCATGGAGCTTAGTTACCCGACATTCGTTTCTAGGATAAGGGAAAATCCCGGAAAAACCTTATCCAGGTAACTCACCCTGACCAAGGTTCGAACTCGGTTACAAAAGCTGTTTTGATAGTTTGAGCATTGGTATTGAATTAACCTATGAACACATCAAATGACGAAAAAGTTTGCTAATAATGTTTTCCTGTCCTTTCATTTCATCTCCACAAGCATTTCGCATCATATCTCATATGGTGTTCTCTTTCAGGGTAGAAGTGTCAGATGGTACCGTGGTGTTGCCTTACAGGATGACATGCTCTTGTTAAAAGTTCCTCCTCCGGCAGTGGGGTCTCCAAACGCGGTCCGATGGGGCCATTTCCAGACATAGTCCAGTGGGATGATGGTTATCCTGGCCTGCCGGGTATAAAGTGTAGAGACCCTGCCCTCTGCTTATCGTGGCTCCTTGAGACGAACGTCTTCTGTCTCCTCTCGCATGATCCTTCCTCCCGGGGATGCCTCACTTGGGGCATAGTTACAATGGACCAATTTTGGACATCCGAGTCAATCTCCCTTCTAAAATAATAAACAAAATGTTGCAGAATATAGCTGAATGTCTTCTCTCGGAAGAACAAAGTGGATTTAGAAGAGGCAGATCCTGTGCAAATAACATTTTTATTGTTAAGCATCTAATTTAAAAACATATTGAGTTTAATAAAGAAACGCATATGGCGTTTGTTGACTTTGAAAAAGCCTTCAGTAGAGTAAACCGATGCAAAATGTGGCAAATATTAGAAGAACAAGGATACCCACAACAATTAGTAAAACTGATGCAATGCTTCTACTTCCAAACAAAAATAAATGTGAAGAACAATGGTAAAATTTCTAAAAAAAAATTCTTACTAATCATGGTGTCAGTCAAGGGTGTACTTTATCACCTACACATTTTAGTATTTATATTGACGACCTAGTGTGCAAATGAAAGCAGCTAGTGAATGTAGATTTTAAAATTTCAAATAAAAGCTTTTTAAATATTGTATTGTTCGCTGACGACTTAGTTATTATACAAAATAGCAAGTCTGCCCTGCAAAAATCTATTTTTAAAGTTAGTAAACTTTGTAAGCAATATAATATGAAAATTTCTTTTATAAAATCAAAGGTAATGGCATTCATTGGGAAAGAGCCAATTAGAACAAAAATAGTTATAAATAATCGTTGCGTTGAACAGGTAAGCCATTTTAACTACTTGGGGACTGACGTTAGTTATGACAAGGAATATGATGTCTGCAATAGAATATGCAAATTTCAAAGAGTGTGTGGAACAATAAATAGAACATTTAGAAATAAAACACGTAAAGAAACAAAATTAAAGTCCTACAAACTTATGGCTGTACCTTTACTGACATACGGAAGTGAGACTTGGACGTTAACTAAAAAGCAACAGAGTAAAATACAGGCTTCAGAAGTGAAATTCTTGAGAAGTGTGAAAGGATGCACGAAGAGGGACTTAATAAGAAATGAAAATATAAGAGAAAAGCTGGACATTTTTAGTATGAATGATAGGTTAAAAGATCTCAAACAAAAATGGAAGGAACATGCTGAAAGAATGCCAGATAATATACTTACAAAACAAATATTACAGTATCGTCCTAAAGGTAGGAGATCAGTGGGCACACCCAGGAAACGATGGCTGGAGTACTTCGAAGGCGGAACAGGCATTTGATTGCCTATGCCATGAAGTGAAGATGAAGAAGTTTTCATATTATGTTTATAGAAAGTTCAGCATAAGCACTTGAAAATATTTGTTCAAAGCCAACGAATATGTGCACGTAATTCCCTTTGCTAAAACTATTAATAGAAATCAAAGTCCAACAGCGAAAAAAAGAAAATAGAAAGGTTCATTCATGCTGATCTGTTTGTTTATCGAAAACTATTTGGATCTCATTTCAACCTCCAAATCCAAATATTCGGACATAGGGTAGCGTACTGATCGACGATAGTTTCACTTTAGAGATATATCATCTCATACAGAACCAACCTCAAGCACTTTAGTTGAAGTTAGCCAGAGTCGCTTGTTGATGTAATCCTTGAATTTGCGTACGACGTGTAAAAATATTTTGTTGATCCAAGGGGGAAGAAAATGTTGGAGATAAAAAGACTGTGTGCTTGCGATGGGGTGGAGATGAAAACCTCATCAGACCCCTACTTCTCTTCTCATCTATTATTGAAGGCGTTACCAGGGATCTTGTTTACACGGGAGGGCTTTATAGCAACTGGTCCAATGGACTCCACTCACTCGGTTCCAAATTAAATTTGCCTCGGAACTTGGTTGGAAGGACTTTCTTAGTTAGGGTGGGGAAGACGCCATGGCGATGACATGGCTCCCCTTTCAATGCCATCATCACGGTCTTCATCACCAACGTCTAACTGACCCTTCCTCTCGCTGGGATCAAAAGTCTAATCCGTATTTCTTTAGAAGTACATTATTACAGATTTGACTGTTGGGCAATTTTACGGAGCGGTATACTCTGTTTAGTATGACATTCTGTTCCGTGTGCGTGAAACAGAAACTGAGAGAGAGAGAGAGACAAATAGAGAACAAGAAAAAGTAAAGCAGACGGTAGGGCATATGTCACTTGCACCCAAATATTGATAGCTGATTAAAGTGACAGAGCTCTTTGATGTTCTATCTTACTAAAATTTAACAGCACGTTCCATTGCACTAGCAACACTATATGCATTGAATATTTACATTTAACAATTTTACACTACATATGCAAAGTTTAGTTAATACCGTGACTGTTGGTGTCTGTTGCAGAATAACCCGTAATTCTCTCAATAAGAATATTGTAATTTTGTTAATAGCTACTTAACATTATATTCATTATTAATGATCAAGGTCTCTGCTTTGAACAGATCAAAGGATATAAAACGTATTAATAAGGTTTTTACCAGTATATTTACAGTTAAGACACGTTATCATCATCAGCATCATCATCATAAACATCATCCGGCCCGGGTTCCATCCCAGGCGAACGCAAAGTGAGATTTGTAGTGGACGACATGGCGCTGGGGCGGGTTTTCTCCGGGATCTCCGGTTTTCCCCGCCATCTCATTCCACCGGTGCTCCATCTTCATCTCATGTACCATCAGTGTCACCGCCTGCGGTGCCGTATGTAGTAAAGGAGGGCGTTAAACACTACACACATTTCATCATCATCATCATCATCTTCGCCTCGGTAGCGTAGATGGTAGCATGTCGGCCTCACGTTCAATAGGACCCACGTTCGAATCTCGGTCAGGATGTCTTAACTGGATAAGGATTTTTCCAGGGGTTTCCCTTATCTTTTAAGACGAATGTCGGGTAACTCTATGCTCCATGCTTTCTGGACTAATTTGAGAATCATTTCACCCAATTTATTCACCGTTCGATATGACTCAACGTTGGAGGACGTAAATTACAAAAAAGATCATCACCATCACCATCATCATCATCGTCGTCGTTGTTATTATTATTATCATTATCACGATCACAATCACCATCACGATCACCATCACAATCACGGTCACCATCACGATCACGGTCACCATCACAATCACGGTCTCCATCAGCATCACCATTAGCATCACGATCACCATCACGATCACCATCAGCATCACCATTAGCATCACGATCACCATCACGATCACCATCACCATCACGATCACCATCATCACGATCACCATCACGATCACGGTCACCATCACGATCCCCCATCACGATCACTTTCACGATCCCCCATCACGATCACCATCAGCATCACCATTAGCATCACGATCACCATCACGATCACCATCACCATCACGATCACGACCGCCACCGCCGCCGCTATCTTTATTATTATTATTATTATTATTATTATTATTATTATTATTATTATTATTATTATTATTATTATTATTATTATTATTATTATTATTATTATTATTATTATTATTATTATTATTATTATTATTATTATTATTATTATTATTATTATTATTATTATTATTATTATTATTATTATTATTATTATTATTATTATTATTATTATTATTATTATTATTATTATTATTATTATTATTATTATTATTATTATTATTATTATTATTATTATTATTATTATTATTATTATTATTATTATTATTATTATTATTATTATTATTATTATTATTATTATTATTATTATTATTATTATTATTATTATTATTATTATTATTATTATTATTATTATTATTATTATTATTATTATTATTATTATTATTATTATTATTATTATTATTATTATTATTATTATTATTATTATTATTATTATTATTATTATTATTATTATTATTATTATTATTATTATTATTATTATTATTATTATTATTATTATTATTATTATTATTATTATTATTATTATTATTATTATTATTATTATTATTATTATTATTATTATTATTATTATTATTATTATTATTATTATTATTACTATTATTATTACTATTACTATTATTATTATTATTACTATTACTATTACTATTACTATTACTATTACTATTACTATTACTATTACTATTACTATTACTATTACTATTACTATTACTATTACTATTACTATTACTATTACTATTACTATTACTATTACTATTACTATTACTATTACTATTACTATTACTATTACTATTACTATTACTATTACTATTACTATTACTATTACTATTACTATTACTATTATTATTATTATTATTATTATTATTATTATTATTATTATTATTATTATTATTATTATTATTATTATTATTATTATTATTATTATTATTATTATTATTATTATTATAGGACATTTGCGAAGAATGATTTTGAAGCTCGTTTCTCGCAAATTGGGGTAATTGTTTACTGCTTGAAGCACTTTTGTAATTGTTGGTGGCTCATTTCTTTCAAAGAAGCTATTCATCTTGCAACAAACAGCACTTTAAGCAAATTCATCTTCACCTCAACATTCATCTTCCATAACTGGCTTCTTTCTTATTGAATGTCTTTTTATTCTATTTCTTGAATGGAAAGCCGAGCTGTTTTCACAACTTTACTTCGAGCGGCATTGATACTTGGCACTGAATCACCGGTTAATTGTACTGACAAATGAACAACGTCTTCGATTGCTAGTCAGGTATTTTTCACACAACTTGCAAAACACGTTCAATGTAATTTGTTTTTCGCCACGTGATAACGGCTTCCCTCCGTGTTGTTTCACGCATTGCACGGAAGCAGCTACCCGCCTCGGTATGTGGCGTGTCTGCCTCACGTTCAAGTGGTCCCGAGTTCGAATCTCGGTTGGGGTGAGTTAGAGTTACCTAGATATGGTATTTTCACTTATCCTGAAAGACGAATGCCTGTAAGATTCGTGGATCCCGGATTCATTTGGGCGTCATTTCACTCATATCATTCATCCGATATGACTTAACGTTGGAGGACGTAAATTAAAAAAGAAGTAGCCATGTTGTACAACTGATTCTCCCACTTCCTTTTGCTTCTAAACTGCGCAACTGCAGCGTGCACTCTGATTAATAAGTACAAATTATACTTACAATTACCAAATAAAATATTAATTAATTACTATTTGGCAGTTGCATTTTTAATATTATGATATTGTTTAAATATTTTGTGTTAGATTTAAAGTCTTTAAAACTGATATGCCAGCTATATATTTCATCTGCAGAGAGATTTACGGGCTAAACAGCCAATGATGTCAGTCACGTACACGTTCTTTTGTTTACATCGCCACATAAGATAAGGACGGCGCCGGTACAGGTATTCATTTTCACATTATCCTACCGGTTTGGCGGGAATAGAGAACGGCTATAATTAAAGAAATCTTCTCTCATTTGAACTGTAAATGAAATCCAGGATATCTTAATTTTAAATATGGCAGTATTCACCTCTCAAACATAGATGTTGTGGTTCTTTAATTGTTTGCTTTATAATATCCTCTTCAAAAAATTTTCTGTCATAACTTCATAACGGTAAAAACAACTGAACGAATTAGTAACTCACTGAGCTGTAAGCTTATTTTCGTTCTAAAATCAAGCACCTCCACATTCATAACTCTGTTGATGGTAGGGATTCATTCTAATTGAAAAATTCCCTCTCTGATGTCTACAACGCTGACCTCTCGGCCAAAAGCTTTTCATTGTTTTAAGTTACAAATGTTTCGGAGTAACTTCAGCTGTAAATTATTTAATTTAATTTTGTTCCCAGGGGTTTGCAAAATACGGTGGTGGATTCCTAGTATACCTGAAGGAATAAAAATGTAATTATGATAAGAATGGGTTACTTATTTTCTAGTTTATTACGCTATGTATTATAAAAACATGTACAAATGCCTAAAAAATTATATTTTACTTTTCGGTGGCATTAGCAGTTCAGCAAATTTTCTGCGAAATGTAATTTTGGGTTCCTTATTGAACTTAAATGCTATAAATGTCTTAATAGTGAAATCAAGAAAGGCAAATTGCCTAGTGTTTGTAATGAAGGTGATAATACTGATGTGTTAATGTCCTGTAAGCCTTCACAGTATAGTTAAGGAATAGAAATTGTCTCCATTAGTATATTTCCATTAGCGAGCCCCTCGGTTCTATTACTTTCAGCCACTCACATTCACTTCGATTTTCTAAGAATTTTGAAGTACGAGGGCTTTCCAATAAAGTATTATCACTTTTTTTTTGACAGCGTACCTTTACTCATCCTCATAATTTTGATGTTTCGTCTCAAAATAGTCTCCCCTAAATGCGATGCACTTGTCCCAGAGTTTCTGCCAGTCTTCAAAAACGTGCTGGAAACAATTTTTTGAGAGACCCTTCAAAATCTCCTTCACTGCTTCCGATGATGGATAATACCTCCAACGAAGGCGTTTCTTCAAGTTAAGCAAAAGAAAAAGGGTCACATGGGGCTAAATCCGGACTATAGGGAGGGCGAGGGATTCAATTCACGTTGATTTTTGCAGGATATTCAACAACATTGGCAATATGCGGCCGCGCATTATCGTTGTGCAGCATCCAACCTGCTTCACGGAAATGTGGTGTTTTGCGTCTGATATGGACTTGCAATGTTTTCAGGACATCACTGTGGTATTGTCCAGTTTCTGTTGTGTGTGCAGGTACAACATACTGATAAACCATTCCATGAATATCAAAGAATGAGATGACGATAACTTTGCCAGCAGAAGCAACCACTTTTGCTTTTTGGGGGGTCGGTGATGAAGGAGATTTCCACACTAAGCTTTGCTGTTTGCTCTCTGGATCAAAATGACGTAGCCAAGTTTCATCAACAGTGATTGCGTTTGAAAGTAACACCGGATCTTCTTCTAACATCAACTTTAACTGCATGCAGTCCTGCATGCGAATGTCCTTTTGTTTAGGAATCCACATTCTTGGAACCCATCGTGCACAAACAGGTCTCATGTGTAATGTTTCTGTCACTAACCTCTGGGTGCCACCCAATGAAATATTCAGTATTTCCGAAAGTGACCTTAAGGCAATTCGTCGATCCTCTCTCACAATGGCAGCAGCAGTGCTGATATTTTCTTCCGTAAGAGCAGTAACTGGAGTACCGGGTCCACCTTCCTTTGAAATTGATTGTCTCCCCTCTTTAAACATTTTAAAGCACCTTCGAGCCGGGCTGTAGGGAAGAACAGACTCTCCAGAGGCCTCGTGTAACATTGTGTGGCCCTCAACTGAAGATTTGTTGAGATGAAAGCAGAATTTCAAAGCCGCATACTGTCCCTCGCGTGTTACCTCCATTGCAGCGGTAGGTGATACTCAACATGTCTGAACTTGCCTGGTTCTTACAGGCGGGAACCAGGAGTTCCAACAATGTAACTACTACGGCGTGTTTCATATTAAGCTAACATAATATAATAACATTTAATTTTAGTGCGAAAAATTGTGACCGTAAAAAAATTATCTTTATTGACAGCCCTCGTATTTTATCATTTATCACTATTTCTTTTCTGGCCCGTTAAGTGCAGTGCGCGAGGAGTATCCATATTGTATACTCTTTCGAATGACTTGTAGCGCAGGTGTTAGCGATTTGACATCCGGGAGCTCGGGAGTTTGAACTCCGTTGATCGCACATTTTAATAACGTTTTTTTTTTTTCGGGGGGGGATTACTCCCTTGTCAGAGGACGTCTGGGGTCACCATCCTCACAGCAAGGCTTTTCACTCCCCTATTTGCTGTACTGTTCGTTATTTATTGTAGGGTGTTAGTACTTCATTTTTAAAATCTGTAGAAAATTTTTGGATTAATTATATAAATGTTAATAAATATAAACATTTGAGAAGTTTTTGAGAAATTAGGTCCCAGGGTATGGTATTGCGGATTTTTATTTATTTATTTATTTAATTATAAATTTATTAATTATTTATTCATTTATTCATTAGTTTATTTATGTATCTTCATCCCCTTCTCGTCCAGTTCAGGGTTGAAGTACCAGGTTACGGTGTTCGTGGATTGTTGCCGGAGGTAACCTGCTCTCCATAAATGTTTCATCTCCTGGTTGTTTCGGGTTGGCCCGGTCAGACGAAGGCTGTAGGTAGGGCTTCTGTTAATATGGAAGCTATCCACTTCGTCCAAGTATATGAGTATGGGGTACCGCCGCTGTTGTGAGACCCGCGATGCAAGGCCACCGGTAATGGAGACCTAATAGGTCGGTGATGAGTGACATAGGATACCTTCATAATGAAAATATTAGAGACCCTTTAAGTTTGCGCCTGACGTCCATCTGGGTAGGGCCGTCCCTACGGTCTTGACCCTCATCCCTCTCTCCCAAGAATTACGGTAAAAGCACAAAGGCCTATAGGCGGTGCTCTATAGACGTACTCTTACCTTTAATATATTTCCCCATTGTTACCAAAAGTATCACATCAATTTTGAACACAGTAGGTCTGTTGTCTATGCATGCAAATCAAAAGACGGGTTCCATTATGTTCCTACCACCTGTGCATATGCTGCGTGTGAAAGGCATGTATCTCATGTGGCTTGTCGTTTTACCAACAACGAGCTGTTAGTAAACCTCCAACATTATTTCTCATACATGCCAGAAGCTTTCATCATTAAATTTCCTAACCACTGCAATAATTCTATAGTAATGTGTTGAGGTTAACTAACACAGCTTTAATAAAGGCGTCGTTCGAAACCATAGGGATGTGAAGTATTGTTTTTCAAACACAAATTATGTTCTTCTTTCATACAATCAATTCATTAGATTTCTTCCCTTGTGGGAATGTGGTACTGAAGTGCCTGAGAGAGAGAGAGAGAGAGAGAGAGAGAGAGAGAGAGAGAGAGAGAGAGAGAGTATTATGTTTTATAATTTTGAATCACCCACCTCAAAATTCATCATGATATAACATTTATTTGAAATTGCCTCTATAACGCTACTTCTTGAGAAACAGTTCATCATCTAGCCTTGACATCATAGTATTTTATGTAGTAGAGTAGAAACTGGATTAAATTAGATTGCATTACAAAGAATCATTTCGCTGGAACGATTTGTAACACATATTATACAAATTGGAAAAGATGGAGCGAAGGACACAATGTGGATCAGATCCGAAGCAACAAGCGGGGCCCTTAACGTCGCTGGAATCCAACGCCGGCACGATCACCCACAAAACCTTATTTTCAGGTTTCTCACTTGTGGGAATTTACTCAAAACATCGTCTACTACAAAGTAGAAAAAAAATATCAAGGAGCACTGAGTTTTCTTTACACACACAAGTTTAAAGCTACGTAAAAAAGGACTCGTCTGCTTTTAGCTAAATTCTAAGAATATTCATTTTAGGGGACTAATTTTATTTCCTATTTCTTAGCTGCTATCGTGGTATAGACCGTTGTGCGGTAAAATAGTTCTTTAGTTAACATAATGATATATCTTAATATTTTTTTATTTTATTGAATGATCGATCAGCAGTATATGCTTTACAGATCCTTGTTGGCTAATTGAATCTCTATGAACTATATAATAACATGTAAGGAAAACCAAGTTGGCTCCTATTATCTTCTTAACACTGTGAAACAAGAGAAAAATAAGTTAATTAAAACAAACAAGTAATCAAAGAGATAAGAACAACAGTCATTGTGAAACAATATTCATAGTTTTTTTCAATCAGAGTCACTAAGGAGGAGATCCTGTGGGAGTCGTCTCTTCAGGCGCGTGGGCTGGCGGGTTCGTACGCCGATGTCGTACATCACAGCTCCTGGAACATCTGGCAGGCTTGAGAAGAAGCGCGAGGAGATCTGACGTATGTATTGGTGAAGAGGAAGGAGACCAAGTTCTTTATGCAGTTGTTTTCTTACGTACCAAGGGGCATCCGTGGCGATGCGCAGAAATCGATTTTGCAGGACCTGTAGCCTTCGGAGATGAGTGTTGCTAGCCGAACCCCATACCTGGGAAGCATATGTGATAAGTGTCCGGACAAGAGATTTGTAGAGAAGCAGAGAGCATTCAATCCCAAGAGGAGTGTGTCTGTGAAGTAGCGGACCGAGTTTTGAAAGTCGTCCTGATGCCAACGGGATAAGTTGATCAATATGGGCTCGCCACGTAAGTTTAGTGTCCAGCATTACTCCAAGGTATTTGACGGAGGTGGTAGGATGTAGCCAGGGAATTGATTCATGCTTAATATGCAATTCGGGAGAGTTGGAGATGCGACGTAAGCTAAAAATCTTAGCTGCGGTCTTTTGAGTGTTTAGACGTATGCGCCAAGTATCGAACCATTCACCGAGGCAGTCAAGAGAGGTTTGTAGCGTGTGAATAGTTGTAGGGAGATATGTGCCGGAATGATATAAAACAGTATCATCAGCGTATAAGGCTATGGAGGTAGGGGCCAAGTCAGGAAGATCATAGGTATAGATACTAAATAAGATTGGTGCCAATATGGATCCCTGAGGAACTCCTGCTGTAATATGGCGCTGAGATGACTCCATGCCACCAATGCGAACAGTAAATGTGCGATCTGATAGAAAACTACAAATGGTAGTGAGCAGATACTGTGGAAGTCCAATGCTATACAGTTTGAAGATTAACCCCTCATGCCAAACTTTATCAAAGGCATGTGATACGTCGAGGAACAGGGCGGTTGTATGCTTTCGTTGCTCGAAACCATGAATTACTGTTTGTGTTAAACGTAGTAGTTGGTGAGAGGTAGAATGTCTAGAACGAAATCCAAATTGGAAGGGTGGAATGATATGTTCTAAGAGATTTGTCAAATTTATATTTTCATAACCTTATGAATTAAATATATTGTCGTGGTCATAAAGCACGTAAGTTTCAGTGCCGAGAGAAGCGCGGTTTCTGTACACAATACTGCAGATAAAGACAACAGACGGATAGGTTTCACGTAGATAACGAGCTTGCATAAGCAGATAAACATAGCGCTTAAGATAAAAGACTTATCGAAACAGAGATAAATGGAAATTTCTGGTTATATTTTGATCATTCGGTTTCTTTGTTGTTCTGGAAATATCTGGAATTTAGGAAAGAGGTATTTAAGGAAGTGCCGACACGCCAAGAGTGAGTGTGTCGCGAGAGGTAAGCACAGAACAGCTGAGAGTGTTGTAAACTGAACACTGTTTCTTATTGTCATCGACCTTGGAAGGCTGTGTTGTGATGTGTGATGTAATTCCGCTGCTACGGAGTGTATTTCTACGTAAATAAAGAACATTTAGAATCTAGGCAAATTGGACTTTTAATTCTACGAACCCACAAAGTCACAATATTAAGTAACAGAGTTAATTTATCTGGAATGCATGCTAATTCTTACAGAATAAAGAGGGGGATCCATTGCTTTAAACCTGCCTCTCTCGGGATGGCTGATGATAGCAGGTGCCTTTATCAGTCTTGCTCACATATATGTTTATATTACTGTTATCACTTGCTTGGAAATGAGTTTGTCATATATTATAATCCCGCTGCTCAATAGGTTACCATGCTTTATCTTTGTTAATGGAAACCTCTCAGATAACGCACTGGTTACTTCACGTGGACATAACATCTGTAATTTGTGATTCCTGCGGATTCCATTGCCTGAAGTGATGCGTCCATTTGTACTTAGCACACGTCAGAGAAGCGTGCCAGTATCCCTCTTAACTTATCTTAACAAAGATAAAGCCAGGTTAACTTTTTGAGCAGGACAATAATACCATTCAACGTATGAGTTGAGTTTTATTATAAACTTGTATTTTTGTATGACTTCACATCTATATCTATATGATTTTATCTGTCTTCCTGGCAATTATTATGACGTTTACTAGAGGTTTTCAAGTGGTGTGAAAGCAACGTCTACGGCGCCGCTAGCATTAACCAGTAGTAATTTGAGGTTAAGGGAAGGCAAAAGTACTGTGGGGCAAAGTTATTTGAAACAAAGTTTAGGAATGTGTTTCTTATTTTATTTTCTTTGACATATGCGATAAATAGTAGGTAAAGGTTAGTCAAATGTTTGTGCGTGCATGCATGCGTGTGTTTCTGTGTGTTTGTGAGAGAAAGAAGGAGAGTTATAGCTCAGAGAGGGAATATAAAAATCAGAAGATAAGGGTAATTCTAAATTACGTAATTCGGTTACACCTTCAAAAGATGTGACACAAAAATCATAAAAAGAGCTTCAACACCAACCTGCCTTTCCATGGAACATCTTTCGAAATATTTTATTTTATCAAAAATTGCTAACGATCTTGCTTATAATAGCACATTTTTTATATTTTTACACAAATAAAATATGTGGAATTCACTGAAAATACTTTCTTGGAAACATTTTACATTATGAGTCCCAGATCATACCTCAGGACCTAGCCTCTAAATCCTACATCTCTCAACAATCCAGACCAACAGACTTCACCTGTGAAAACTCTTAAACCTAGAGCCTCAGATCATGCCACAGGAGCTAACCATTAAATCCTATAGCTATTAACTTCCCATACCTGCAGCCCTACCTGTTAAAACCTGCAACCCTTAACCCTAGAGTCCCAGATCATGCCTCAAGACCTAACCTCTAAATCCCACAGCTTTCAAGCTCCAGACCAACAGACGTTACCTAAGAAACCCTGCAGCCCTTAACCCTAGAGTGCCAGATCATACCTCAGGACCTAACCTCTAAATCCTACAGCTCTCAACCATCCAGACCAACAGACTTCACCTGTGAAAACTCTTAACCCTAGAGCATCAGGTCATACCATAAGAGCTAACCATTAAATTCTACAGCTATTAACCTCCCATACCTGTATCCCTACCGTTAAAAACCTGCAACTCTTAACCCTAGAGCCTCAGATTATAGCTCAAGACAAGCTTTGATCATACCTCAAGACACAGTATTATAAGTTACAGCAAATTAAGAGGATTGACTACCTGCCTAAACACTGTCTAAATCCGCTAAACATACAGATGGCCGCCATCTTGCTCATTTGGGTCTGCGCTGGAACACTGGTAAACATTAAGCAATAATGACAGGGCGCTTCACTAAAAAGGTAGTTTTAAAGGACAGGATTTATTTTAAGTGCAGTATAAGCCACTTTCAAGAGATCTATTATTTATATTAGTGAAATGTATCTAGTGTTTGGCGCCCGCTTTTAATACGCACGTTACCACAGGGGTGAAACTGGTGATACATGAGTTGAAGATGGAGCACCGGTGGAATGAGATGGCAGGGGAAACCGGAGCACCCGGAGGAAACCCACCACAGCACCGTGTTGTCCATCACAAATTTGACTTTCCGACTGTCTGGGATCTAACCCGTGAAAGCAAAGCAGTCTAACCACTCAGCCACGGCGCGACTCTTATTTATATTAGAATTTTGTATTACTGCGTCATTATTTTAAATTCCTTTGATATTGAATTATTTCTTACGATTACATAAGAGGGTATGGAATTTTATGTCCAGCAAGCAGCTTCCACTTCTTAGACATTAGACTACCGCTGTTGTCTTGGTATCTAAAACGACGTGTGTAATTAAACTATTTTTGCAAAGGTTGTTGAAGAAAAATTAAATCAATAAACAATAAACTTGCATAAGAAAATTTGTATATTAATATATTAATAAACTAAAGTTGAGAAAAGCATATAAAGCTAAGATGGTAACTTTTTCTCGACCTCTCGCACGTCAGTCTAAAAGGTTTATTAAGCAACTGTTTCGCAGTATATCTAAAAATTGGATATCGAACTGTGCGTGCGTGTGTGTGCGTGTGTGGTGAACACCGTAACTCAAGCAGGAAAATTCGGTTAAGAGCCAAACTTGGTGGCTAAGTTCAGCGCCTCCCAAGAATGCGTTTAAGATTTACAAAATTAATCAAGAAATTCCCTTGAATTTTCCAAGAATGCTGTCAAAGAGTCCTCTTCCTTTTGGAAATCGGTTACCTGGTATGCCATCAGAGATAAATATTACAGAAATATAGATCTCCATAAAACACAAATTTATGTCAATTATACATCCTTTTAGTGAACCATTTCAGAGATTTTCCTTGTTGTTTGCTTGCATTCTCCAAAGGAAATAGCTTCTTTTAACTGTCCTGGACATGCTAATGTCATTATCAGAAATTTCCTCTGTTTAAATGAAATGGAAGAAAAGTGTTTTCAGATTCATTATTTAAAGCAATGTTTTCTGAAATTTGGTAGATTTATAACTCATTCATGTATTAGGTAAATAATAAACATTATTAATATATTGTTGTGAACATTATCTATGACCTAATAATCAGAAAATGGCGGTAGGAATACCAATGAAAGTGACGCAGATTCCTAAAGGGTCACACTGAAATTGCTACAAAAAGGTCCAAAGCTGGTTCCGTAGCTCAGTCGATGGAGCACCTGCCTGACGTGTGAAGGGACCCGGGTTCGATTCCCGGCTGTGGGTACGGATTTTTCTCCAACCAAGATGATTTCCCATCTTCCTCAGAGTCTGGAAGTTTGAATGGGAGTGCGAATGTGTGCGTGATCTGGTGATTACAGAAAGGAAAAGCTAAACAACCAGTAACCCAATGTGTACGAGATAACACGCTCTTTTTTTTTTTTTTTTTTTTTTTTTTTTTTTGTATTTGTTCTTTATAACCTGCCTTTAAATCCAATGTTCATATCGGCGGCTGTTCTCCTTTGGAACACGTTGAAGCTGTTAACTCGTAAACGTTTTTGTTTTTTTAATCATTAGATCACGAACACATTCACACTCTCATTCATACATCCCGTAGGGGAAGCGATCCGTCCCTTTCAGCTGCCAAAGTGCGGGCGCTGGGGACCCTTAGCACTCGTGGTATCTCTGACGTTACTAGAGGAACCTCGGGCCGAACAGCCGAGCCCCTCCTTCGGGAGTTGTTCGGATTGGGATGGTCTCGAGGGGGCAGTGTGTTCCCGATACCCGTGGGAGATTGGGTACGTCTTCGGACGGGGTTGAGGGAAGCCATTAAGTTTCCGGGCACTAGCCTGCTTAGCTAGTAGAAGGTGTGCTAGATCACCAGGCGGCCCCACCGAGGTCATATCGGTAGTCTTCACCTTGAGTGTTGAGGCGCGTAAGTGGCGTATCCACTTCCGTCCCGTCTTGTGTCCCTAGGACCAGATGGGGGGGCTTGTTAGGAAACTAGGTCTTGCCCTAATGGAAAGCTCCACGGAGGATGCCGGGCGCCCTTTAAGGGACAGCTCGGATAACTCCCTGGTTGAAAGAGGCCAGGGTCTTGTTCCTACGGGTTCAAGGCTAATGGGAGTAGAACCTCTGGACTCAACTCTCATTCATACTTCCAGACTCTGGGAAAGATGACGAATTATCTTAGAGGGAAAAAAATTCCCACCCCCACCGCCGGGAATCGGACCCGGGACCCCTAGCACGGTAGGCAGGTGCTCTACCGAAACACGATCTTGTGTGTGTGTGTGTGTGTGTGTGTGTGTGTGTGTGTGTGTGTGTGTGTGTGTGTGTGTGTGTAGTGTTTAACGCCCACTTTTACTACATACGGCACCGCAGGCGATGACACTGATGATACATGATATGAAGATGGAGTACCGGTGGAATGAGATGGCGGGGGCAACCGGAGATCCCGGAGAAAAACCGCCCCAGCGCCATGTTGTCCACCACAAATCTCACTTTGCGCTCGCCTGGGATGGAACCTGGGCTGCCTTGGTGAGAGAAACACGATCTTGTTATCACATGTTCCAAAAGAGAACGGTACTTGATAGGACCATCGCAGTCAAAGGCGATATGGAATGATAAATAGAACAATAAAAAATCAAAAAAGCAGAGTAAGTTCACTGCCTGCTGTAAAATAAGCCTGCTAGCAAATCAAGCAGCTATATACTCGCTGCACACATCTGCCTGTGATCGTCATTTCTGTTGCATATCGACCTGCACGTCATATAGTATTATTACTGAATTGTTGTTTTGCTAATTTCAAAGCTGCTACACATTATTTTACTCATAGGATTGCCACGTTCACTGTGACTACGTTTCGTAATCATGTTTCTCACAAAATAAAACTCTATTCTGACACGTTTGTTGTAAATAGCCATTATGTACTACTTGGCGGGATATCCTAAGTGTAATTCATGTTACGAGACTACCTTTAGGAGCACTAGCACTTAGAAACGAGTTTTATCAGTTTGAGTTTAGCACTTGACTAACTTTTCTGAGGTGCTGTAGAAATGTTTCATTTTGCATTACGTGCTGGAGGATCATGAAGATGAGTGAAGATGTTAAGAGGTGGATTCTACGTGCCGCTCCTCAGTTACTCAACTGCAATGCTCTCGAGAGTATAATGACCCCTTGCCTGATAATGAAATTGTGTAGCATGCGATGTCTGCTTCTAATTGCTCCTCCTTCCCCCTCGATCCCCCACGCGATAAAACCTCGATACCTGGGTGCTCTTATCGGCCATCTCGCTTCTATAGCAGTTAAAGCCGCGATTTTTCAACCATCTCACTGCTTCACTTTCACCAAAGTAATTGTTTGTGCATTGCCTCAACCTTTTGCATGCGCCCAGAGTTACAGGAATATTTTAAACATAATTGCAGCACTTCACCGAATTAATTTACATAAAACTGTACATGGATTGTTTGTAAATCAAATTGTCTTGCCATGTATTTTATGCCCTTTACTGATATCCACAGAATATTTTCTATTTTGTTGGGGGAGTAGCATTCTTTAAGGGGATGCAGCACCGAAAACCTCAAATCCAGTAATTTTCAACCAATCTTGCTGAAATTTTTACCACTTAGTTCTGATGCATAGTGGACACAGAATTAAAATTTTGATTTTCCTATCTTAAATAGTTTCTGAGTAATTAATTTTTTTAATTCTAAATTTGGGGAAAATTCAAAACGCTCACATGATGAAAATTTTCTGAATTTTAATTTCTCTATTTCTAAGAATATTCAGATAGCTATGAAGAAAAGATCTATCACATGAATTTCTTATACTGCCTTTAGTTCCAGAGGCAAAAAAATTAGGTATGGAGCAAACAGAAAAGCCAAAAAATGATTAAACCTTAGACTTTATATATCAATAACTTTAAAAATATAACGAATATTAAAAATTCATATGATAGAAACCTTTGTTTGCTTTCTAAGAACATGTGTTGGAAATTTTAGAGGGACTGAATTAAAACTGCATCCTGTGGAACATTTTGAATGACAAAAAATGTTGAAAAAACTATAACTGAGTAAATCAAATTTTAAAATCCAAAACAATTTCCTTCTCAGCAGCATGCCTTGAAGTAGACTAAAACTCTCCAGATAGATAAATTGGACCCTCCTGCCTCTTCCTTCTCTCTTCTGCAGTAGTTTTCTTCAATTTTAGTTTCCTTCTGGATGTTTTAGAAGTTACCTTCGCAGAAATTGCTGAATGAAGTAAGCGCAATTGGTCTGTCCCTTGGCTAATTTTTAGAGATTCTGGTGAAATCTGTGTCCATTATGTCTGACTGCAGCTTGAGTGAGGCAGAACATCCAAAATTGAATTCACTGATGGTTAATGACACAGCAACCTGAAGTCTCTTCTTTGAAACAAATATTTCTTTTGGGCCATCATGCCATATCAAACATTCATTTGCATTTTGTGTCTTACCCAATGTACATCTCCTTAGGATTTCATCTGATGCCAGCCTTTGGTACACAGGCATTAGTTTTCTTACCACATCAGGCCTCAAGTATGCTCCCATTGTTGTGTTATGTTTAGGTGATTCTTCCCATGTATCGTTTAGTCTATTCATGATCCTAACTATGTACACAGTCAACAGAAAGTCAGTTATGTCAAAGAATGTTTTACCTATAACCTATATAACAGTTATATGCACGTTTTCATGTATAAAATGCCTTTATAAATGTTAAATGGCACACTAAAGCTCATCAATTATATATAAACAGTATGTAGTTTAACGAAAAACAGAAGAAAATCCTGACCAATTTAGAAACTCACACAAAAGCAAAAATATAAACATTATTATTTGCGTTCAATGTTTGTAGCCAGTGTTTTGTTTCCATGGTGCCACATATTGTAAGAAATAACCATCATACCAACACACAAAATTCCACCAGAAGCTTTGCCCGCCAATTTGAAATGTATTAATTTAGTACATTCAATCGAACTCAAATGACAGAATTCTGTGATCCAAAGGCTGACATGCACGTGCGCGCTGGCATTTAAATTGTCATGTGAAGGTATTTAAATGCCTTAAATTCATAAATTTAGTTGGATTATGATACTATAAGGTTCAAAGTATTTTATTAGCTCAAAAAATACCTTTCCCCTTATTTTTAGCCAATTTCTGTGCTGGATTCCCTTCACCTGGAAGATCGGAAGCTGTTGCAGATGAATGAAATGGTTAAAATTAGGTATTGGTCGATACGAGTTTTTCTCCATACTCGATTATTGATACTTCGATTCAAACAATCATTTCTACTTCTAGTTTCAATACAAAACAGAAGGTTAGGTGAACTGTATAATGTCAATAAAATTGAATAGATGCACATTTTTAATGAGACAAACCCTAAAACCATCAGTGTTCTTATTTTTAAACTCTGCATTTGAAGCATTTTTTTTTTTTTTTTTTTTTTTTTTTTGTAATTTTATTCCTCCACCGTTAAGTTATACCGGACGATGAATGGAATGGGTGAAATGATGCTCAAATGAGCCCAGGGTACATGGAGCTTAGAGTTACCCGACATTCGTCTTTCAGGATAAGGGAAAACCCCGGAAGCAATGTGTCCAGGTAACTCACCCTGACCGAGATTCGAACTCGGGACTTCTTGAACGTGAGGCAGACATGCTACCATCTACGCTACTGAAGCGGGCGCAAAGTTTTGTGATCATGCAATGTTTGAACATGATATGATGATGCACCACGTTATGGCACAATGTTGAAGCAGGATTATTTGGGATGAAAATGGATGCAGATTAATTTCTCGCCTTTGGTGACGATCTTGAAGAAATCAGGAAGTTTCTCCTGCAACTCTGTATAAGTAGGCGTATCTGTAATTTTATAGCGAGGAATTCTTTTTCTTTCCCAAAGTGGCGGTTACGGGATGAGAAAGTATTACATTTTTGCAGAATAAATAATACTTTTCTTATGGAAAGGTAGAGTCAGACTGAAAAATGCAATGCCATAGCCTGGATTTGAACCACGGATCTTCTAGTTGCGTCCAGCCGCTCTAACCCTTCAGCTATTACCCAACGTGCCGATATGGCACCGAAAAAAATAAAAATTCAAAACTCAGCAGTCGGCAAGCAAAGTTATGGCGACAGTGTTTTGGGATGCAGAGGGTGTGCTTATGGTTGATTTTTGGAGCAGGGATGCACAATAAATTCTGTCCAATATGTCAGAACTCACAAAAAGCTGAAAGAACGTCTTCGACGAGTTCGCCCAACAAAAACTATGGCAATAAAACTATGTCAATACAAGACCACACACTAGCCGTTACACCACTGCAGAAATTGAGAAATTGGGATGGCAAGTCTTACCTCACTGACCTGGCACCATCAGACTTCCATCTGTTCGGGCCACTAAAGGAAGCTCCTCGTGGGATTCATTTTGAAGATGAGGAGGCTGTGAAAATGTCCGTGCGGCAATGGCTTAGGAAGCAAGACCGTGTGTTTTACCACACTGGAATATATGCCCTAGTTAAAACAGTGTTGTGGTGTTCAAGCTATCTAAATTGGATTAAATTTTCTTGGCAATTAAAAGAGAAAAAAAATTGGAGGCATTACGTTTTGACCCACCCTCGTATAACTATAATAAATTACCATAAAAATTTCACCTATATTGTAAGATAAAGGAGGTATCGGAACGTTACTGAATACAATATGTGCACGTCTGGCAACAGAGTAGGATTTCAGAGCTGAATGTTTTGGTTTTGGTTTACGGCTAGGCATGCGTTCACCCTGCAACGGGCCCGCTTCAGTAGCGTAGATGGTAGCATGTCTATATCACGTTCAAGAGGTTCCGAGTTCGAATCTTGGTTACCTGGATAAGGTTCTGCCGGAGTTTTCCCTTATCCTTCAAGACGAATGTCGGGTAACTCTAAGCTCCGTGAACCCTGGAGTCATTTGAGCATTATTTCATCCAATTCATTCACCGTCCAATATGACTTAACGTTGGAAGACGTAAATTACAACAACAAAAAAAAAAAAAAAAAAAAAAAAAAAAAGGCCAGTGCTGAAAACCACTTCGGTAAGTGCCTTGTGTTTATCAACTGCAGCCAGTAGTAAGGGTGGGGTGCCGTTCTTTTAAACTATTCAGTCGTATTTACGAGACCCAAACTAAAGCTTCGTAAAAGCTACACGTAAGATGCAGTCTGGTGACCAAAGATAGCAAACTTAACTGTTTCTTTTGGAAATATTGATTCAGATATATCGTGTAAGATAAATCAAGGACCACATTTGTTAAACAGGGAATTATTTATGCTCAAGTACTGGAGCATTAACATGATGTCTATTTACATTAGATACTCAAAATGTGCTCCGTTAGGCTCTGTCATTTTGGCATTCTCCTATTACGAAATAATGCTTGTTGCATTAGTGTGCATTAGAGTCAGCTTTGTCATAGCCAAGAAGCATACTCTTCCCATAGATCTAAATCCTCTAACGCATCTGAAGGACTCAGAATACATTGTTGTGCAAAGTTTCATGGCAAGTAATCCTTTACTATAAATATTCCTGGTCTTTCGCTTTATACATGCGCCATTGTTGCGGGACTACGGAGCTCAAACCCATGACTCATTTTTGCATAGTCATGTAGTCATGTAGGAATACAGTCTTTCAATGTCAGGTTATGATTAGACGTATCATTTTAGCATCATATGGTAAAGACACAAATAAATAATTTTTTGTAGTTCTACCTCGCTATTTCAATTGCAAAAGTAAACGACAAAGATGTGCGGACAGATTTTCCATAAAAAATTAAAACACTTCATTTTTATTTATGCAACCATGCAGTGTAGAGAAAAGTGCTACAGGAAATTATGTTTCAATTTTCGTTACTTAAATCTGCGCACTCTTACCCCTAATAGTTTGTATCTAAATATTCATAGTATATATCTGGAAGATGTTTCTTCAACATAGCCCAATATTGTCACATGTTATAATACATAAAACAGGCTAATTATTTCAAATAACCCTTCTGTGTACATCAGCCGTTTGTGAAGTATTGTTTGTCATTAGTTTGTTTGAATACTTCATTTTAAGTGCCGTCGACATTCGGCTGTTTCTTGCGGTGCCTTGACAATGAACTCCACGATGAAATTACAGGATAGAAGGCGAGTAAGTGCAAATATTTGTATCAGCTTTTCAGTACGATGTGATGAAACTGTAATGTCAACTTTTTCCATAATTTCTGATAGTGACGCCAGTGGGGAAGATGTTGCAATGTTTTTAGGATGGCTAATATTCACTGTAAGTCGTTTGAATAACGCCAGGGCTTGTGCGTAAACACAGGTGTCGTGTGCACGCTCTATGTAAACACAAAGCACACAACGCACGGCTGTTCAAAAAACATGTTATCCGAGATACGCATATGTATACACTTCTTCACCTCCCACCCTGTATATCTTCAAACTTTTCTCCATTAACATGATGTAGATAAAAGAATACGCAGTTTTAAATTTGGGTTTTAGATGCTATATAAAACCAAGGATAGTGGATAGAGAATTCAGTAGGTATATGTACTTCATCATACACTTTAGTTTATGTCTTATCCTTCATGCTGCGCTGCTTTTATTTCCTTTATTTCTGAGTTTAATTTTAAAGTTAACTCTAATTTAGAATAGCCCACGTAGATATGCCAATGCTTTAGTGCGAATATTCATTTAGTGCGGGTTTTAATTCAATGTTTTAAATTTATTAAGTAAATAATCTAGGACAAATTTGACATTTACAAAAAGTAACACTTAACTACCACAAAGAATCATAAGCCGACATTTTGAATAACGGAAAAATAGTATATTTTCTTTAATTTTCTATATTTTGTTCACAATAAATTTTGTTACATTATGTAAGATGACAGACCATTTTATTTCCACTGTAACAGTTACTGATAAAACTTTTACGTTCTTCATTGCTTGCCAGACATGAGTTGCGTTCTCCAAAAATACCCAACACAAATAATTAATTCGACGTATTGATTAATAATGCTCAATGCCAGAAACAGCGAAACGCACTTCACGTACACGCCTCGTGTGCACCCGATACATTCGTTGTTAGATTCTCATAAAATTCGCCGCTATCATGTCATATTGATTGCTTGTTCTAATTAATTACGAATTTAAGCTTTCAACTAATATGTGGGAACATTGCAATGACAAGTTATACTTACAGGCTTCGGGGACAGAAATAAAAAGAGAACTTCGATTCCAAAAAAATCGGAAGCATTTGATGACGCTGCGTTTACAAGCAACTGAAAAGTTCAATGATTTCAATCCCAACTATTGAAGCTTCCAATCTGACTCTGCCATTTCATAATTTGACGTACACACGGCTAGTGTGAAAGAACAATTAATTGTTCCAATATACGCTTTGATACAACTCTGGCTTCATTTCAAAGCTATGCGATAGCTTTACGTCTTGGCCGTTTGTATGGTAGCCGAGAAGTAAAACGTATGTCTCGTAATTAGCCAACATGAGTTTCTATCTTTGATGTGCATGTTTCTTTGTATTATTGTTACTTTAATAGCAATACCTTATGATTCTCTTGCAGAAGATAAATAAAGTTTTAAAAATATTTATTTTTAAAGACTTAAATTATATACTTTCGTCGTTTTCGAAATAAATGTAATGTTATTATGTGTTTCAAATGGGAAGAGTTCTGGAGTCCAGCTAATCAGATGCCGTATCACACTCAAGGTTTCCAGCTTGTTACCCCACTCCTTTTATATTTCCCTCTCTCTCGCACACTTATACAACATGCAAGTCTGCTTGGCGCAGACGTAAGGGTAAGCAAATTATATTTTACAAATTTTTACAATTATGCAGTTGCCAAAATCAAAATTAGAAAAAGAATTTTCGCAAATTATGTAAATTTTAAATACTATAATTATAATTTACGAATTACGCGTTTTTCTATTCCAATGGAACTGCCAGTGGCTCATCCATATCGCTGTCAATGTCACTTCCGCTAAGAGACAATTCGTCATTGTCACTGTCTTCATCGTCTGAGTCTTGCAAATTTATGATTGTAGCTTCCAAAATCTCGTCACGTGCTATTTCTTTCTTAAAATCGTCTTCTTGAAAGTTTTCTGCATGTCTCACACAGTTTTCCCCGTCCTGTTGTGTTACCTTGTCAATTTCTTCTTGACAAAGTCGTTCAACGTCCGTCAATTGAAAAGTAGTATTTTTGTTTGCAACCCTACCAGCCACACCAACTCAACTGGATTATATTGGCAGTAATAAGGTGGAAGGGGTATTACCTCGTATTCCATTTCAATTGCAAGTTGATCCAGCTGATACACTTTGTCCGTGTTTTTAAATGGAAGTACTCTTTGTAATAACTCATTTTGGTTTCTGTTTCCGAAAATCTTTTGAAGAACGCGTACACCTTAATAATACTTGGAACCTGACCTCGCAGCACCTGCCTTTTTGACTCGCCACTAAATTCACCTCAAAAAGCCATTGCACTATTTAACTCTTACTCTACTGTTGTGTAAAGAACAAGTGAATGATATTGATCTGAACTCTCCGTTGTAAATAAACACTTCTTATCCAGCATTCATTCATAAACATAAGCATAGAGCATTCCACAGGCTAACAGGAAATGAAGTGTTTGCTCTTTCTCGAGTTTAACACCTTGACTTATTCACAGTAATTCTTTTATCACGTCATGTCAGTAGTTTAAATTTCAGCTCTGAGTAATGAAAAATATATGTACATACATACACACCAACCACTTTGAAATCGCCCGCCTCGGTAGCGTAGATGGTAGCGTCTCTGCCTCACGTTCAAGAGGTCCCGAGTTCGAATCTCGGTCAGGGCAAGTTACCTGGATAAGGTTTTTCCGGGGTTTTCCCTTATCCTTCAAGGCGAATGTCGGGTAACTCAGCTCCATGGAGCCTGGATTCATTTGAGCATCATTTCACCCATTTCATTCACCGTCCGATATGACTTAACGTTGGAGGACGTAAATTACAAAAAAAAAAAAAAAAAAAAAAAAAAAACACTTTTAACTCTCTAGAGTAAATAGAGATTACGAACTATCCATAAACAAAGATATGTGACCAGACACGTTCTGCCAGGGCAGCAGGAAATTTATTGTTTCCTCTCGCTCAAATTGGCTTATTGAAAGTAATTCTTTTATCACGTCATGTTAAACATTTACGTTTCAGTTCTGAGTAATTACAAATATACGTACACGCATACATGCCAAATTCATACAGTGCTTACGTCGCGATTAATTGTTATAATACAGGTAATGGTGGTTTATTTATTTGTATTAGAAAAACTATTTCAGCTAAAAATATGGGTTTTTCATGGTTATGTTAAATACATTACTCTCTACCTTCCACATGGATCAGTTTCGGCAAAATCTGAATTTTTGTCTTATCGCGAATAGTATTTCATACAGATTGATTAGGTTGGCGCTCCTCACACACCACTTAGGGGGAGTGCAATACGACAACACCGCAGGACTCCGATTGGTTGCTCACCTAGCAGCGCTCAAGGACAAACACCTTCCCATTTGAAACACAGAATAGAAAATTGTCTTAATATTGTTTGTGTAAACACTCGGGCTTATTCATCTGTTATGAATGGTCTGTCATAATGGGAAGTATCCGCTCGTGAAAATTTCACTAGGCATTTGTTCTTATCCGTGCACTGCAGAAAATAAGGCATTAATAGAAGCAGAGGATTTAGACACCCGATACTAAATTAATTTCCATTTTATTTTATATATAGGAACAAAACATAAATTTTAGTTAGTTTAAAAACACAGTAGAATTTTTTTAGTTTTTATATGTGAGTATAAATGCCATAAAATTAAGTAAGCCTTAGCAATTGGAAGTTATGTTACAATATGTAATGCACATTTCCTGTTTATACAATGAAAAGTCAAAATGAAGCCTGGATTTCAAATCTTTGTAGGTCTATCTCCTACATACTTGTCTATAACCGTTTGTCTATCAGTGCACGGGTAGTAAATGAGGCTCAAATAGGTATGTGTCAATTATGAGACTTGATTTTTCGCTGACATTTGAAGTAGCTCTATTGAATATACACGAAAGATATGAAACAATACAAATGTGTGAACATTCTCATTATTATTATAATAATTATGAGAGGATTCAGTAGGATGAAGCTAAAGAGACGCGTTCCCTGACTCCATTGTAAAGCCGCCGTGCGCACGATGTGGACTTAAGACTACTGTCAAAGGGTGCTGGATAACCTGATGTTATTCAAATGTTTAATTTCTTACAGTTTTCTTCACAATGCAGTGTTACAAAAGCTTCAGAATGTTAAAAGAGTTGCTAGCAGTTGAAATTCAGGTAAACGTAATCATTTGTTTTCGTTTGGAGCCGTATTTTTCAAACGTTCCCAACTGGCAGTTCTGTTTTATTTCCCTTTCTTTTTCTTCTAACCTTGTAACTCCTATGTCCTCACATTTATTAACTCAATTTCTTTTGTTCGAGCACTTTATATTGGGGATGTAATGTGAAGCAGAGAATAGGGTTCCAAAACTTGACTATAACGCTTTACTAATTTTGATAGTAACCAACTGATATGTCAGAAACAAGAATGTAAACTGCTGCTTCGGTTTAAAAGTTTAGGCCTGAAGGAAACATTGATTAAAGTATTATTAATGTTACTTAAACGCCGATTTTCTGCCTCTTAAAAACAATATAATTGTTTTACTACCCCATGTCTTGTCCACAAGTGGTGTATGGTCATCTGTCAACTTCGAATACAAGAGAATATCCAGGTTGGGGAACAAGTCTGATACCTTAATGAGAGTAAAAATGTAGATGATGCGAAATTTCGGTGTAACAGCGAAACAGTGCAGTTGGCGGGATGAATGGTAGCAGAAATCGGAGAACCCGTAGAAAAACCGCCTAGATGCTACATCGTCCGCCACAAATCCTACATGCGGCAACCTAGGATGGAACTGATGGAGGGGAGTGGTCAGAGATAAGCGGTCTAACCACTAAGTCACTGTGCAATCAACATTAGTCTACGAAAACTAAAAACTGCTTGCCTTAAAATTCCACTTTGCTACAGAGTTTGATTAAAATATAGCGCGCTACCAGATGCTGAAGAGTCCAGTTGAGTCCAGAGGTTCTACTGCAATTAACCCTGGACCCGTAGTACCAAGACCCGGGCCTCTTACAACCAGGGAGTATCCGAGCTGTCCCACAGGGCGCCCGGCGTCCTCCGTGTGGCTTTCCATAGGACAAGGCCTGGGTTACTAACAAGCCCCCGCATCTGGTCCAAGGACACAAGACGGGATGGAAGTGGATACGCCACTTCGCGCGCCAACACCAAAGGTGAAGGCTACCGATATGACCCCGCTGGGGCCGCCTGGCGATCTAGCACACCTTCTACTATTGTAGCTCTGCAGGCTAGTATTGATGGCTTCCCTCGACCCTGTCCGGAGACGTACCCGATTCCCCGAGACCAACCCAATCCGAACAACTCCCAGAGGGAGGGGCTCGAATGTTCGGCACGAGGTTCCTCGGATGCTGAAGAGGAACATTTTCAACATGTAGAATCAGTTGATCGCGTAGCTCGGGTGATAGAGCACCTGCCCGCCGTACTAGGGGTCCCGAGTTCGATTTCCTGCTGTGGGGTGGGATTTTTCTCCGACTAAGACAATTCCCCAGCATCCCCAGATTCTGGAAGTATGAATGAGAGTGCGAATGTGTGCGAATGTGTGCGTGATCTAACGATTAAAACCCAACGAATACTAGTTAACGCCTTCGATATATTCCAAAAAGGAGAACGGCCGCCGATTTTACCATTGGAGTTAAAAGGAAAAAGTTAAAAAAAAGTGCTTCCTTTCTCTATTTTTATTTTACTCTCCATTCGTGTTATGTCTACTTACATCGCTAATTTGGTTTACCCAATTTGAATATTAATTTCATGTTCACACTAAAGATGGCTCCATGTTTTATCTGCGCTAGCCTACAGAATTACGTTATTAACTCTTTTTTCGTACAATGGCCACAAATAAAGATGACCTACAGAAAATGCTGTATAGTCTAGATAAAATTGCAGCAGAATGTGGAACGAAACTATCAGCAAATAAATCCAACATCATGGCATTTAAAGTAATTAATCGAGTAAGATCAAAAATAGTGTCAGATAACATAATAATTGAGCAGAAATCACACTTTAAGTATTTAGGATGTAATGTCTCGTACCAAGGGGAAACTGATATAAAAATAGCATTAAAAATAAAGCAAGAAAGGACTCTATAATAAAACTATACAAAACAATGGCAATACCAACTCTGATCTATGAATCAGAAACGTGGACACTAACAAAAAGAAATAGTACAAGAATACAGTCATCAGAAATGAAAGTCATAAGAGCAATAGCTGAATATACCAAAATTGGTAAAAAAAACGTAGTCAGGATATTAGGACAGAATTAAAAGTAGAGGAAATAAACCATACTATTGAGAGAAATAGAAATCAATGGAAAGAACATGTTCAGTGGATGAATAATAACAGAATACCAAAAATAGCCTTAAACTATAAACCTATAGGAAGAAGAAACCAGGGAAGACAGAACAAAAGATGGGCAGACCAATTTGGAGCCGCAACGGGTTAAACAATCCGAAGCCACGAGGTAGTAATAGAAGAACTTTTTTTCACAGAATCGACAATTTCGCAATCACACTTTACTATAAGAATAGTCAACATATGTAAAATTCTAAGAAGTTAAGGCACTTTGTTTAAATGCGAGAAGATCGAGTTTGAGAAACGAAATCTTCTAAATGTCAAAAACATAATTTCCAAGCGAAACTTAAAGGAATCATAATAAATGTTTATGTACGTTTTTGGTGTGCTGCTAATGGTTCGTAGATATGAATGGTGCACGCAAGTAGGGAACGTGAAGCTGCCAGTTCTCCCCTTCTATTATCTCAATAGGGAAATTATGCAAATACTATATCCCTCCACTTCTACTTCGCAATAAAATATACATCGCATTTAGCTGATTACACGTTATAAGAGCGGCTGGTCATGGCAGCTTTGGAAAACTTCATGACGCCATTCTACTCGCATATCTTCAGAATTAATTTGCGTGTTAACGCTGCACCATATGGATTTTGAGTAGTTTATTTTGCAGAATTATAGATATTAGATAAGGAGGGAGGGAGTGAGGCGATGCTTAAGTAACTATGAAATAATCACGCGTTAACTTTATGCGATTGCAACTTACATGAACAGTAAGCACTGGATCTTATCGTGATGAACAGGAGTTGCTGTTACCAACTTCGTGTTTTTCAAGGCAATAACTGAATATTATGTAGCCCAAATATTGGTTATTCTAGTTTACCTACATTTTCTTATAAATTACACACAAAAAAGTAATGATCATTTATTTTGGAGGCAAAAAGAGCTCCGATAACCAGACACAAATTTTCTATAATGAGTGTGAGTTTATTGGTAATTTAATTGAGGTTAACGATTCATTGTTATCGTGAGTTAATTCTATATGATAAATAATTATCTAATGATAATCATGAGCTTGAAAGCGCAATTAAATCGCTCTAGGAAAATAACAACCAATAAGGGTATTAGAGAAGACAATTAAAATATGATAGACATTAAGAGGGCTGCCTGGTTTGGAATGGTCTTACACCAGCTTTTTTGTGCAGCTCCAATAATGGCGTGGAACACGTATTCTGTACAGATGTATTATTTTATCTGGACAGGAATCCTGCGCGGTAGGGATGAGTAGCAACTGTGGTTGCCACAATGCCTCACACGCGTAAGATTACGAGAGGGGAGGGTGGTGCATAAGGTGTCTAAAAACAAATTTCATTCTGGAAGCCAGTTTTGCAGCTCTTATAAACTAATTTGTGATTCTTACTATGGTAGTAATCTCCACGCTTTTGTTGGATCTTAAATAGTACATAGGCATTTGGAACAAAACCCTGTTCTCCTCCAGCAGGCATGATAAACAACTGTCGGCCTTTCAATATCACTGCAGAGTCCCTGTAATGAATTTCACTCCAGGCATATGGTCTAGTATGTGCTGTATTTATATAAGTTTCATCCATATAAACTATATAGACCTCACTTCGATATCTCCGAATTTTTGTAAATACTTAAGCCTTTTTGCACGTATGGTGCGATGTTCCATTAAAATTTGTCTGTCACGCTTAGTGTTTTTTTTTTTTTTTTTTTTTTTTTCAAATAAACCTAGCTTCAAAAGAATTCTTCTTAATGTTCACACACTGCCTTGGAAGTCAGTAGAATTTTTAGCTTCATAAGCACTTTCTTCAAAGTTGGTCTTTGTTTTTCTGTGCTTTACAAATTACTCATAGTTCGCCTAACTACTTCGGAATTAAAACATCCAAATTAGATTTTGTGCATGTTCTTAATCTTTGTTTACTGGGAATAGAGAAGGACGTTGTTGCACTAGTACCAATGGCTTTTCTTTCCTTAATATCTCCCCTAAGCTGCTTTCAGACACAACTGTTGCCTCAGATACCCTTCCCCAAATTTTTATAGCTGACCCAGACCATTGTTCCTTTTTTATAAATCTATGGATATTGGTTATTACTTCTCGTGTTTTTAAATGTAGCACTTTATTTCCTAGTGTGCTGCTAGGAGGCGTCATTTATAAATGCTTTCTTGGAACTTGGAGACAAGCACATTTTGAAACAAGCTGTAGTGTTACCGAGTAGCTCTGCACGTGTTTAGTTGCTCGCAACTGGTACGCAACTGACCTGTCCTCTCCTTCAGTTGCTACCGTTCTGAGGTGGACTCGTCCAGATACCACTGCGCATCGCTCTGTACTTTTCAAGATAAAAAAAATACATCTGTACTTCTGCGCATTTCTGCCTGGAGCCTTTGATCTTTTCATTTCCTCTTTTCAACCTGAGGAGGTGACAGTAGATCTTCAGTCGATCACGGTGCGCAGTGTTCTCACTTGTTTTATACCGTATAACCTATGGTGATGACATTGAAAACTTTATTTTATTAGGTCTCTTGTTACTAAGGCCAGAAGTTTACCCAAAATTTCGTGAACGAGGTCAATGGGTTAGTCATCAACTCGACCTGTTGGTAAACAGAGAAATAGGAAAATGTGCCTTCAACGTGTAACGTTAATGCAGACAGACCGTAGCTTTCGTGGGAGCAAACGCCCCGTTCTGGAAAGCATAAAAAGTTATTTCAAGCAGTTATTAGAAAAATGTACAGAAAACAATACTGCCATCCGAGTCCACAATACGCAAGGAATACCTAAAGCTGTTATACAAAGACGGGCCTCAGGATATTAGAAACTCCGTGTCTGATAAAAGAAATAGGTTTCCATGTAGCACTTATCATTGTTGGTACATTGATTACACTGAGGCACATGCACAGACATATTGTAGTATTGTGACGGGGAATTAGCTTTCCCTTCACTGTGCATATTGTAAATATTGATCATTATTTTGTTTACATTCGTATATCTGGAAAAGATAAGTTTGTTTTGTATCATTTATGAATAAATGTATACAATATATTCTATGGCACGGTGACCGTTGTGTAATTACGTTTGATAGATTACCGTTGCACTTGACCTTGCTTGTACAAGTACGTGCGAGACTTCATGACACTCAAACCCTCTCCGCTGTGTTTATGAGACGCAGGTAGCGTATAAACCCGTCACTACTAAACTTTTGGGTCCTAATTATTACACAGTTTACTAGTGAGATATTTTGTGTTCTGGACACGAACTCATAACTAGAATATTTTCGCTCGATGGCCGCAGAGCAGCATTTAGTCCTAGGTGGGATGTATAGTAACTGCATAAGTAAGCACGTCCATTTGCAATGCCACTCCCGCGCGTCATTTTCCCTGGCCTGCAAATTATTAATCAGCAATATGACTGAAGTTAACGTGTGTCCATTTACCAACAGTTAATAATGAACTGCTACTACGTAGAAAGCCAAAGATGACCAAATCCCAGCAAGGTACGCAGCTAAATGTAATAACACATCACTGTTTACATTTAGCTGGGCTCATTCTTGGCAGTAACATAACCTCTCCCTCTACAGTTGATCTATCTCCTTTCGGGGACAAATAATATAGATTTTATTAGTTTCTCTAGCAAATATGTAGTATGCTGCTCCACGCAAAAGGTCTATGTCGACATTTGCTATAAATATGTTTTTCAGCCTTGCTGAATCCAAAAAGGATTTTTAGAAAAAGTCCGTGTGTCTAAGTCGAAAAAGAGTATTAATATTACGCATCAGCATCGTCTAAATATATAGATATGGACAAAGATATTCCACAAAAGCTCTATCCCATAATAATAATAATAATAATAATAATAATAATAATAATAATAATAATAATAATAATAATAATAATAATAATAATAATAATAATAATAATAATAATAATAATAATAATAATAATAATAATAATAATAATAATAATAATAATAATAATAATAATAATAATAATAATAATAATAATAATAATAATAATAATAATAATAATAATAATAATAATAATAATAATAATAATAATAATAATAATAATAATAATAATAATAATAATAATAATAATAATAATAATAATAATAATAATAATAATAATAATAATAATAATAATAATAATAATAATAATAATAATAATAATAATAATAATAATAATAATAATAATAATAATAATAATAATAATAATAATAATAATAATAATAATGACGATGATGATGATAATTAATAATAATTAATAATCTTTACTACCTTTACTGATTATTGCACAAATTTTACTTTTAACTTTAGATTCTGCGGTAGCAATTATTCAGTCTTATGTTTTTCATAATGTGACTGTGGGTTCGTATAATTAAAAGTCCAGTTTGCCGAAATTCAAAATATTCTTATTTCCGTAGAAATACACTGGTCAGTTTTCAAGTAACAACATTGCATCACATATACTACAAAATCTTCCAAGGTCGATGACAATAACAAACAGCGTTCAGTTTACAACACTCTCAGCTGTTCTCTGCTTACCTCTCGCGACTCACTCTCGTTTTACAACTGTCTGCTGGCGTGTCACAATCTCTTATATATCTCATTCATAAATTTGAGATATTTCTATAACAAACCAGAAACCGAATAATCTCGATCAATCAAGAAGTCACTAGAAATTTCCATTTACCTCACTTATCTGTGTCAGTAGGACTTGTCTCAGTGACACACTATCCGACTGTTATCTTTATCAGTTCCTTTGTGTAAACAAACCGGATTTACGCTCCGCGCGAACCTTTTATGTGCGACAATAAAATATATTTCAGTTTTTATGACTAAAGTATATCTCATTATATTTTTGTAAAATCTTCAGTTTTGTTTACATTTTGTAAGATTTAAAGGATTTTTCCTATAAAAATAATAGTCCTTATTATGGACAATATTCAAAATGATTCAAAATATTCAGTTAAGGCAGCTTTATATAAAAAAAAATTACCTAATAAACTCAAACTTTCTAGGAATTGCGACCAGAACAACCCGCGTTTATCTTTAATAATTCGGGTACAATTGATAAAATTTCCTCTGTTATGTCATAAACGAAATGAAACCCTCTCTATTCCAGAAGAGCTCATGTTTTCGCGAACCAAAAATGTTTGTGGTAGACTCTAATTTCTATTAAGCAAGAACAAGAAAGTATTAGCTCATTTTTGTCCCCGAGCTTAAGGATTTCAGAATGACTAAAATCTATAAACTACATGTAATTTATTCTACCGAATTTATTATTTTATTATTAAATATGAAACATTTAGGGGACTTAGCTTTAAAACTAATGAAGAGAACCCACTCCATACCATTAAAGTTCCTTAAATATATATTTCATAATATTTTTGGAGCTGCTTCTGCAGGTTTTCGTAGTTCGCAAGCTTTTGGTCATACTTTGTCTATTTCTAAAAGGCATGTTCCGTTTTAACTTTAAACTGCAATCTTTATTATTAAATAAGGATGGGTCGATACCAGTTTTTCTCGATATTCGATTTTCGATATCGATGCACGATATTTTCCACGATACCCGATACTTCGACGCTTTCTACTTCTAATTTCAATGCAAAATAGAGTAATTGGAGAACCGTGTAATGCCAATAAATTAAGTAGGTGCACATATTTAATGAAAAGAAGAATAAAACTATCATTATTCTTATTTTTAAACTCTACAATAGGTATATAAAACCAAAACGGTTCACTTTCCTATTTTGTGTCTAAAAATACCAGCATTTTAACTTTTTTGGGGTCAAGGATACATTTTTTGTCACACATAGGTCCTGCTGTGCTAAATAGTCCTTCAGAGAAAGGTGTTACAGGTGGAATAAAGAAATATTAGCGGTTTTTTTTTTCAGTTCTGGAAATTGAACTAGAAAGAGGAGCTGACAAATTGTCATCGAGATATGCAGCTAGCAGTTTATCTGACGCGATTCATTTTGTGGCATAATATTACTTTGCATGTATCACTTTCCTGGTAATTTTTCGTGGGTTACAATATTCTACTTGAGGCAGCAATAATTTGTGACTTTAAAATGAAATAAACATTTCAGGATCACCACCGAAGAATCGAAAAATTATCGAGCGAATTTTATGAAGTATCGAAACCATGCATATATCGTGAATATCGAGGTGTTGCAAGTATTGAGAACTTGTCCCTATTGTTAAACCACAAATGTTTAAAAAACGTTAGATGTGTACTGGCAAAGTAGTGTCCTCATCCCCAACTGCTGTTCCTAAAATCAGCTTTTAGAATTATGTCATTAAAACTGTACAAATAAACAATATAGGGACAAACTAGTATTATATTTTACGGAAAATCAAACACGAGATTAATAAAACTAATGTTCTACAATTTTGGAAACAAATTTAAAATAACTTTATATTTATACAGGGTAAGTCTCGCAATGCCAATTATCATACAACTGCCTCTACACTGTGTTTGGAGTATAAATACAACAAAAATACGCTCCCGTATTTTTTTTAGTTTATTTCATTGTGATTTTCATTCCATAACACGAGAGTGGGTCAAAAAGTAATGCCTCCTATTTTTTCTCTTTTAATTGACAAAAGAAATTGAATCCAATTTATATAGCTTGAAAACTACAACATTGACGATTAATTTGTCACTATTCGATATAATCTCCGTCCTTTTCCACAGTTTTGGTCCACCTTTTAATTAGGACATGTACTCCAGTATGGTAAAGCACACGGTCTTGCTTCCTAAGCCATTGACGTTTTCACAGCCTCCTAATCTTCAAAATGAATCCCACAATGA
This sequence comes from Mantis religiosa, assembly GCA_030765055.1. Taxonomy (NCBI): domain Eukaryota; kingdom Metazoa; phylum Arthropoda; class Insecta; order Mantodea; family Mantidae; genus Mantis; species Mantis religiosa. Next base: position 45,661,225 of record CM060954.1, read on the forward strand.
GCTTCCTTTAGTGGCCCGAACAGATGGAAGTCTGGTGGTGCCAGGTCAGGGCTGTATAGGAGGTGAGGTAAGACTTGCCATCCCAATTTCTCAATTTCTGCAGTGGTGTAACGACTGGTGTGTGGTCTTGCATTGTGATGCAAAAGAAGAACATCCGCCATAGTTTTTGTTGGGCGAACTCGGCGAAGACGTTCTTTCAGCTTTTTGAGAGTTCTAACGTACTGGACAGGACTTATTGTGCATCTCTGCACCAAAAATCACTCATAAGCACACCCTTTGCATCCGAAAACACTGTCACCTAACGTTCACTGCCGACCGCTGAGTCTGTGTGTGTGTGTGTGTGTGTGTGTGTGTGTGTGTGTGTGTGTGTGTGTGTGTGTAGTGTAGTGTTTAACGCCCGCTTTTACTACATATGGCACCGCAGGCGGTGACTGATCATACATGAGATGAAGATGGAGCACCAGTGGAATGAGATGGCAGCGAAAACCTGAGGTCCCGGAGAAAACCCGCCCCAGCGCCGCGTTGTCCACCACAAATCTCACTTTGCGGTCGCCTTGGGATCGAACCCGGGCAGCCTTGGTGAGAGTCAAGCGTGCCTTCCGCTGAATTTTGAATTTCTTTTTCTTCGGTGACGTTGTGTGATGCCATTCCATTAACTGCCTCTTTCATTCAGGCTCAAAAAAATGAACACACGTTTCGTCTCCAGTAACAATTTTTTCCAGAAACTCCTCTCCCTCCAAATTGAAGCGCTGCAAGTGTTCGGAGGCTATTGTTTTACTTGTTTCTTTGTTTTGGGCAGTTTACATTTTTGGAACCCAACTTGAACAAACTTTTGAGTAACCCAGTTGTTGAAAAATCGTCATCACACTGAGGGAGGTAATGCGACACAATTCACCTGTTGTTACCCGGCGATCACCACGAATGATGTCATCGACTCGCTGAATGTTGCATGGAGTCACTGCAGTCACCGGCCTGCCGCTTCGTTTTTCATCTGCCAATGGTGTTTGCCCTTCAGCTTCGTTACAGCGACGAACCCATCGTCTAACAGTGCTGACATCCACCGCTGCATCACCATACACATTTTTTAGCCTTTCGTGAATGCGAATTGGCGTTTCACCTTCCGCAGTCAAATATTCAATCACAGAACGCTGTCTAATACGAATGTCAATGTCAGCCATTTTGCAAGAGGATGCAGTGCTGCCACCTGTTGACTTAGAAAGTAACTACTGCTGGGGATTGGAGAAGAAGGTTTTAGGAATCGCGCCAAATTCAAATTTTTCACATAACTTACTTATTTAAGGGAAAAAAATAGGAGGCATACTTTTTTACCCACCCCCGTACATAAGCTGAGAAACATTGAGGAGCTAGAATTAATTGTAGGATATGCTAACCTTTCTAAATTGTGGAGCTACTCGGTGTTTTTCCTTTCCATTCAACGTTCGTAAGATCCCTCATTTGAAAGGTGGGGTTTCATTCAAGAATAAGATTTGACACTCCTTAATGTTATAAATGATCATCCATATATTTCATTGGTCATCCTGAACATATACAAAAAACAAATAAAGAGAACAAGATAATAACTGTTCCTTTACAAACTTTGTTGAATATCTGCTTATACGAAAAAGTACACACGACCAATTCTGTGGCTAAGGATTAAGAGAATCTTGCACACCGAACTGTGTTTCTTATGATCACTTTTAAAAGCAATACGGTGAAACTGTTTCCTCAGTAAGTATTCAACAAAGAAACCAATATGCCGGTGACATACTCCAGTGGTACGACCGCATGTCTCTCATCAAGATGCAAGAAAAGCTTAATCGGAATTTGTTGTGGACTAAACGGTGTCTCGGTGAGTTTTCCCTGGGTTCTCCAACTTCCCTCGCCATTTATTATACCAAGCAGGGGAGGCCGGTGAGGCATTGTATTGGCGGTGCCATAAATAAATAAATGAATGAACGGATGAATGAATAAATACACAAATACATAAATTAAATAAATGAATAATAAAGGAATGAATAAGTAATAAAGGAATGAATGAATAAATAGTAAAGGAATGAATGAATAAATAAAAAATAAGAGTTGTTAAAATAAAAATATGTGTGGCAGTTTCGAATGAGTTAGGTAATCTTATCAATAATCCATCCTATTTTATAATATACTGTACCAAAGAGAACGTACAGATATTTATTACATCCGTACTCTTGTTACGCACAGGTGTAACGGGTACAGTAAAAGTTTGATAATACAATTAATGAAGAATGTGATACGAAGCGTTCGTGTACGATTTCGCAACAGTGAGACAGGTGTCTTAAGTCCCGTGCTTTACTGCACTCTAGCGGATAAAACGTAAGTTATGCATCAGAGAAATCTCGGCACTACCTTCTCCCATAAGAAGCCGTGTATAAGCAGACATCCTAGCCCTTAACACAGGCGCTTATGAGCGTAGACGGTGCAGTTGTGGAATCGGGGCCAAGTCACGGATAACAATCAGGACAGAGCGCTTGCGTTTAATGTGCCGTTTCACATGAGGGAGCAGGCACTCAGGAACAATTTTTTTTTTTTTTTTTTTTTTTTTTTGCGCAATTCCTATACACTTCTCTTTCTTTCGTTTTCATACAGATGGTACATTGGCACAGCGGCACTACCTCAGAGGCCACCCCTGATACCAAGTGTACTATAACAAACTTTCATTTTCATCCATTGCACTACCGTTTCAATAATCCACTTCTTCTCCCTCATATCAGCTATCGGGCTAATCCCCTCATAAGCATCAAGATCCTGAATTTCTTCTCCTCCCTAGCCTCTCACTTCAAAGTTCGAGGGGGGAGGGGAGGTTAAGTTGTTCATATGAGGAGGGTAAAATGGAAGAACATGGCGGAAATAAATGCAGTATGCGGTATGAAAAATATAGAAATTCTTGTGTACCGAATGTAACTTTACCAAAAGTTTTTAAGAATTTGCTTTTGTAAAGCTATGAGATGCTGGTGCTGGTGCTGGTACTGCTTGATCCTCAAGTGGCAATAAATACATACACAGTTCTATCCTCTCACTCATATGCCCTGGCTCTATAGAGGATGGGAAATAATCCCGAGTAAAATAACATTCCATCCCGTACGCGAATCGAGCCCAAAACCTTTGGATTTGAATGCTAGCATCATTTACCTTTTGTATTAATGTTTGGCTTTAGAAATAACCAAATCGTTAATCTTTTCGGTTTATAATTTATACTAATTTTCATTTGTGTACACTCTTGCATTCACTCCGGCAATCAGTCCTGCAAATTAGGCATTTCAGAGGATAGGAAAGTATTCTAGTTAAAGAAAATGTGTCCCCCAATCCGGATCGAACCTCTGATCTTTTTAGTGAGATGTCAGAATATTACTATGTACTCAATTAGAGTAATAATTTAAACAGTAAACCTTTTCCAACTCCATAACAAGACACCAAAGTCAATCTTCTTCTACTTTGGCCTATAGGCTCTAGGCCTGTTGCGGCTCCTTTGCTTGTCGAATCCATTGCTCTGCTGGCCGGCCAATACTTCGTTTTGCAGTAGATGCATATTCAGAAGCTGTTTTCGGGATTTTGTCTTGGTTCATAGATGTATTCCCACCATTTCTGTTTATATTGATCTAAAGTTTATAACAGGCTTCTAACGTTTAGGTTGTTTCTTGTTTCATCATTTCCGATATGATCCAGTCGGGTCATTCCCGCTACACTTCTCAGAAATCGCATTTCGGCTGCCTGTAGTCGGCTTCTGTCTTTATCCTTTGAGGTCAAAGTTTGACTCACTTATAAGTCTGTTGATATTGCCACAACTTTATATAACTTCTTATCTTGTTATAAAGACCCACACATGTTACTAATTTTGCAATTTTATAATCAATACGTTTTTCACGAGTGTATGATAAGTAACAATTGAGTGGAGAGGTTTTACACCAATTAGTCCGGGAACCGTAGGTTCAACGACCCTGGCCAGCTTCAACCAGGGAGTTACCGAGCTGTCCCAAAAGGGCGCCCGGCGCCTCCGTGGGGTTTTCCACAGGGCAAGATCTAGAAGCTTACAAGCCTCCTCCCCCATTTGGTCCTGAGGACACAAGACGGGATGGAAGTGGATACGCCACTTACGCGCGCCAACATCAAAATGGGAAGGCTACCGATATGACCTCGGTGGGGCCGCCTAGTGATCTAGCACACCTTCTACTAGCTATGCTGGCTAGTACGTGGGAATATTAATGGCTTCCCTCAACCACGTCCGGAGACGTACCCGATCTCCCACGGGTATCGGGAATCACTGCCCCCTCGAGTCCAACGCAATCCAAACAACTCCCAAAGGGAGGGGCTCGAATGTTCGGCCCATTGTTTCTCTAGTAACGTCAGAGGTACCACGAGTGCTAGGGGTCCGCAGCGTCCGCACCACGGCAGCTGAAGGGGACGGATTCCCTCCCCTATGATATGATAAGTGACAGTTAAGCCAGAGGTTCTACTCCCGTTAGTCCTGGACCCGTAGGACCAAGTACCCGGGCCTCCCTCTACCCGGGAGTCGAATCTCCGGGGCTCTCTCCATAGGGCAATATCTGGAGTCTAAAAAGAACCCCCATCGTCTCGAAAATCAAGACGGGTGGAAGTGGATACGCCACTTACGCGCGTCAACCCCGCAGGGAAGACTACCGAAAACCTCGGTGGGGCCGCCTGGTGATCTAGCACACCTTCTACTAGCTCTGCAGGCTAGTACCCGGGACTTATTAGGCAACCCTCTACCCCCTCCGGGAGGCCGTAGTCTGGCCCGAGGTACCCAGGTTCCCGTGAGCGTCGGGAACACACCGCCCCCTCGAGTACAAACCAATCCGAACAGCTCCCAATCAGGGAGGGGCTCGAATGTTCGGCCCGAGGTTCCTCTAGTAACGACAGAGGTACCACGAGTGCTAGGGTTCCGCAGCGTCCTCCCCACGGCAGCTGAAGGGGATGGATCCCCTCCCCTACGTGATATAAGTGACCGCCAAGGAAGTTGTAGTTATTAACTTGTTTTATCATATAATTTTCTACTACCACTTTTGATCTCACCGTCCTTTTAATATGGAAGCCATCACCTTTTTCTTTTATTGGAAATGGTTAAATTCATCTCTTTGGTAACTTTATATACTTCAAACACACACTTTGTAATCTTAGTCACTAGCTAAAATAACTGCCTCATTAGCAAAGAGATTTATTGAAAATTTGCTTTTGTTGACATATTCTGATATGGTAAACTTATGCATCTGCAATTTTAATGGCTTCACTGCTTCGTCAGTATATGTAGATGTTGAAAAGTTTGAAAGACTGCGACAGACTTTATTATTATTATTATTATTATTATTATTATTATTATTATTATTATTATTATTATTATTATTATTATTATTATTATTATTATTATTATTATTATTATTATTATTATTATTATTATTATTATTATTATTATTATTATTATTATTATTATTATTATTATTATTATTATTATTATTATTATTATTATTATTATTATTATTATTATTATTATTATTATTATTATTATTATTATTATTATTATTATTATTATTATTATTATTATTATTATTATTATTATTATTATTATTATTATTATTATTATTAAATGAGAAGGAAATGTCAGTTTACTACATGAGTAAAACCTGGAAACTACTGACAACATTTTTAATGTTCTTTTTTCTTAATTTACGTCATCCAACATTAAGTCATATCGCAAGATGAATGAAATGGGTTGTCAAGGAATTTTAATGAACGCTCATCCTTCAGACGTCCGATGGGGCCACCAGCAACAGAAATGAAATGTAATGTGTAGTGTTTAACGCCCGCTTTTACTACATAAGGCACCACAGGCGATGACACTGATGATACATGAGATGAAGATGGAGCACCGGTGGAATGAGATGGCGGGGGAAACCGGAGATCCCGGAGAAAACCCTCCCCAGTGCCGTGTTGTCCAACGTGTCGCCGGGATTGAACCCGGGCCGCCTTGGTGAGAGCCAAGCGGTCTAATCACTGAGCCACGGCGCGGCCTACCATCAACAGACCTGTACAGCTGGTCGTCGCTCTGGAGATCGCCCAGGGTGGGAAGGATGTGGGAGACTGAAGATGCCCACGCCATCTCTAATCTTTAATCACTACAGTCTTGTGTCCTCCTAGAGGGTTTAGAAGACTGATAGTATTTTATTATTATTCTATGGTGATTGTAGATCTGTAAAATATAGTCCCTGGGTCACGTTAAAGGTAGTTCTCTTCCTTATACCTAACTCTCAACTCTTACGTTATTCCACATGGGTGAAATGATGCTGAAATGAGTCCAGGGTCCATAAAGCTTAGTTATCGGACATTCATCTTTCAGGATAAGAGAAAATCTTGGAAAGAAACCTTATTCATATAACTCACCGAAACCGAGATTCAAACTCTTGAAGGTGAGGTAGACCGTTACAAAGGTGGGCGTTTAATGTTCTGTTAAATCGTATAACAATTTCAGATGAAATGTCGATAGTATACTTCCACTTTAATCCAAGACTCTTCACTGATACAGTATTAGAAAGCTGATCGTATCATTCACATTTGAATATTTACCAGTTTTAGAAAAGTAACTGGTTTAATAGCTGTAAGTAAATTCCCCTTCAAGGTTAAAGACATGATGTAGAGGACGGAGTGCTGAGTGTAATAACAATTGACTGCCTGCTGCTGCATTTAGTAGCCCCTGTTGCGCTATGTAGCATGACCTTTGGGTTAACTCTGCTCTTGCCATACCTGTCCCCTGGGATCCCTGTCGATTTCAAGGGTAATTTCATGTGCGTTATCTGCCAGAGGTCAAGTGACCGCATTTACACAGGCGTGCTCTGAGCTAGACAGGCTGCTCTACTAGTGTTATGGGGCTATTGCACTACTGCAATGAGGGAGGCATTTGTTGGAGTCCATGTTCACTCCTATAAGAAAATCGTGTTCTCCAAGTTACAATATAAATGCTCGAGATCTCCTCGGGAAACAAGTCAGCGGTAAAGACGATTAGAAATTGACGTTTCGGGAGGGTACATCTTTCCCATCATCAGGATATTTTAAGAAATGTTATAACCACACAATGTATAACTGGATATAACGCTATTATCAACAAAGACAAAAATGCTTGCTAAAACATAAATGCTTTTTATTAAAACAAACACACAAATTGCCTTCCTCAAGAATTTGCATTAACAGCTTAAAGCAAAAGTTAAAACATAATTATTTAAATGTGAATACATTTTGGTACTTTAATTGCGTATTTCAAACTATTAATCTGTGTTTCATATAACTTTGCCCCGCTGACCTGTATCACTCCGCGTGCAACTAACCTCTCCCTCATTATAATTGGCAAATACTTACGCGCCATAGGCCATAGGCGGTGCCTTCCCGTCACATTTAAACCTGCAGTAAACGTCATAATAATTGCCAGGAAGATAGATAAAATCATACAAATCCACTGGGATTTTTTAAAACCAGCACACATACCTTGCAAAAATGCTTGTCTTTCAGTCTTAAAAGTCATGTCACGCCATACTTATCGTGTGTCCTTCATTCACCCAAGTCTCGACAAGGTAATACATTTTGCGGCTTGTATCCCGGTACAGTCTGATTGTCCTTAAATAACGTCTTCGCCACACAGCAATATCGCCTCTGGAGTGTTAAGTTTTCCTGTTGTTTCAGTTTCATGTCGCGATGTTCCTACGGATCTAACACTCACACCTGTAACGTCCGAGCACAGCTGTTCGACTTCTCTCACTGACAAAGACGGATTCTTCTGTATGACTGCATTAAACACATGCACCACAGTTCTTTTTTCGCCGCTTTGTAAAGTTTTCCCTTGCGATGATTCAGCGAAAAACTGACGGTAGACTCTGTCATTATACATATAATACGTACACGCGCAATAAACGATCAATAAAATAATTTAGCTCTCGCACTCGGCACAACACACCGTCGAATGGCGATATATGACTCATCCAATTCAAAACAAGGTCAGTGATAAAAGTCATATAAACAAATATGTCTCACTAGCACTAAATCACGTGCTATCGTGCCACGTGCTTGAGAGCAAAGGAACCTCCTCTTTACTTCGTTTAAGAATTAACATGCATTTCAGATAAATCAACTCTGTTGCGTAATGTATTTAGTTCAAACAGTTACGAAAATATACATTTACAATTCTCTTCCAATATATAAAGATATATAACCATGTTAAATAACGAACTAATTTTTACCGCACAACAGTCTATACTGCAAAGCAGCCAATGAGAGGTTATTAGGTCACGTGACCGTTAAGCGATAAGGGGCAAGCTTACATGAAACAAGGATTAGTAATGCCTATGTTCATTATAAAGTTCTGTTTATTTTGAATTATTCTTCTGTTGGTTTGTTGTACCATTTTTAATGGCAACGCATTAGTACATTTTAAACATTTGGTCATTTATTCTTACAGTTCTAATGAGGCAGATTACATATCGAAAGCTGCAATAAAGCCTCAGTTCTCTATGTTCCTTCAGATGTAGTACCGATAAGTCAGAATACTGCTCATCTCCTATCACTAAGCTTCTGTAAAAGTGCCAAAGATGGCAAACTTAAAGCCAATGAATCTAACGATTACATTAAGGTTCACCACAACCCTCTAAAGAGGTATGGTCATTAAGACCTTCAACAAAATCCACTTTGGAGTAATTTAAACGGTATTGAAAACGATTTGACTTACAAGTCTTGTAAAATTAACACTTATGAGGTTATTTTTGTGCCTGTGTGAGGGAAACAAACCATGAAATACCCCAAAGCGGGTTTGTTAAAAAATAATCATCAATCATCGGCTCTCTATAAATGCAATTTCTTCGTGTTTACATATGTAAACATAGATAATTTCATGTTAAAAGTGAAACATGCATAATCATCATCCATGTGAATAAAGCAACAAGGTGGAGCGATTATATAAGTTCTTTGTTACATTTTACCTTAAAATATCAACAGAAATCGTGTGTAAATTGGTCAGATTTGCATCCCGATACGAGTACATGATGTTCTTCTGTTTTTCGTGAAACTGAAAACGGGAGACTTTTTCCTTTGAATGATAAAGCTGTAATTTTTAAACTTTAGTCAACTGACAGTTTTATTGTTGGAAATCTACCGCTAGGGCTACCTGATCCTCAATTAAAATGGGTGACACGCTTATTATTACACTACCCAGCACTTTATAACGTAGTGATAACATTAACCAAAATAAATTCTATTATTTTTTAGAATATATTACAGTTACGGAAACATTTGTACACATAATTAACAAAAATAAATTTTACAAATTTTCTATTGTTATACTTAAGAAAGCATTATCCCAAACAATATTGTTATAACATTCTCTTTATGATTTGCTGTAATTCATTACGCCCAATGAGTTCCTAGATTCGTAAATACAAAAGTAAGATCAGTCCACTGCAAAAGTGAACCCATTCACTTTTAGTCGAGAATGAGGTTTGAGGATCACAATAAGTAATGAAGAACCTCTCACAAAAATAGATATTTCACAAAATGATAAACAATTTATCAATTAGTTTTCAGTAATTTGACAATTAGGGCTGGGAAATAGGGATTCGATGTGTGTTGCCTTCACTTGGGTCGGAAGGCATAGCGTAAACACGAGGGCTGTTCAATAAAGAATGATCCTAATTTTTTTACGGCAGTAATTTTTCGCACTAAAATTCAATCTTATTATATTCTGTTAGCTTAATGTGAAACAAACACGCCGTAGTAGTTCCATTGTTGGTACTCCTGTTTCCCACCTGTGAGAACCAAGCAACTTCAGACATGTTCAGTATCGCCTTCCGCTGCCATGGTGGTAACATGCAATTAAAGCTGATGTTAGAGGAAGATCCGGAGTTTCTTTCAAATGTAATCAATGCTGATGGAACTTGGCTACATCATTTTGATCCTGAGAGCAAACAGCAGAGCTCAGTGTGGAAATCTCCTTCTTCACCAACCCCCCAAAAAGCAAAAGCGTTTCCTTCTGTTAGGAAGGTTATGGTCATCTCATTCTTAGATATTCATGGAATGGTTTATCAGCATGTTGTACCTGCACACACATCAGTAACTGGACAATACTACAGGGATGTCCTGAAAACATTGCAAGTCCATTTCAGGCGCAAAAGACCACATTTCCGTGAAGCAGACTGGATGCGTACCACGATAATGCGCGCCTGCACATTGCTAATGTTGTTGCTGAATATCTTGCAAAAATCAACGTGAAGTGCATCCCTCACCCTCCATGTAGTCCGGATTTAGCACCATGTGACTTTTTTCTATTTCCTAACTTGAAGAAACGCCTTCGTGGGAGGCAGTATCCATCATCAGAAGCAGTGGTTTTAGCTGCAGAGGCGATTTTGGAGGATCTCTCAAAAAATTGTTTCCAGCATGTCTTTGAAGATTGGCAGAAACGCTGGAACAAGTGCATCGCATTCAGGGGAGACTATTTTGGGAAGGACCATGAAAATTATGATGATGAGTAAAGGTACGTTATCAAAAAAAAAAAAAAATTGTGGTCCTTCTTTATTAAACAGCCCTCGTAAATCTTGTCCGATTTGTTTATACAGTTATCCCTGATTAACGTTGTCATACTTTCTGGCATACCGTTTACAGAACTTGTGTTCTTTTCGAAAGAGATAATATGGTTCAAGAGTAAAGCAGTTCATTGAATTTGCTCTGCCAGAGTATACATGCAAGAAAATATCACCTGAAGCAAAACACAAAGAATACCAGACGAATAAGACTAGCACTGTTTATTTGGTCGACGGCATTGAAAACCAGTTGCTTACATTATGCACTGTTGGCTCACAAATAATGCAGCGTTATACTTGCAGTTTACTTTTCACAGCTGGAAGCTCCACCGCCAAAGGATATACATAAAACCAGGCTGTCCATTTTAGGATATATTGCCTAGAACCTCAACATTAAAAGGCTGGCGGCAATTGCGAGAAACTTGCAAACTAAAGGTCGAAGGCGGTAAAGAACGGGACACGCAAATAAAATGGAAGTAGTCCTAAAAAAGACGTAAGTGGAAGAAATACGTAACAAAAAGCGTTACAGTCAAAACTGTTGGAAAGAAGCTTGGTTCCAAAACATACACTTAAAGAAATCTTACTTATTGGGAAGAACCTGCTTAAGAGAAATGTTCATTTCCGTAATTGGCACCGAAAAATATAGTTAATAGTTACACTACCCCTCAAAATATTTTTGAACTGCCTTTTTTTTCTGCAATTAACAATGACAAACAAAGCCAATGTCGTAAATGGTAAAAATCCATGAAAACAATTGAAATGTATTAAGCTACCTTTTGTTTGTAAATTATGTGCATTTTGAAATTGTTGCATTTGTTAACCCTAACACTCCACAATGTTGTTTTGTATGTCATAGTAGGCCTGTGATTCCCCAAGAAGTTGTTCACAGACGTTTTGTAAATAGACATTGGCTGTAAAGAGTACTTTAGTGCTACATAAGCAGCTGAAAAGTTTAAAATGGGTAAAAGAAGGGTGCTTTCAACAGAAAAACGTGCTGCAATAGTCAGCTTATGTAAAGCAGGCCTTGCTGTCAAATTGCCACACAAGAACAAGTTTCCTTGGAATGTTTCCATTATACTGTAAAGAGGTATATAACTACAAATAGCAACAAGGATCGTTATCGAAAGGGAAGGCTTAGGGTGACCTCGAAAAGTGAGGATAAACCTTTAATACTGACCAGCAAACGTGATCGTTTCAAAGCAGCATCCATGCTGAAAGCGGCACTGAACCAATTTGAGGGATGACTCTGTGAAGACACGACCTTAGGATAGACATCTGGAAGGTTGCATTGCGACAAAGAAACTCCTATAGAAAGCTGTCAATGAATGGAAAAGATTACAATGGGCCAACCGACATGAAAGCTGGACTTTTGATCAGTGGAAAAGTGTTGTTTAGCGATAAATCTAAGTTTGAGCTATTTGGCTCAAAGCTTTGTCAGTTTGTCCGACATTTAAAAGGTGAACATAGCAATTTCAGTGCATATCTGCTACAGTCAAGCATGGAGGTAGTTCGCTGCTAGTGTGTGGTTGTTTTGGTGGCAATAGGACAGGTCATATTGTGAAAACAGAAGGGACTGTGAAGGAGCATTATCACAAAATTCTCCAAAGTTACGGCAAACCATCTGGAATGCGGTTAATTGGTCATGATTTCACTCTGCAGCGGGACAATGACCCCAAACATACATCTTCACTCTGTAGAAGTTACCTTGAACAATTGGAAGAAAGACATTACTTGAAGATCAAGTTTTGGACCCCTCAAAGACTTGACTGCAATCATGTTGACCTACTTTGGAATTATGTGGACAGATAGGTCAGAAAGAAACAACCTACTATTGTATACGTATTGTGGAGCCATGTGCAAAACGTAGGGAGGGATATTTCTGAAGATACATTGGCTCACTTAACAGAAACAGCTTGCAAATACATAGTTCGAGTAAGAGCAGGCTACTATGAATAAAGCAAAATCTAATATGTATTGCTGATTTTCATTAAATACACTGTTGTGAATACATATTATGTGTATTTTACTCCAATGTTTCAATAAATCCTAATAATGAGATGTGCTCAAAAAGATTTAAGCTATAATGTAAATACAAGGGCTGTTCAATAAAAAATGACCACAAGTTTTTTGACAACGTCAACATCTTTTTTGAAAACCGTCTCCCCTGAATGCGATGCACTTGTCCCAGCTTTTCTGCCAGTCTTCAAAGATATGCTGGAAACGATTTTTGAGAGATCCTTCAAAATCGCCTCCGCAGCCTTCATCACTGCTTCAGATGATGGATGATGCCTCCCACGAAGGCTTTTCTTCAAGTTAGGGAATAGAAAAAGTCACACGAGGCTAAATCCGGACTATAGGGTGACTGAGGGATGCACTTCACATTGATTTTTGCAAGATATTTAGCAACAACATTGGCAATATGCGACCGCGCATTATCGTGGTGCAGTATCCAGCCTGCTTCACGAAAATTTGATCTTTTGTGCCTGAGGTGTACTTGCAATGTTTTCAGGACATCCCTGTAGTATTGTCCAGTTACTGATGTGTGTGCAGGTACAACATGCTGATAAACCATTCCATGAACATCAAAGAATGAAATGGCCATAACTTTCCCAGCAGAAGCAACCACTTTTGCTTTTTGTGGGGGTTGGTGATGAAGGAGATTTCTACACTGAGCTTTGCTGTGTGCTCTCAGGATCTAAATGATGTAGCCAAGTTTCATCAGCAGTGATTACGTTTGAAAGAGGCTCCAAATCCTCCTCTAACATCAACTTTAACTGCATATTCCCTCCATTGCAGTGGTAGGTGATACTGAACATGTCTGAACTTGCCTGGTTCTCACAGGCAGGAACCAGGAGTACCAACAATGAAACTACTACGGCGTATTTGTTTCACATTAAACTAACAGAATATAATAAGATTGAATTCTAGTGCGAAAAATTATGTCCGTAAAAAATTATGATCATTCTTTATTGAACAGCCCTCGTATTTGATTAGCTGTTATTTTCGTATTTTTACTTTCTCTTTCATGCATGTGGTATAGAAGTACATATATGCAAAACTTCGACATGAAGATTTTACCTAAATACACATTTTTAAGCACCAAGAATCCAAAAAAGATGCGTTTTTGTTTATAGGTGGGGGGGGGGTAACTTTGTGTTGTTCGCTGTGTAGGAATTCATGTAATTTTATTTATCCATTAGCGGCACGATTTCAAAATGAATTATCGGTTAAAATTACAAACTTGGATTGAAGTTCAGCGTGTTCCAAATTTGCTACACAAAGGTTTCAAAAAAAAAAAAAAAAAATCCCTCCCATACCAAACTACACTTTGTATGGAAAAGGTTTCAAAATTTGATTTTCTCAAAAATTTCTTTCAAGATTGTCATTAAAATACTTATCACATGTTTAGGTATTTTCATGAAACGTACGTACACGAAGCGTGTCCATAAAATAAGGTCTCCAATTTTATTTAATATAAAAGACATGTTTATTGTCAATGAATCTTATATTGATGGAAAGGCGAAACTTACAGCTATTTTTCGACGTAATTACCATTGCGATCGATGGACTTTTGCATGCGCTGTGGCAGTTTTTGTATACCTCTGTCATAGCACTCTCCCGCCAAGTTCCGCAAGTAGCGCTCAACCTCGTTTTTCAAAACATCGTCGTGTTTCACCCAGATGTGACTTCAACTCATGAAACAGATGATAATCACTAGGTGCTAAGTTTGTACCGTAGGGGGATGGATGAGGATGTCCCATCCGAACTGGGCCAGGAGATCAGCCATTCATGGTGTTCGGTGAGCATTTTGGGGACCCACCTCGCACACACTTTGCGGTAATGCAAATGTTCGGTCAAAATCTTGTCAATCGTAGTCTTACTGACTTCAAGGATAAGTTCGCACAGCTCGGGAACTGTCACACGCCGATCTTTAAGCATTTATTGCACCACTTTTGCAATTGTTTCGGCTGAAACCGAAGGCCCACCAGGACGCTGTTCGTCATGGACGTCTGTACGTCCGTCTTTGAACTCTCTGACCCACTTTCGCACGTTTCTGACGTCCATACACTGTGGCCCATAGACTCGCATAACTGACGATGAATTTCAGTAGGGGTAGTGCACTTGCCACTCAAGAAACGGATCACTGCAAGGAACTCGCACTTGGTGGCGGAAGTGATAGGAAGCTCCATCGCAAACGGCTGCCCAGCCAAGACTGATGGTTGCAACGGGTTCGAGTGGTGGGGATTTGAAGGGGTGAAACCAAGCTACACGCCAGTGTTCCTCACGTCTTCAGCACCTTGGTGACTTCATTTTGCGGACACGCCTCGTACAACACATCTTTAATTTTCTGGGAATAGGTTTTGAATCCCTGTTCATACTGATTTGCTTTTGGATTGCCGTTAATCTTTAAAAAATATAAAGATCGTGCTAAAAACTAAAGCAAAATTTAAAGCATACAGATTTCTCCTCTCCCTCTGCCCCTTCGCTCTCTCTTTCTCTCTCCTGCAGTTAATCTTTCCTAGATATAATGCATTGTCTTGAATTTTCCAACTATACTTTTCTCAAAAGGGAAACATTTATCCATTTATTCACGCATCATTTTTCACTAGAGGTATTTGTGTTTTGCATAATTTTCCCATTATTTTTATATACGAGGTATGTTTTTTAAGTCAGTACCGTTTTGGGATTCCGCCGCCGCGGCGCTACGGTCGGTGTTCCGCGCATGTGCACTAGTTACCTACATCTCTTGTCTACGCACTGACGCCATTACAGTCTGATTCTTCATTGTATATGTTGGTTACTGAGTGTTTAAGATGCCTCCGACAATCGCGAGTCCCGCCGATTGTGAAGTACGGGCTGTTATACGATTTCTTAGTGCTAAAGGCGTAAAACCGATCGATATTCATCGTGAGATCTGTGAAGTTTACGGACAAAACATTATGAGTGATGGAATGGTAAGGAAATGAGTGAGAGCATTTAAAGATGGCCGCACAAATGTGCATGATGAAGAACGGAGTGGGCGTCCTTTGGTCGTTACTGAAGATTTGGTGCAGAAAGTGGACGAAAAGATGAGAGAAAACAGACGCTTTACAATTTCATCATTCTGCGACTATTTTCCTCAATATTCTCGTAGTGTTTAGTATAGCATTGTGACCGAGAACTTGAAGTACCGCAAATTTTGTTCACGTTGGGTTCTGAAAATGTTGACGGATTTGCACAAAGCCCAACGTTTAGGCAGTGCATTGACTTTTCTTGAGTGGTACTACATTGAAGGTAAAAATATTTTAGACCAAATCGTTACTGAGGATGAAACATGGGTGGCCCACGTCACACCAGAATTGAAACAACAATCCATGGAATGGCGGCATTCATCATCACCCACAAAAGTGAAGTTTAAGCAAACAATTTCTGCCCGGAAAATCATGTGCACAGTTTTTTGAGACAGAAAAGGAGTATTGCTAGTGGAGTTTCTGCCTCGTAATGAGACAATTAATGCAGCGTCTTATTGTGAGACATTGAACAATCTGCGCCGTGCAATCCATAACAAAAGACGTGGCAAGTTGAGTAAGGGTATCGTTTTGCTGCATGACAATGCCCGTCCACATGTGGCTAATCGGACCAAAGATCTCATCAAATCTTTTCAATGGGGAAACTCTAGATCATCCTCCATACAGCCCTGATCTGGTGCCCAGCGACTACCATTTGTTCCTGCACTTGAAGAAACATCTGGGCGGTCAGCATCTTCAAGACGACAACGAAGTCAAAACAGTTGTGATACAGTGGTTAACACGTCAGGCGGCAGAATTTTATGATGAGGGTATTCAAAAACTGGTGCCACGTTATGACAAGTGCCTCAATATTCACGGAAATTATGTAGAAAAGTAGATTAAGGTACAGGATTTCATGTAAAAATAAAATTTTTGCGATATCTATGTACGTCTTCTTTTTAATTCCAAAACGGTTCTGACTTGAAAAAACATGCCTCGTATTTTGTTTATTTTGTGTTGTTTGTAGCACAGTCAAAGACTTCTAGATTTATCGTCAACTATATCAAGTGAATATTTTCAATATCTCCAAAAGTCGCAAGTCCTCTGGACCACTGGAACCTAAATCTAAACTTGTAGAGATAAATCGTTAAACATAGGAACGCCGGGTATGTCAGGTATTATACATAATAAAGCTTATGCATTTAAACGTGATCCTCTTGCTTAATGCGCTGCATTTAGCATATTATGTGATCTTAACCCTGCAGCCTTAATCCACATGTGCACGTCCCAAAAACCCTTCACTTCTCGTGGTTAACTAAAATTGTCCACACAATAGAGCGCACATTCTCTTGCATGTCTACCGGGTGTTCATTTCAAACTTTACTGACTTCATTGTTTTGAGATAAAGGATGGTTGAGTTCTAAAAGAAAGGGCATAACGTGGTACATATGTGAAGAGAAGTTGTGAGAAAGTACGACGTTTAATCTCACGAGTGATGCTACGTTAACTATTTAATTAATACATTATAAACCAAATGAACAGCTTCGTTCTGCAGAATAAAGTACAATATACAATCAGAAATGTCAGCCTCTCTTTGCCTAACCAAAGTCCATTCATTCCTACAGGTGTCCCTTTGCACTAGCGATAATAAATACCATGCATAAGGTTTTTGCGGACCTTAGATACCAAACGTACAAAATAAATTGCTAAAGAGGTTTTGGTGGAACACATATTATAGTGCTACTCAAACGGTTACCATGGCGACGTCAAAGAATGCGGTAAGATTCAGATATTCAGTTACGCAGAGATAAGATGTGTCGACCCGCTCGCTGTGGAGAAAACAACGTTGTCGCGTTTTCTGCAAGTTGTCAGCATTGCAAGCATTGACATTTATTTCTTAGAATATTTACCAAGTAACTATAAAATTAGCAAGGTTCTTAAGTGCAACTGCACTATGCTAATAATATCAAAGTATATATTCTACTCACATTACGGTCTGTATTCGCCTTCCTCCTGTCACTGCCACTTTCACTCACGTGTATAACCAACGAAGCATTGTCGTGTGAAATACTCCGCAGCTGAAGTTTTCGTTCTTGAACGAACACATCTTTCCCATACACTCGAATCTATTTGGTACACATTCTCTCAACTCTTTGCACACACTGTCACTTATAGAAGGAGTTACATTCCGCTTTCATACGGCATGTTTAAGGCGTGCCCATATCAACTCAATCGGATTGATACAACAGTGATATGGCGGTAGCCTGAGAACTTCATGACCACGCTCTTTTGCTATTTCGTCTATTACATACACCTTTTGTACATAAGCTTCTCGAATTTTCTCCAAAAGCACGGCTTTTTCAGGAACTGGGTATTTCTAAATTATGTTCCAACATGAATTTAATCATTTCGTCCTTTCTGCTACACATGGTGGGAATTTTTATCTTTAGCCGTGAATGATAACTAGCATTATCTAAGACAGTCACACACTTAGGAGTAATGTTTTCCAAAAGTTTGTTCCTAAACCAAGCTTCAAATATTTCGGCACTCATCTCGTGATGAGAATTGGCCAAGGATTCCCGAATACTTTTGGAGGACAAAAATAAGCAGCCCTCAATCCAACCCTGGCTACCACCTGCATGCAGAATCATTATTCGTTTGCCACGTGACACAGGGGCTGGAAGGCAGCAAGAGCAACTGCCGTCATCCCAACCTTTTCTTACGACATCATGAGTATCGTACCAAGACTCGTCTAAATAAATTACACGATACCCTTCCTGCCTTAAATAGTTTCGCCTGCTCAAGTACTTGTATCTCCATGCCACAATACTTGCTGATTCCATAATCACACGCCTCTTATTTAACGTGCGAAAGCGGAAACCTAACTTCACTAAAAACTGCCTAAGTGAATCCTTATTGTAAGGAATATCGCACACGGTTTGAAGTTTATGCAGCAATTCCAAAACTGTTGGTGATTGTCCTTCTTTATTTAATCTGCACACCTCCATACCAACTATTTCGCAGGTCAAATTATCAACTTTAGTTGCCTGGTGCCCCCCCCCCCTTTTTTGGCGTAATAGGAAGTCTCTGCGCAACTCTACTAACGTATGTCTGCTTATGCCCACTGCTTTAGCAGTTTCAGTAATAGGTCCCTTTCCTATTTTATTGGCTTTCATATACTTAAAAGCATTACATATTGATTGCTGACAGTTCCTAAAGGTAGCTTGCTTCCTTTTATTCTTGCTTCATTTGCTGTCCCACCAGCGACACTAGAAGTAGAAGCAACTTTATTACTAGCACCACTAATATTATCACTACGAGATAAACTGACCGGATTACTGACACTATTTCCACCATCAAAGCTATATACGTCACAAGGTCTTCACATATTTAAGAAAAGCCAGGAAACACCACTTGCACCAATGAAGTTCACAAGAAAATTAACAGAATGAAATGAATGATGAATTAGAGAGAAATTAGCGAAGATATTGCAACTCTGTGTTTTACTTCACGTGGACAGAACATGTATCTGTCATTTGTGATTCCTGCGCATTCATTGGCTGAAGTGCTGCGTTCATTGGTGCTTAGCAGAGGTCCGAGAAACGCGTCAGTAACTATCTCGCCTTTCGGAGAATAATCAGTGCGTTATCTGAGAGGTTTCTTTCAACAAAGATAAATCCATGGAAAGCCTTCCAGCAGCGCTGTAATACCACGATTGTTGCTGGAATGTGGAAGGCTCTCATTTTCTTAGCAAGCGCCTTACTTGCAAGGCAACATCTCCGTTCTGCGAAAATACTAGACGGTTTGATAAATTTTGCCATGTAGCATGTATGGCATACTGAAAATAACACCCAACAGAGGGCAAAACTACCATGAATATTCAAAAGGAAACAAAAATGAAGGAAAACATCTGCATGGCGAAGTGGATTAAAAATGCAACATAAGCCTTCATATTATTGCCAAGGCCTTTCTCTTTCGAAGTTCAGTTTCAAGTTAACTTTTGTGAACACTGCATTATGTAGAAAAGTATCGGTCTTAATTGCAAACTGCAGTCTGTGTGTTAAATGAAGTGTTAAAAGAAAGCAAATGATGTCTCATTATCAGGCAAATTTAAATATGTGAATTGACAGTAGTGTTTCCTTCTGTTTCACGACACATACGTTATATTTCCAGTGCATGAACATGCATATTTCATTCATATGCTAGGGAAATGCAATTTTTATGAGATTGTTTTCATATTTGTGAGTCAAACTAGTCTTCGAATAAACAGCTCATTCATTTCATCTTATTCAGCAGCGAGAGAGAGAGAGAGAGGGAGAGAGAGAGAGACAGACAGACAGAACAATAACTAATAGTGGGGGCTTTGTTGACAGGTAGAATAGGGAAATCTTGAGTTTCTTTGTTTTGTGCAATTGCTAATAATATTCCGGTCAACTGTGGCTTTGACGCTTACAGTGCCCGTATCACCTGCTGATAATATGCTCATTCCGCTGCCGAGTCTATTTACATGAGCTACGCTAATGGTGCTTTGGACAGTTGTGCACGTACTTGCCATGACTGCGCATATACAGAATGTTACACAATTCAACAACAAACATTCAGGCGAACACTTTAACCCATCACTGCCACGGTATGTTTTATCATGCGTTACGCATTTGTTTTTAGTTCATATTAATACAACTAATCCTTGTTTCACATAAACTTGCCCCGTAATTCTTAACAATCACCTCTCATTGGTTGCTGTTGTGGTGCAGACTGTTGTGCGGTAAAAATTGGTTCGTTATTTAACATGGTGATATATCTTTATATGTTGGAAGAGAATTGTTAAATTTATATTTTCGTAACTGTTTGAATTAAATATATTGCGCAACAGAGTTGATTTATCTGAAATGCATGTTAATTCTTAAACGAAGTAAAGAGGAGGTTCCTTTGCTCTCAAGCACATGACACGATAGCACGTGATTTAGCGATGGTGAGGACATATTTGCTTATATGACTTTTATGACTGACCTTGTTTTGAACTGGATTAGTCATATATCGCCATTCGACGGTGTGCTATGCTGAGTTCGAGAGCTAAATTATTTTATTGATCGTTTATTGCGCGTGTACTTATTATATACATAATGGCAGAGTCTACCACCAGTTTTTCGCTGAAGCATCGCAAGGGAAAACCTGTACAAAGCGGCGACAAAAGAATTGTGGTGCATGTGTTTAATGCACTCACAGAGAAGAATCCGTCTTTGTCAGTGAGAGAAGTCGAACAGCTGTGCTCTGAACTTACAGGTGTGTTAGATGAGTAGGAACATCGCGACGTGAAATTGAGACAACAGGAAAACTTACCACTCCAGGGGCGATATTGCTGTGTGGCGATGACGTTATTTAAGGACAATCAGACTGTACCGCGATACAAGTCGCAAAATATACTACCTTGACGAGACTTGGGTAAATGGACATACGACAAGTATGGCGTGACACGACTTTTAAAACTGAAAGACAAGCATTTTTGCAAGGCATGTGTGCCAGTTTTAATATATCCCAGTGGAAAAGGCTGACGGCTTTTCATTATAAACTTGTTTCAGTTTCATTGCTCATTCATTCAGTTTCAACTTGCTCAGTTTCATTATATACTTGCATTTCTGCATGCCTTCATATTCTTATTTGTATGATTTTATCCATCTTCCTGGCAATTATTATGACGTATACTGCAGGTTTAAATATGACGGGAAAGCATGGCTTATGGCCTACTGCACGAAAGCTTTAGCCAATTAGGATGAGGGGAAAGGTAGTTGCACGCGGAGTGATACATGTCTGCGGGGCAAGGTTATATGAAACAGAGATTAGATGGAGTTGTGTAGGTGGCTCTCAGTTGTTTCTGTGGACAATTAGTGGTTGACATAGGGGAAACAAAAGTTCAGTTATAGTGCAGTTAGCCATTTTCCAGTAGTGTTATTCTAAACTGGCAATACAGCTATGACAGGTAAGGATTTGTCCTCTAGTGAAGCTGGTTATATTGTTATAAAGGTTTGGCTATAGTTTTATTATTTGCTAAATATAACAATCGAGCACTACGTTTCTGACTGAAAAATGTTCATCTAGATCAGTTCACATAAACTCGGACAGGGTAAGTTATTTGTATAAGGGATCTTTTCGTATTTTTTCCCTTGCCTGAAAGATATATGTCAGGTAACTCTAAGCCTGGTCTCATTTGAGCATCACTTCATCAATTTCATTTATCGTCCGATATGGCCTGCCTTGGACGACATCAAAATACTGTATGATATAGTATTCATGGGAAAGTATCGCTACTTTTATACCAAATTCATACCTTTATGTATACTAGAATAAAACAACGCCTCTAATTGTTTACAGAGGTCAGTTTAACATATTTATGTGGTGCAATTTATCGTGCGATTAACCAAAGGTTATTATGAGGGCTGTTCAATAAAGAATGATCACTTTTTTTATGACAACGTACGTTTACTTATCCTCTCAACTTTGATGCTCCTTCTGAAAATAGTCTCCCCTGAACGCGATGCACTTGTTCCAGCGTTTCTGCCAGTCTTCAAAGACATGCTGGAAACCATTTTTGAGAGATCCTTCAAGATCGCCTTGGCAGCCTTCACCACTGCTTCTGATGATGGGTAATGCCTCCCACGAAGGCGTTTTTTCAAGTTAGGGAATAGAAAAAAGTCATATGGGGTAAATCCGGATTATAGGGAGGGTGAAGGATGCAAGATATTGGCTATGGATGAGTCGTATTATTTTCTGAACGTACTGCGTTGCACTTTTGTTTTCATTTTCGCCTGCACAAGCTGAAAAATGGCGGATGAACAAAGTCATAAATAAAGCCGTGAGACAAATTTCACATCGATGGACAAAGAATTGTTAATTGAATTGGTGACGAAGTGTAACGATATCGTGGAAAATAAGAGGACGGGTGCGGTGAATGTAAAAGAGAAAGATGTCACGGGGAAAATATTGGAAACGAATTTAATTTAAATGCATATCTCACTACTACAAACACCAAACAGCTTGTCAGTATTACGTAAATTTAAAACGAGGAGCGAAGAAGTGCAAGTGACTTGAACGTTTCAAGACGGGAGGTGGATAGTGAACATAATTCAGTGAATTATAAAATCGCAAGGTTATTAATACTTTGAAGCAAAGGCGAGATCGGCATATTCCTTTCGATGCATGTTCTACCCTCTCTTGTACTGCAACAGTAACCTTCACAGCAACATGTTTTGACAGTCTATACCTCCGAAAAAAAAAAAAAAAATCGGATGGCTCCTAATAATTATTTCTCCTCATTGGGCGTACTCTATTACGAATGCCATTTAGATGGTCTTAAATAAAGCAAATCGACATCAACAGCTGAGTTCATGCTCGCCATCTCGACTATTTACAATTGTTAAGGACTTAACATCAGAAATTAGGCGTGTTAGTTTAATAAGAGATTTAACACTTGTGTTACGCTAATACTTATTGGTGATATGCAATTTTAGTTATAACTATTGCTAAACTCGTGTTAAGTCTTAACATCTGTTGATGAAATCGGGCATTACTCTTAAACATCTCTTGTTGTACGGTACTTATTATTTTGGTATTTACTAATGAATGACAACCTTAAAACTACTAAAGTTGCAAAACAGCTTCTGTATTCCGTGAAAGTGTCTGCTAATTTCAAATGTCATTTAAATCCAACAATAGAACAGAACAATGAACGTGTTCAGATACAAAGGATAGTATCATCCGTTATATTTTCTGGCTGAAAAAAGCAGTGCACATCAGTATTCACGCACCACAAGATGTACACCATCCCTATTGAGATAATGTCCATTTCGATTGAGTAGATGGCGTCATATGCATATAATGGCCTACTGTCTTGGGTATATACAGAATGTTCAGCAATTTCCATTATGAACTCCTATTTGTAAATAGGATTTAGTGCAAGAATCAGGCTCTAGCATTTCCAAAATGTTCAAGGGATGGGATTGTGGAGCTTGGAATGTTTTAAATCTATAGTTTTCGCTCGCAGTTTGTTGAATGTTAATGTTCGGTTTAGGAGTACTGTAATTTAATAATGTTCAAATTATGAAATCCAAATGAGGATTTCTGATCTGTAAAAGCTCGGAAAGGAACTTACTGAAAGAGTTGTCTGGAACTGCAGCCTACTTGTTTATTCTAATTTCATAAAAAGAGGTAATACCCAGCGAAATATATGCCCTGGAAAACCTAGACTAAAACAGTAAAATACCTCAGCGTACTCATGGATCGACGACTCACATGGAAACCGCACATAAGTAAACTCAAACTAGCTCGAGCAGGTCTGGCTAGGCTCTGCGCTCTTCTGAATAAAAATCTTCACTCAAATTAAAAAAAAATGCACACTACACGACTTTATAAAGACCACTCCTAATATATGCATGCCTAGTCTGGGGAGGGACCAGTCATTCCGAAATCAAACGTGTCCATATCCTTACACCTCTTCTTTACAGTTTTTGTACTGCTGACATGCCTGAACTTTCTGTAACAAATACCGCGCTGTTTGCTGACGATACAGTCATCTTTACCTCGCACTTCCCTATTGAAACTGCCGTTCCAGCCCTACAATCTTCCCTGGACATTTTCCTGCACTGGTTATCTCGCTGGCGTATCACACTTAATCCAAGCAAATGTCTTCTTAAGCTTTTCATCTTGCGCAGGCCTGCTGCTCCGGCAAATATACGACTCTAAAACACTGAAGTCCCCTGGTTACCTTCTAATTGTGCAGTCAAATATCTTAGCGTCCATCTTGATCGTCGGCTGACATGGAGTGTATCAAAAGCAAACTAAATCAAGCCCATGCTCGTCATCACAAGTTGTATCCCATCCTCAACCGCAAATCCTCTTTAAGAGTCGAAAGTACGCTGCTACTATACAAGAGTATTCTACGACCACTTCTTCTATATGCCAGTCCTGTATGGGGATGTGCTTCACCTACTCATATTCACCAACTCCAGGTGTTTGAAAACAGAATATTACGCCCCGTGGTACATTCGGAATGCACAGCTGCATAGAGAATTGGACATAGTCAGCATTAATGAGTACATCTCTACAACGAAAAGCAGATTCTTTGCTCACTTTCCTTATGTATCAGGTGCTTTATTCTTCCAACTGGGACGTCGCGTTGATGCTGCACCAAGACTGAAGACACGCTTGCCACAGGACATTTTATTTCTATAATGTTTATTTATTCTGTAATGAAGAAGTTATTTAATTTATATCACACTAATCAGACCTGTTTGCTTGAGGACTCTGACATGAGTATCCTCTTTCCCTGTATACTTTAATCTTATTATGTCTATTATGTATATAGCACCACAATTTGTATAGCACCAACTGTGCTGAGCATTTGAAATAAAAATGCAAAAAAAGAGACATTTCTAAACAAAATATTACGAATCTTAACGAATGCACCATGGTTTGTCGGAAATAGTCAAATACATAGAGAAACTGGTATCAGCACCACTTAAGAGTTCTACAGCAACCTAAAGCACGTCTCAGGAGCCATTCACTATTCCCTTGGCAGAAAATGAAGCTTCGCAACGCGCATCAGGAGTCACCTACCACTGTATCAGCTCTCACAGCAAGATCTGTCGGGTAACTCTAAGCTCTATGGACCCTGGGCTCATGTGAGCATCATTTCACCCGTTCCATTCATCGTCCGATATGACTAAACGTTGGAGGACGTAAAATACAAAAAAAAAAAAAAAACAGCAAGATCTTCTGTAATACTTAAAACAATAATGTACCTACTTATGGGGCTCCCAATGGGCTTTCCTCATTGCATAGTTATTCACTGTATCACGTATGTAAATAATGTCTGTAATAAATGATCTGTAGAGCGCACATGCGCTGATCCATCAATAAATTAGTTTTAAAAAGAGGTAATAGGGTTAGAGAGTAAACATTTCTTTTTTTCGCTAGTTACTCCTTATTTTAGTGAACGCCATCGAGGCAAAAAATGATGTGTAGATTTTTCCCACATATTTTGGGACAATCCTCCAGTGTTTGATGAATATAAAAATGTAAATAGGTTAATTTGAATCTGTGGTATGGTTTACATAGACTAACAGAAGAAATTTACAAAACAGTTCTTATAAACGAAGTAGCACATACTCACGAAAATATAAGAGTAAAAAAAGTTTGGTATAGCTGTTTTGTTAAAAAGAAGGGGAAATTATGAAACTATGTATGAGACAGCAAAAAGGATTAGAGAACTCAAATAGTTGGTGGGCAGAGATAGGAGCAATTATGGCAAAAATAGGAATGGGAGATATATGGAGATTAGAGGAAAGGAATACAAGCGATGTGGGTAAATTAGTAAAATGCAGAATAGAAGATATAGAAAGACAGGAAATATGGGGAAGTCTAAAATATATGAAATCATTACAATTTTACAAGCAAATAAAAAGAAATTAGAGACGAAAAGCATATGTAGATTACTGCAATAGGCAAGAGAGAGAAGGGTTAGCATGGATGAGAACAGGAATAATAGTTCTAAGAGGGATAAGAGGTAGGGAAAAGGGAATTTGTGAATTGTGTGGGGGAAAAGAAAGCATAGAACACTATGTAACAGATTGCGAGGAGGTTGCAATATGGAGAAAAAAGGTTTGGGAAGAAAAATGGGAGAAAATAGAGAAGAGGATAGTAGCTATAAGAATGTTAACGGACAGGGAGGAAAAGGATGTAAGTATTGGTGAGCTCTTGCAGAAAGTAAAAGAAAAATGGGCCAGAAAAGTAAAAAATGTAAGAAAGGAAGAGGAGGGGGAAGAAAGGGACTAATTAAGTAATCATAGAGGTATGGCGGTTAAGAGCTACCTGGCAGAGCAAAAGACCAGGGTGTCATGCAAGCCAAGGTAGCAACAAGGTAAAGACAAGTAAATGTAGCCTGAAGTTGTAAATTGTAAAATGTTGGAATATGCACAATAAATATATCATATCATATAGGTTGGTGTTGTGCAATTAATACCTCCCTCCAACTATTAGTACTACTGCAAAAACATCTCGTAAGAATACACCTGAGTAACCGTTGCATTACCCTTAAAACGCTCTCTGACCTTTAGATTTAAAATGGCGCTATGCTGAATTTAATACATAAAAAGTACATAGATATTCAACGTGCACAAATACGAATCGAAGCATTGAATAACATTTTTTATCAGAGTGTAAATGCACCAAAACTATCCTGTAGCTTATAATTGTAGTAACTTTGCCTAAAACTTCCGAACAAGTTAGTCATTAAACTGCCTATGATTTGCTACTGCTTCTTACTTTAAAAGTCAATAAAATTGTCTTGATATTGTAAATGTAATATTTCAGATAAATATCCAAGTGTGCTGCTTTATTAGGGGAGAGTCGTGCAGTATCGGCCTTTTCGCCTCCACGTGGCAGAGGGTTCCATTAAGCAGAAGCAAGCTTGTACAACCACGTGCGCTATAGTCGGATGTCTTCTTCCTCTCTTCAGTTGTTTGCTCTGAGTGCTTGATGGTGGTTAGTGTAGCTCTTAGCGCACGGAAGATATTCTGAGGCCTATAGCAGCGCTATATTTGAGACTCTGTAAATCAGTGAGCTAAACATTTGTGAGCTGAGCAGAAATAGTGAAAATAAGTTCCCATGCTTTTGTATTCCACTATTGTTCTATATGTGGCAGTGCAATGTATCGCTGACAATCTATATTGTAACTGGAAAGGCAGTGGCCGATACTGCAAGACACTTTCTACAAGCCTTATAATTCTAGCTTTTTTACTTTCGGTGTAATAAAGTACTATAAATAAAAAATAAAAATCATTACATTATACTATCAATAGAACATGTCTTGAGGTAAGAGAATAACATAGTAAGATTCCGATTAAACACCACAGTTACACAAATCCCGCCTCGATAGCGTGGTGGTAGCGTATCTGCCCCACTTTCAAGTGGTCCCGAGTTCGAATCTCGGTCTGGGTGAGTTACCTGAATAAGTTTCTTTTCTGGGGTTTTCCCTTATCCTGATAGACGAATGTCGGGTAACTCTAAGCTCCATGGACCCCGGATTCATTCATTTGAGCATCGTTTCACCCATTTCATTCACCGTCCCATATGACTTAACGTTGGAAGACGTAAACTGCAAAAAAAAAAAAAAAAAAAAAAAAAAAAAAAAAAAAAAAAAAAAAAAAGTTACAGAGTAGTCAAGAAACTTAACCCGGCCGATACTGCACGACCTTTCCCTACTCTTTACGGATAATGGGGCATACATTTATTGTTTATATTCTGGAATGGCACCTGAGTTTATTCCCTTCCAAGGGAGTTAGTTTATAGCTATTTCCACTTTGAAATATAAAATTTGCATATTTTAGGAGTAACAATACCAGTTCGATATATATTGTTACCCAATGGGCAAACTTGCGTTCGGCTACGCGACGGGAAGGCCGGTGGAGGGGGGTGTATGGCATCGGTACCGCGCACTCGCCGGTCAGCTGCCACCTGTGGAGGCGTGACAGAGTGGAGGGAGGGGAAACCACAGGGGTGGCTGAATCTTCGTTTCCCCCTCCTCCTGTCGCCTGAAAGAACGCGAAACCTCCGGAATATTTTTCCCCTTCATGGTAAAGAATTCTCTAGAAACATTTAGCCACCTATAAATAGAGGGACGATGCGACCGAGAGTTCCGTTCTTGGCGAGCAGCCGTGAGGAGCGCTCAGTGAGGTTACGGACCGGAAGACTGCGTACGTGGATCGGAGGAGTTGTGCGCGATTGCGAGTGCAGAGTGGACCGGTGACAGACGAACTGGTGAATTGTAATTGTGTGCACTACGTAATTCTGTGTAATCGGCAAGTGTTCCGACTGTAATTCGGTGGAGATAAAGAACATTTTTGAGTTGAGCAATTGGACTTTTAATTTCACGAACCCACAAAGTCACAATATATTCTCTGGCAACAAGCACGAATACCCGGCATTGTACCAACTCTACAAATGTTTGTTTATTCACACTTATATAAATTAAAGCCATTACAATATTACTGGCTTTCGATTCATTGAGCAAGATCCCCTCATCTGCAAATTGGTAAATATTCCATTAGTATTAAAATGTCTCCAATTTGCCATATTTTTCATCCCCTTACCAACCTTTTGCATAATTGACTAAAAGAATGAAGAGAGCTCATTGTATGCAATTGTTTTTAAGAAAACAAGTGTATTTGTGCTGAATGTACCGCCGAGAATTAAATTCTTTTTCTGTCATAGGTAATTGTATGATACAACCCATATGTTTTTGCCCCTGTCCTTTAGAATATATATGCTAAATTTGGTTGTAATAGGTGCAGGAATCTTAGAGCATACCAGGTATTCACAGTCACCTGTAAATACCTTGGTATTTATATTATTTTCCTAGCTGTTTCCACTCGTAGGATATTGCATATTATAGTATTTTTGTAGCACCCGTTACAGTTATCTTACAATATTTAAGTAGAATAAGTAGCAATCGATTTTCAGGAATGTACTGTTACCTTCATATTAAAAATAGCTTTTAAAAATTCTTGAATTTGCGCAATTTGTCAATGATGGTTACCTCTTTTTCTGGTAGCTTTTTCCCTCAGGTAAGAGGCGGTACCCAGTTACATTAGTTTTTTTTCCTATCCTGAGTACTTACTGATTATTGTAAGCACATTATTCATTGTCTTCATTGTCTGCCTCACGTTCAAGAGCTCCCGAGTTCGAATCTCGGTCAGGGTGAGTTACCTGAGGTGTTTTCCGGGGTTTTCCCTTATCCTGATAGTCGAATGTCGGTCAACTCTAAGCTCTATGGACCCTGGACTCATTTGAGGATCATTTCACCGATTTCACTCATCTTCCGATATGACTTAAAGTTGGAGGACGTAACCTGGAAAAAAAAAAATCATCAAGGCACTAAGCCTCCATTATGAAGGACTGCATACAACTGTTAATCATTCTGCAGACGCGGCCATGTTTCAGTTGTCAAAATAACTGCAAATTGTATTAGTGACTCATTTGAGTTCTCTATTTTCTTGAGTATCACGTAGATAACGAGCTTGCATAAGCAGATAAACATAGCGCTTGAGATAAAAGACTTACCGAAACAAACAAACTGAGGTAAATGGAAATTTCTTGTAATATATTGGTTATTCGGTTCCTTTATTCTTCTGGAAGAGTCTCAAATTACGAATTAGGTATTTAAGGACGTGACGGCTCGTAAAGTGGGTATTAGTTGCAAAGACAAACACATCCTCAGAGCCTTCAACCCTATACAGAGACACCTCCGTCTTACACAACAGTGGTGTCGGCATTGAAGGATGTCCGTAAATCCTTTTACTAAGCGCCACACCCCCACACACTGCCCCAACTTCAGCTTCCGAGGCCGAAGGATAGAGTGGACCAACTCTGTCCGGTACCTAGGAGTTACGTTGGATAAAGGTCTAACCTTTCGCCAGCACATCAGGGACCTAGCGGCAAGGGTACAAGGAGCAATAGCTTCCCTGTATCCAATGCTGGGGTCGAGCTCGATGCCGCTTCGCCTGAGGTTATACCTTTTCCGAGCGCTGGTAATTCCTGTGATGCTATAGGCCTGTGAAATCTGGGGCATGGCCGCAGATACCTGGTTGGCATGGCTTCAAGGTGCACAGAATAGAGAACTACGGTCTATCTACTCTGTGGGCCGCTACTTTCCTACCAGGTTGCTTCATGAAGCCTCAGGTCTTCCATACGTGGAGGACGATATTAGGCGCCGGGCATCAAAATTATACGCCAACTTACCCAATCACAGAAGCGCCTTTGTGAGATCATTGGGAGATTATGACCCCACTAGACGTCGCTCTAGCCCACACCGGGTACCCCGCATGGCTTGCGGGCACCCAAGAAAACCCAGGAGCTAATCCAATCAGCAGCAAAAGCTGAGCTCCACATATTCTCCTAAGCTGTTTGGCATCAAAATTACCAACCCAAATTTCAGAAACAAAACACCAGGGTGCTAGGAATTGCATCCTATCCTCTCATTACAAAGGTACTATTACAGTAGCGTTACAATTTATTTCCAATCTAAAAACCACAAGTCACCCTAAAACATCCCGAACAAACCTTACCTGCGGTTAAACCCAAAAAAGGGTGCGCACGCAGCAAAAACCTTCTGGCTAAATACAGCCAGCCAGCACGACGAGCGACGAGCGAGGGAGCAAAGTGGGTACTTGAAAATCCGACTGAGTGAGCCACGAGAGGTAAGCAGAGAACAGCTGAGAGTGTTGTAGTTGCGTAACAAGAGTGTTGTTGTAAAGAGAGCTGAACTGGACGCAGTTATCATCGACCTTGGAAGATTGTGTTGTTGTGGGATGTAATGTTGTTACGTGGAAATTGAACAATGTATTTCTACGAAAATAAAGAACGCAACTCGGCCGTTTAATTCTACGAACCCACGAACCCACAGTAAATGTAGAGATTGTTCCTTGTCTTTATTATTTTTGAGAAACGATAGGCATATCATTTTGTAACTTGTTTTCTCTTGCTCAGCTCTCTCACTTTTCACTAGGGACGACTATGATTTGTGTATTAAATGTTTATTTAAAATAGATCAGTATCTCATATCTCCAATTCTGGTAAATTTCCTAGCCCAAAAAATGATATTATGACATATCCGCTTACCATCTCATGTCCAATAGTTGGGTTATTCTGCTTGAAGTATTGAAATTAAAGTAAAACTTCGCACGTGAACAGTACATTCTGTCATGCATATTATTAACAATTGTATATGACAGCTCAGTCCAACTCCATACGTGAACACTACCTTCTGTCAGGTATATTGTTAATTCTGTATGACAGCTCGGTCCAACTCCACACGTGAACGCTACACTCTGCTATACATATTGTTAACAGTTCTTTATGACAGCTCTGTGCAGTTGTTTTTCACGTTCATACGACAAAACTTTCCCTTCTCAATTTACAGGTTAAATCATTTCTGCCAAGTTGTTCTCCAAACTTCATCCCAAGTGTTCTTAAGCTGTAAAGAAATATTTTGTTGCTCGGTGTGAGCAAACAGTAGACAAACGTTAAATTAAATACAGAATGTTGGTTTATTTAGTTGTTAATGTTGGTAGCACACACTTGCCAACTATTGATGAACTGCGTAAGATATTATGAATCACATTACGTAACAAAATTTACCCTTTTTTAGTATTTAATGCTTAATTGGGTACTACTCTTTACGAATATGTGAGTGAGTTTTTTCTAATTTTAATATTTTGGCTACAATAATCCATTATTCAAAATTCTTAAAAGCAACAGAATTACGTGTGTATTAAGAGACATAAAGAGAAAACTAACGTACAAAGATGATGATGTTGGTGTTTAAGGGCACTCAACTTCGTGGTCATCAGCGCCCTAAAAAGGCTAAGCATGCTAAAACCTAGATAAATAAGCTAAAAGTCATTCAACATAAACAAAATCGGGATAAAACAGACCACGGCAGCTATATTAAAATCTAAAATTTAATCAGACTTAAAACCACAAATATGTTAAAGCGCCTATACTAAAAGCCACTAAATTCTAAAATAAAACATTTAAAAACAGCTTTAAAACCTTGACCACTGCTCTCTGTTGTCCCCCAGTAGTTCTGTAAGGCTGGCCGACAGATGCAGAGACCTGCGAAGATGTGTGAGATGAAAACACATTAAAACAACATGGCCAACCGAGAGACCTGCATAACAAAGAGGGCTGGTGAGGCAAACACTGAAATAGAACTTAATACCATAAAACCAGCAAAAGATTAAAATGGCTAAACTGCCCAAAGTGTTTGGGCCTAAATTCTAAAACCTACAGCTAAAACAAACGCTAAAACTTTGACCACCGGAGTCTCGTCATCCGCGAGGATCTCCGCCAAGCTGGCCGGCAGCTGGAGAGACCTGCGGAGACGTGCTAAGCTAAAACAATCTAAAATCAAGTGACGTACCGTCAAGTCAGCACCGCACAGCGAGCAAATGGGAGCCGGAGCCCTATTTAATAAAAAGCTATGGCTAAAATAACAATATCCAATGCGCAACCGAGCCAAGGTGACTTCCTCACACCGCGAGAGCCGACAGGAGGTCGCCCAGTTGATCGGAAACTCCTTCACCGAACTAACGTACAGTATGTATGAGTAGAGCCAAACTGAAAAATTCAATGCATAGCCGGGATTTGTTCCACGGATCTCCCGCTCTCCGTGCGGTTGCTCTACTACGCTACTATGGCCAACATGCCGACATGACAAATTCTCCAACTGACTATATTTCCTTGTAGACCACTAGGGGTTCTCATATGCTGTGAGACATACACCTTTTGTAGCGACTTCCATCAATTTACTTGGTTTAAGTATTTTACTTGAGCATTCTATAAAAATACGCCACTGGTCCGTTTCATGAGGAATCGCTGTCTGTTGAAAGATAACATTATCATCGCTGCAAAAACATAGATTCTGAGACACTTCATAGATGCAAAACCTTAATGGCATACTCTATATTTAGTTATTTTGCATCCTTTAGCAAGCAAGTTATTTTAAGACGGGATGCAAGACTTTTGGCCTTTGATTTCGTTAGTTCCAACTACCTTATAAGGTCATCCAGTTTATGTTGACTAAAGAGCATGTGTCATTCTAATATGATGTCCACAAACATACAAAATGTATCTGCATACAACTTACAATATCTGGATACTGACATGTTTAATTTCAAAAAGACAACAGTCAATCAAATTCACAAACAGGAATACTTCATTTCGCAAAATACATCGATATATTTTATATATGTGAATATGATTGTTAAAGATGTTGATTTATAAATTTTACTAATGTAAAACATCTATGTCATCTACCGGTAATTCCTTAAACTACTACAATTGCCTAAGAGCGTTACATTCAAAAATTTTGGTAACATTAGTTAAACATAAAGTATATTTTGAGAAGTATTGACATTTGAAAAAAAACTAATGGTATATTCGTGTTCGACATAATGGTTTTTCTCAAAAACACGAAGACAGGAGCATAAACAACTTTTTGTTATGTAGTTTACCATTAATAATTTGGGATGATAATAATTCTCCTTGAAGTTTCTGCATTATAGCTAGTTAAGTGTGTAAGGTTCTGCAATAACTTTCTGCATAAAGGCGATTATAGTCAGTATTGCCTCTACGGTGCAGAACTCATCTCTGGCAATATGTGTATTCTCTTTAATGAGCATTAAAATATGTTATTCGTCCGGAGTTTAATCGCCTAAGAGAGTGATTGCAATACCAGGGAAATTATATTGATTAATACTTTAGATATTAAAGTGCATAAATTCCTATTCACGTGTTTTCATTTCATTAAGTTTATAGAAACTGGCCTCTCTCTCCCTTTTGTTATTTAAATTAGAATATTATCACCCAGGCACGACCAACTGACGGCTGAGGGCCGGAAATCATTCGCCCACGCCTACCGATTCATCTTGTAGCGCCAACTGAAGGGATCGCAGGCCACTGTGCCGTCTCTTTCCCCTCCCCCTGAGTTCTGGAACATCCAGGATATTTCATCTAACCCGGAACCTTCTAGATTGGCCAGTTGGTCCTATATAAGCGAAGCGTCGGGCTGGAGGAGAGTTCAGTTCTTGGCGAGCAGCCGTGAGGAGCGCCGAGTGACTGGACAGACTGGAAGACGGTGTACGTGTATCAGGGGAGTTGTACGTAACTGTGAGCGTGAAATGGACCTCTGACAGACGAACTGGTGAATTGTAATTTTGTGCGCTAAGTAATTCTATATAATGGGCAAGTGTTTCAACTGTAATTCGATGGAAATAAAGATCATTTTGAGTTTGTGCAATTGGACTTTTAATTTCACGAACCCACAAAGTCACAATATAAAAATATACATTATTTTAGACAAGAAATTCTTTCATCGAAAATAATTGATTTTAAATCAAATACATATGCCGCAATATGGTATCCTCCATGAAACATTATAATATTAATATTGCTGCATGAAGGGTTGTAAGGAGATGAGGGTGTTTCTTTTATCCCTAAATATCAGGGGGAAGGCGTAGCTGAAAGGATAGAGCATCAGAAGGGAGAGGAAATTTGTAGTCAGGTTCTACAACACAGAGACAACTCTAACAGTAGTTTCGAGTTATATTTAGAAAAGTTATGAAAGGTTTATAAATTTGTAAAAAAAAAAAAAAAAAAAAAAAAAAGTGATTGTCTATTTTGGAATTTAAATAAGTAAAATATGGGTAATTTTGTGACTGGCCGTAGTAATAATTGTATGACGTAATGTTGTGACGTCCAATTAAATCGGCCAATGACAAAACTAAGATAGGAGTAACGCTAGTTACGAAAAATCAATAATCTTGATCGAGGTTTTGTAATGGTGAGTGTAATTAATAGTGGAGCAGGATCAAGAACTTTTATGCAATATTTGGAACTGTTTAAATATAACCTGCAAGTGACTGGGAAAGGAAGTTCAAGTAAAATGTAATCCAAATAATACAATTAAATAGTTACAAAATTTGACTTCTCCGAAACTTTATTCCGAACCACGCCTCAAAATTAGATTCTCATGACTCGTATTTAATCAAACACAATCATCAAGAAACAACTCAAAATACAACGAATTAACCCTGTTATATCTGACTTCTCGACTTGGGTCTTCGAAACAGTCAACGTGCATCCAGAAATCCAGCACCAAATTGTGCCCGAGCGTGTGACTGATTAAGATGGAGAGAAATTAACTACGAAAAGAATTCCTGTCCCACAACACAGGTTCTACAAAATGCCAATTTACTATAACCTAGTTATTGTATACAAGACAAGTCACCCCCGAAACTTCGGGGTGGAATGGTGTTGATACATTAATACATCAAAGACCCAGTCGGGCTTACCTTAGAGATGTGTTTGTATAGTGTAGTTGTCACTAGTCGACGGAATGACGAGCCTGAATTTAAGACCAACGTGAACTCCGGAGAAACTAGACTAAGTCCCAAAAAGCATCGCGTGCGTTACCTTTTAATAATTTAAATACAAACCTGCCCAAAACGAGGGCTACTTGTTTACTCAGCTGCCTCTACGTCAGCTAGTTCACTCCAGCTTACTCATGCCGATTGGGCTCTCTGTCTTACCCAATTGCCTTAATTCGTGCATTCCTGAATCACGCCACCCGTGATCATTCGACTTCGGTTAGCCGGAAAAGCTGATTTGGCAGTACAAAGTACGTATCCTCTCCGAAATATACCAGTCATTCAACACGAGTAAATAATGAAATTTTAAATAGCACTAATGCAATATAATTCTTAAATATCGATCGGCCTATATACTGTGACTATGTGGGTTCGTGAAATTATAAGTCCAATTGTACTCAAAATGTTCTTTATTTCTACCGAATTACAGTTGGAATACTTGGCGATTACATAGAATTACGTAGCGCACACAACTAGAATCCACCAGTTCGTCTGTCACAGGTCCACTCCACACTCACAATTACGTACAACTCCTCTGATACACGTACGCAGTCTTCCAGTCCGTTCGCTAGCACTGCGCTCTTCACGGCTGCTCGCAAAGAACTGAACTGAACTCTCCTCCAGCCCAACGCGTCGCTTATATAAGACCAACTGACCAATCTAGAAGGTTCCGAGTTAGATTAAATATCCTGATTGTTTCAGAGGTCAGGGGGAGGGGAAAGAGACGGCTAGTGCCTAGTGACACTTTCCTAACCATCCCCTATGTTAGCGTTACAGGGTAAATGGGTAGGCGTGTCTGAAGGCCTCCTGTCCCCTACCCACCTCCAGTTGGTCATGCCTTCCGATAATTGGGTGACAATACAGAGGCCGACATAACTATTCGAACATAAACATAACTATTACTTGTATTATTTTAAAGCTACAGAATTTAGGCATACGTAAATACAACTGGTATCAAATAAACTTGAGTCTTCCATTAAACACATAAACTCATAAATAGCAACTGAAATTAATTTGAAATAAAGGGAGAAATAAAACAGTTATCTTACATCTGGACATAAGTATTCGAACAGAGAACAGCTAGTATTTAGTTATCATCCCCTTTCTTTGAATTACTGCTGATAATCGTTTGGGCATTGTCTGTATGTGTTGTTTAGTGACTGCAGAGTCCATATTTCTCCACTCTGTTTGAAGAAGTTCTTTCAGATAGTTTCAGATGCTTCTGATGTGATGCTTCCTCACGCGCTCCTCGAGTTCCTTCCAGATGTTCTCTATAGGATTTTAATCTGGAGATTGGGGTGGTGCCTTCAAAGTGTGAGGGGTGTTGTACACGATCTAAAACCTTACAATTTCAGCTTCGGGATATTGTCCTGCTGGAAGTAATAATCATGCCCTAATCCCAGCTTCTCTGTACTCTTTTTAAAATTGTTTTCGAGAATCCTCTTGTACTCAAATTTGTCCATGATCCCATCTATGAACAAATTTCCCCAAAGCCATACCATCACACTACTGTCACCATGTTTCACTGTAGCTACCATATTCTTAGGTTCCCATTATGTATTTGGCAATCTCCACACTTTAAGACGTCCAACACTCTTGTATAAGCAGAATTTGCTCTCATCCGACCAGAGAACCTTATCCCAGAATTCTGTTGGTTTCACCACATGCTGTTAAGCAAATTCTATACGCCTTTTCTTATTCACCTTATTAACATATGGTTTCTTCCTAGGAACGCGGCCATTGTACCCAGTACTATTTAAAACCCGTTCAACTGTTCTGGTGTGAACCACAGTGCCAGAATATTGCTCAAGGCATCCTCTAATCTGAGATGCAGTGATTCTCGGATTCTGCTTCACCATTTTTATTGTTTGTGTTCTGTCTCTGATGGTGAGCTTAGAAGGAGCGCAATTTCCAGGTTTATTTACAACAGTATTTGTCTGTTTGAAGCGTTGAATTATGCATAACACTGTAGTTTTGCTTCTGTTAATGGTTTTTGTAATTTCAGAGAGAGAGATTTGTCTCCTTACCTTTACGTCCCATATTACCTGTGAGTTCCCAATCGGCTGAATAACTTTGAGCAGACTGTCTGGAGGCACAGCATAAACACAACTGCTATGTGGTAGAGACGTGTAGGGTACGTCCAACCACTTTTCTCTGTGTTCGACTGGGTACGTTCGAATACTTATGTCCTCCAATAAGAGGGACAATAAAATAAATACAGTACAAATTGTGTAATAAATACATGCAAAGTGATATTTTAAATATTATTTCCGAGACACAGAAGGTTAATGTTTAAATGTTTAACCATTCAACGCTGTCATATAAATATTACAGTATTCATAGTACGTGCAATGTTTCATGTTATATTATTCGAATACTTTTGTCGGCCTCTGTACGTAACAATGCACCCTATGATAGTGAAATAAACATTAAAGTATGGGTAATAAGTAATGGAGCGGATGTTTTGACACTTTCCCCAGTCTATACCAAGCTCCGCTACTAGAATTTCATAAAAACTAGTGTTTTGATACTCATATTATGATCACATCTACTTCCAAATTACCCATAACTTTAATTTTGAATGGTTAGACAAATTAAGGAAAGCAAAATAAACCTTGAGTAAAAGAAGCACTAAGGAGAATGTAAGCTAGGATGAAGACGAGGGTTAAAGGAAAAGTAACACAACAACAGGAAACAGGACTGACAGAAGCAACGACATTAAAGAAAATAGTGACAATGGAACACCGTAACAATGAGACAAAGGATACGAAACTCGTCGTACTGATACATTACCAGATTCTGAAACAGAAGTTTCAGGACATGGATGTAGTACAGGAAGAAAATCTGTTAGAAACTTCATGAGATATCACAGAACGAGGGAACAAGAAACTAAGATAAAATGATGGAGAAATGAAAAAGAAAGGTGAAATTATACATCGAACCGTAAAAATGTCTATCAATACAAAAAGAAGTTAGTAAGAAAGAGTGACTCTGTGATGACTGGCTTCGAGGGTTAAACAACTTATTACGGCCGGTCAAAAGCAAATCTAAAGGAAACGTTTGCATGCTGAGCATTTAGATAAAGTTTCATAGTACTAAAGAGATAAAAGATTCTGTATCAAATGAATAAAGTCTTCGAAAGTCTCATTTAAGGTTGGTCTAATTTTAGTGCAAGTGGAGTTCTCAAATTTTGCCTCATCTAAAATATATTAGAAAACCAAAACAATATATTACACATGCTATTTTGAAAATAGAGTAAAATTACATGTTAGATTTTCTTTTATGTTTTCAAATTGGTACATATAGTAAGTATAATAATTGATAAACGATTTTAGTGTCGATGTGGAAGTATGCTATAATAGATGGCTTCGTCCATCTATTGTAGCTTACTTTTATATTGCTTCTTTTATACATTTTAGATTGAGGTAAACGTTTGATAAATATTTTATTACATATTTCGTTAAAGATACAAAATGGATAACACAGTCAGATGCTCATATGGTGGTTTTATACTGCCATACTAATTTCATGACATTACGATAGACAACTGAATTGCAATAATTGGCAAGTACTGAATAATTCAAACAAATCTTAAATGACCGGTGCTACAGAAAAGGTAATTTTGAATAAAGAGTGTGCTTTAAGATATCCGTTTTCATTTTTGGTCTGTCAGGATTTTCCAATACTATAAAATTGTTCCAAATATTTGCCTATAAATCCCTTAAATATGTGTCATTTTATTCAAAATAGTTTGAGACAATCGTAAAAAATAGAGTGATATTGCAAGTTTTCCTGCTTAGTGTAGAAAACGCGTCAAAGACGCATTTGTGGCGAAAACTCCACATTGAATTTTTGGGTGGATTGCGATACCTTTTTTACTAAAGACACGTATATAGTAGAGAAAGTATACAGTAAAGCTGGTTCCGGTAACGAGAAATTCATTCCATATGCTCGCTTTTAGAATTCCAATTCTGCCGCCGATCATCGTCAACTTTTTTTTTTAAATTTTTTATTGATCAATCAGCAGTACAATGCTTTACAGATCGGAGTGAAAAGAAGGTAACAGCACAGTACATTAAAGAACAATAACACTCAGGGGTAGTCTAACGGGCCGCCACCTAACTACATTAAGTTAGAACTCCAATAATATGTCACTATTGAAGATGTAAGACATACATCAAGCACTAGAATCACTGGAATCACATGTATCACTCAGAAGCAGGTCTTGCGGTAGTCTTCTCTTCAAGCGTGAGGGCTGGCGCGTGCGGACGCCGATGTTATAACGCACAGCTCCTGGAACTTCTTGCAGCGTGGAAATGAACGAAGGGCGATCCTGCGAATGTAGTCGTGAAGAGGTAACAGTCCCAGTTCGTGATGGAGCTTCTGATTACGGATGAACCATGGAGTCATCATAAACTGTCGAGGACCGATAGAGTTATGATTTCATAAAAAAATTATATGCCAAGCACACTAAGTGCTCTTCGTCAACAAACCTTTCCAATGCAACTAGGGGATATTTTGGTTAAACAACGTTGGCGTACTGTCAATACGGAATAAAGGGAAATACAAGAGCCGTTGGTACAAAAATTAGAACAGCTGATTTAGTCAAAATTGTAGATAGACACATCCTCAATTAGATTAGAATAGATTAGTTTAGATTATTTTGCGTTCAGTGGGTTCACTTGTGGCCACAAAAGACTGTGGACATTGAAAATGTTCGGATGTATACAGTCATTAGCATATATACTAGAAAATGTAACATCAGATACACGTTATTTACAGCAATATTACAAGGAATACGGAAAACAAAACAGGGATAATTACATATGATACAAAATCAAACTCTCTTTTCGGCCTGCCTCGGTAGCAGCCAGGGCTAGTTACCTGGATAAGGTTTTCCCTTATCCTGATAGACAAATATCGGGTAACTCTCAGCTCCCTGGACCCCGGACTCATTTGAGCATCATTTCACCCATTTCATTCATCGTCCGATATGACTTAACGATAGAGAAGCATTTCAAAAGCATCGAAATTATCAGGCTTTCCTTTAAGATTATTAGGAAGAGCGCCAAATATTTTGATGGTTTCATAATGCACAACTTTC
The DNA here is from genome assembly GCA_030765055.1 of Mantis religiosa. Classification (NCBI taxonomy): domain Eukaryota; kingdom Metazoa; phylum Arthropoda; class Insecta; order Mantodea; family Mantidae; genus Mantis; species Mantis religiosa. The sequence continues at coordinate 45,701,891 of CM060954.1, forward strand.
TGGAAGCAAGAAAGTTTAGCACTGGTATAATGAATATTACACTTTTGTCTAATGTTTAGTCTGTGAATATCATTATTTCTTATAAATGAGTCCTGATTTCCAGCACAGAATTTTAGAATCGAGAATATGCACAGTAAACCCTGCCTAAAACGGACCCCTTATTTGCTGAAAACCTAGAAAAACGGAAAATAAAATTCGGATTTGGAGTTATTTCCCATGTGAAATTATACTCTTTTATTTTATTTATTTTTACGTCCTCCAACTTTGCCTTATCGGACGGAGAATGAAATGGGTGAAATCATGCTCAAATGTGTCCAGGGTCCATGGAGCTTAGAGCTACCCGTAATTCGTCTTTTAGGATAAGGGAAACCCCGGAATAAACCTTATCCAGGTAACTCACCCTGACCGAGATTTGAACTTGGGACCTCTTGAACGTGAGGCAGACATGCTAACATCTACGCTATCGAGGCGGGCAGGAACCATTTGGGTAAATAATCTGATTAAAGCAGATTACTTTATGTGTAATGGGTTGAAACAATGCTATTATAAAAGTGTAATAATTTTGAGAGCGACTGTACCTGCACCGAAGTTCCATGAAGCAATAAAGTGAATCCTTCGAGATAAAGGAGTTAAAAGGATTTAGCTCTCTCAACTCTCTTCCAACACACACGGTAAGGGTACAGCTGTTTTGTAATGTGTTCATTCTAAGCATCATTCTTACAAGTGATTAAGTACGAGTGGAAGAAAACTGTAAACTTTGGCGATTTTTAAAAACACAGCTTGTTATGAACACAACTCCTGTAAATTGAGTTTTAAACATAAGACATTATCCCTGAAGGACAAAATTAATGTTATTGAACACGAAAAGAATAAACGTCCAGCTAAAGTATTAACTGTGTTGTTTAAAGTGTGAAAAACTAAGATTTAAGTGATTCTGAAAAAAAAATACAAATTAAAAACGAGTGGTTAAAAGGAACTGCAGGGCATGTAAAACACATCACAAAATCTACAGAGTATGACGACCTAAATTGTGCTGTGTTCGAATGGCTTCTTAGTGCGCACGGTAAAGGAATCCCCATTTCTGGACCAGTGTTTCAGACTCAAGCTTTTGAGACACCAAAAAATTAGGCAAAGACTGTATGCCTCTGTATGCCTCCAGAATTTCAGACCTCACGTTGCTTTGAATGCTGTGCATGGTGAAGCAAATTATGCTGATATGCCGACAGTTGCAGTTTGAAAAGGGAAAATTGAAAACACAGAAACTAGCGATAAGCTACAATTATTATATGCAAGTTGAAAATACAGTATATAATACATATCAGCTTGTTATTATTTACACTTCATTCTATATTGTTTCTTCACTGTAAACCTGTGCGACTATTTCGCAATTTGTGACTTTGTGGGTTCGTGAAATAACAAGACGAGGTTACAAAACACAAAAACTACACTTTATTTTTCTCGCAATACACCGTTCACCATTACATTTTGCTAGCTAACCTGAAACTGTTTATTTTTTCCAACTCTACACTCAACTGTCTCGCTTCCGGTAACGATCGGTCCCGAAGTTTCCCGAATCTCTACCGGCCATCATTTTTCATCGGCTTCGCGAGTCTACCGCCAGGGTGACACTGCTCCCTCCTCAAGGCTGGTCGTCCCGAACAGCGCCTTCGTAGCGGGCCAGGCGATCCAGGTGTACCACCAACATCTTTCCTCGGGGCACCTTCTGGATGCGGTAGACCACGTCGTTAATCCTCTTCACCACACGGTACGGTCCTTGCCATGACTGCTGAAGCTTCGGGCAACGTCCCTTGGTCCGGGTCGGGCGGTACAACCAGACCAGGTCACCTTGCTGGAACCCTTGGCTGTTGGCTTGCCTGTCGTATCGGGTTTTCATGCGGTCGCTCGTCTTCTGGATGTTCTGGCGAGCCACCTCGTGCATGTCGTGGAGGTGGTCCACCAGGTTCTCCACATCCCTCAAGAGTGGCCCCAAGTCTGCGTCCGCCAGCTGCTCCCTCCTCAGGCCTGGGCTATCCCAGCCATCCGCAGGCACTGCCGTGACTACTCGAACTGCTGCAGCACGCTTCTTCCCCTTCACTCTTGTGCATTGGCCGCACTCTTCTGGACAGGGTCTTCGGGACATAGCGTCCGCGTTACCGTGACTCTTCCCTCTGCGATGTTCCGAGGTGAAGTCGTACTCCTGCTGCCTCTGGACCCCACCTGCTGTCTGGCCTTCCGGTCGCGCCGTCACTATCACTTCGCTCCTCGCGGGGACAACCACGTCTTCGCTCAAGACGACCCTGCCAATTCCAGCGCGCTCTTCTGGTTGACGGAGTATAACCTCTTCTCCGTTGAGCCTCAGGACCTTCCTGCCGACGTCGACCGTCGCCTCATGGCTCCTGAGGGCATCCAGTCCCAGAATCACCTCCTCAGCCACCTTCGCGGCGAACACCCACAGACGCATGGCACTCTGTCCCAAGTTCAGATACAGCAGGGTCTCCTTCTCCACAGGCATGGTGTCGCCCGATGCTGTCACAAGCTCGTATGGTCGGCTCGGCTTCCTCGTCGGCAAACCCTTCGCCACGTCAGGTCTGATGATGGTCACGGCCGCCCCGGTGTCCACCAGCACGCGGCACGGCTTTCCTCTTACCCAACCGTCCGCGATGAGGTTGTCATCCATCCGCTGGCTGACGGCGCGGATTGTCATTCGAGGGGATGATGGTAATGGCGCCGACGTGCCCCTCTCCACGCCGGGCCTTACTCGTTCTTCCGGCCGCTCTTCCTGATGTGGGCAGTCTCTCTGCAGGTGCCCGGGCTGTCCACACCCCCAACATAGGCCACTAGGTGTTTGCCGGCGTCCCACAGCTGGTCTTCTGTCTCCGCTTAGCGGACACTCCTCGCTCTCGACGTCGGAATAGATGCTACCTGGGCCGCCTCCATACTTAATGCCGCTGTCAGCGCCTCGTGGATGGTTTTATAATCGCCTAACATTAGGCGCTGACGAATCTCCGTGTCCCGTACCCCGTCGACAAAGTTGTAGGCGGCTTCCCGGGATACGAACTCCAGTGGCAGCTCAACCAAGGCCTTGCTAGCTAGCTGCTCAATCGCTATGGCTAACTCCTGCAGCGTCTCCCCCGGCTGCTGTGACCTTGCCTTTAGTTGGCTGCGGTACGCGGCGGCTAAGCGGTGGTTCCCGAAACGATTCTCCAGGGCCTCCCAGATGTCCTTGGGCGCCGCCGTTGTCTGCACCGCGTTTAGGACTTCCGTGGCCCGTCCCTGGAGGCTGGCTATTAACTGTGTGGCCTCCTCCTCAGGTGACCATCTGTTGTGCCTGGCCACTGTGTCGAACTGGCGGTGGAAGACTTCAAACGTTGACGCTCCGTCATACTTGGGAGGTTTGACGCGCGCAGATGTTGTGTCGCGTCCCGGCGCGTCGGCCTTCAAATCCATCAGCTTCCTGCCGACGACGTCCTCCACCATGGCGTTCAGGGACTTGACGCTGCAGTCGGCCTTTCCCTCCAGGTTGTTTACGCGGTTCGCGAGGTCTTCGACGTCTTCAATCATGGCGTTCAGGGACTTGACGTCATTGTCCGCCTTTTCCTCTAGATCATTGAAGCGGTTCGCCATGTCCTCGACGCACTCGTCCACTTGGCCCATCCGCTTGCCCAGCTCCGTCACGTTATCCCTCACGCCGGCCAACTGTTCCTCAAATTTGGCGGCGAGGACCTCGTTTGCCTCCTTCATTGCCGTGGTCAGTTCGGCGATTTTTGCGGTCATTGTCGTGGCCAAGCTTTTGTTTGCCGCTTCTGTTTTTGTTGTTAACTCGTTCATCTTCGCGTCCATTTTCTCGGTGATGTTGTCATTCGCCGTCTTCATTTCCGATGTCAGTTCGGCCTTCATTTCCATCATCTTCTCCAAAATCTTTTCCAATGCCGCGTCCATGGTTGTAATGTTCGGTGATGTTGTTATCCCACTTCTGACACCAATGTGACTTTGTGGGTTCGTGAAATAACAAGACGAGGTTACAAAACACAAAAACTACACTTTATTTTCCTCACAATACACCGTTCACCATTACATTTTGATAGCTAACATGAAACTGTTTATTTTTTCCAAATCTACACTCAACTGTCTCGCTTCCGGTAACGATCGGTCCCGAAGTTTCCCGAATCTCTACCGGCCATCATTTTTCATCGGCTTCGCGAGTCTACCGCCAGGGTGACAGTATCCAAACATAAACATCTGTAAGATGGAAACCCGTGTAAACGGAAAACAAGTGCCGGAACGATTGCTATTTGCTTTATAGAGATTTTACTGAATGTGTAAGGAAGGGTTAATATCTTCAAAGTTCTAAAGAGATTTTTACAGCAGCCGCTACTATGGGTGATACAGTTCGATCCATATAAATCTGAACCATTTCAATGGGTCATAACTTTTGAACCAATATTAGGACACATGTGCAACTTTAAGAGAATATAATACACAATTGGGAGATTACATTACACTATTTACATCTCAGATAAAATGTTGGAAGTGTCTTCCAGCAGCATGTATACATGTTTGTACTCGTCTCACCAAATTCTTCGAAGTTTAACGGAGAGTATCCTCGCCAATATTACTAATTTCAGTTCGAATGGATTCCTTGAGAACATTAATTGTCCGTGGCCTATTCTTGTACACTCTATTTTTTAGATACCCCCACAAGAAAAAAAAAACGCTGAGGTTAGGTCAGGGGATCTGGGGACCACAGACCTTTTGTGATTATTCGATTATCAAACAAGCTGGCTACAAGTTCTATGGTGTCATTAGATGTATGGCACGTTGCTTCATCTTGCTGGAAATAACCTTCTCTTAATTCGATATCATCTCCATAAAGCTTCAGAGAATATGGTAAGACGAGTTCAAAAATGTATAGATGCTGGTGGAGGACACTTCCAACATTTTCTCTGAAATGTAAATAGCGTAATATAATCTGCTAATTGTGTATTATATTCTCCCAAAGCTGCACCTGTGTCCCATTATTGGTTCAAAACTTATGGCTAATTGAATTGGTTCAGGTTTATATGGATCGCTCTATAGTAATGATTCTTATAAGATTCTCTTACATAGAAAATATTTTCTTTACTTTCTACTGAGTTGCCCCAAAATAATATTTTATAATCCATGATAAAGTTGGAGTATGTATAGTATACTAAATTAAATGTATAAATAGAACATGCATTAACCAGCTCTTTGATAATATAACAGGCAGACCTGAATTTAATCTGTTTCATATAACCTTGCCCCGCTGACATGCATCACTCCGCGTGCAACTACAGTTCGGCCGTTCTATCTCCGGCTCTGACATTTCTCGAGAGGGGGAAGCAGGCTGTTGCCAGTTCTTTAGCGGGAATTTCAAGCAGAGGAACAATGCGTATTTTAAATATTTCATGTATTTGCATATTTCACGAACCAGTAGCCATATTATTATAATAGCGATAATAATAGGACTTACGAACACTAAACATCGGAATTCACGCACGCAAAATATACCAAAAAAAGTTCAGCAGCGCAAGCCGCTATTAGGCCACGTGGCTCAAACAAATTGAAGCTGGCAACACGGTGTTGGGTTCGGGAGCCACGCCTACCAGCGACAATGCTGATTGGCGCTAGCAGACAGTTTTAACTTCCTGACCACAACACCGGATGTAGAGACTCCCAGTATCACCAACAGATGCAGTTAGTGTGTGTGTGAAAGGTGTGAATGAAATATTCGAATAGAGTGGTATTGTAATAAATATCTTGCATTATGATGAAATTGTAAATTGTATTTCAGAGTTTTAAAGCTAATATAGTCCTATATTTTCATTCTAAAGATAATTTTGAGGATATGTTTTCAATTGCTCATTACTGTATGTTGGTACTATTAGCTTTCCCCTTCCACCTTTTACAGTCGCAAAACGTCAGAGCCGGAGATACAACGGCCGGACAGTACTTTCCCTTACCCTAATTGACTAATGTTTTCGCGCCATAGGTCATAGGCGGTGCTTTCTAGTCACACTTAAAACTGCAGTAAACGCCATAATAATTGCCAGGAAGATATATAAAATAATACAAATAAGAGAATGAAAGCTTGCAAAAATAATGAAGTTTATAATAAAACTCAACAAGTTGAAACTGAATGAATGAGCAATGAAACTGAAACAAGTTTATAATGAGAGGTCTTCGGCCTTTTCCACTGGGATTTTTTAAACCAGCACACATACCTTGCAAAAATGCTTGACTTTCAGTCTTAAAAGTCGAGTCACGCCATACTTGTCGTGTGTCCTTCATTCACCCAAGTCTCGTCAAGGTAGCATATTTAGCGATTTGTATCCCGGTACAATCTGATTGTCCTTAAATAACGTCTTCGCCACACAACAATATCGCCCCTGGAGTAATAAGTTTACCTGTTGTCTCAATTTCATGTCGCGATGTTCCTACGCGTCTAACACTCACACCTGTAAGTTCAGAGCACAACTGTTCGTCTTCTCTCACTGACAAAGACGGATTCTTCTCTGTGAGTGCATTTAACACATTCACCACAATTCTGTTTTCGCCGCTTTGTAAAGGTTTACCCTTGCGATGCTTCAGCGAAAAACTGGCCTTAGACTCTGTCATTATACATCTAATAAGCACACGCGCAATAAACGATCAATAAAATAATTTAGCTCTCGCACTCGGCACAACACACCTTCGAATGGCGATATATGACTAAACCAGTTCTAAACAAGATCAGTGATAAAAGTCATATAAACAAATATGTCATCACTACCGCTAAATCACGTGCTATCGTGCTATGTGCTTGAGAGCAAAGGAACCTCCTCTTTACTTCGTTTAAGAATTAACATGCATTTCAGATCAATCAACTCTGTTGCGTAATATATTTAATTAAAACGGTTACGAAAAATATAAATTTGACCATTCTCTTCCAACATGTAAAGATATACCACCATGTTAAATAACGAACTAATTTTTACCGCACAACAATGTATACTACAATAGCAGCGAATGAGAGCAGGCTAGGTTACGTGACCGTTAAGAGATACGGGGCAAGCTTATGTGAAACAAGGATTAGATAAGATATATTTTATGTGTTTATAAAACGCTACAGATAAACACGTCATAGATAGCGCACTTTAGTATAGTTGGATAGACACATGGTACGCAATATGCAACCATCTAATGCTGCGCCAGAGTTTCTTCCTCAGGGCGACTGAGGAAGTGAGTGGGTAAGAGGATCATAAGAGGTCATGTATCCTCCCAAGACCTTCATTTATTTATACCAGCTAAATATTTCACATCGCTTGAAGCGAATGCTAACTATAGCTTAAATCCTTCCAGGCGAATTTAATGGCTAATTTAATTTTAGAGTATTATTAGCAATTTTAATAACAGCCTTTAACAAGCCACGTGTTTAACATGACTCCGCTACACTCCTACTCACGGTGATTTATTCGAGCGGCACAGCAAGATATTGCAAGTAAATCAAAATTAACATTATTTTCCATTACCTAAGAAAAGCACTGTTGAATATTGGAACAAAACGTATAACCCTTTTAACTGATATTAACGTTATACATCCTATAGAAAACATAGTCTGACATTGTAATGAAAAATTTACTGACCATCGATTAGTATTAAATAATATTTATTTTTCACCCTTTACTAAATCTGTCAAATTTCCAACAATTACATTTCAATAAAGATCACTTAGAAGGCATCTGAAAGTGATATTTGGCATCCTCGTATCCTAGGAATAATGAATGCGCAGAAAATATTAGCTTACTGCAGTGATGGACTATTATGTGTATCAAATGTGAAGGTGTTTGTCCTTGAGCGCTACTAGGTGAGCAACCAATCAGAGTACTGCGGTGTTGTCGTATTGCATTCCTCCTAAGTGTTATGCGACGAGCGCCAAAGTAATCAATCTCTAATAAATACTATTCGCGCTAAGACAGATTTTGCAAAAACTGATCCAAGAAGAAAGAGAGAGTAATGTATTTAAACATAACCGCAAAAACCCATACTTTTAGCTCAGTTTCCCTAATACGAATAAATAAAGTAAATTTTATTATATTTTAACAAAGCACTGCGACGTAAGCACTGTAATGAACATCATTATTGGTTTAAACGTATATCTGCAATTCCTCAGAACTGAAACGTAAACAGTTGACATGACGTGATAAAGGAAATATGTACTTTGAATAAGCCAAGATGTTTGTTAAATTTGATGAGAGGAAACGATATACTCCTTGCTAGTCTGGCAGAACGTGTCTGGTCACATTATACCTTTGTTTATTAATAGTTCGTAACCTCTATTTACTGTGGAGTTCAAAGCAGCATTATTCAGTTACTCTTTCATGAAAAAGTGTATCTGTTAGATCAATGAGACGCGATCCACCTTCCTCCCCTTACTACTGCTAGAACAATCCAATAAAGTTAATGTGGGCTCAAATTATGTTGCAAACAGAAATAATATTTTTAAACTGACTGACGTTGAACGACTTGTTCACGAAGAAATTGACAAGGAACACAACAAGACAGGGAAAACTGCGTGAGACATAAGATAAACTACAAGAAGACGACTTTTGGAAAGAAATAGCACGTAACGAGATTTTGGAACCTATCATCATAAATTTGCAGTACTCAGACTTGAAGACAATGACAATGACGAATCATCTGTTAACGTAAGTAACATTCACAGCTATACGAATGCACCTCTGGTATTTTCATTGGGTTAGAAAAATAAGTAATTCATAAACTATAATTAATTTTAAACTAAACATTTAAAACATTTGCGTAATATACGAAGTCCAAGATAAGTCATTACATTGTTGAGACTAAAAGTAGTGTACATGATGTTTTAATGTGCAAAGAGGTAATTCATATTTATGCACTAAAGACCGCTAGCAATTTTTTATTTACATATCAACGAAGTTCCTTTAAATTGCGTCCTAAAATGCTGCAATTAATATATGGAGTTTTTTTTCTTTTTTTGGGTACTTAATCTGTAACTGATGAACTCACAATAAAGGTTCTTTAGTTAAAAGGTGCTTAACATTCAGTAAGTCTACGTAAATAATTATGCCACTTCTTCCTCGAAATGAAATGAAATTTGTAGTGTTTATGTGGTGACACTGATGATACATAACATGAAGATGGATTACCGGTGTAATCAGATGGCGGGGGAAACCGGAGATCCCGGAGAAAACCCCCCAGCACCGTGTTGTCCATCGCAAATCTCACTTTGCGGTCACCTGGGATCAAACCCAGACGGCCTTGGTAAGAGGCAAGCGGTCTAACTACTCAGCCAGGGCACCGCCGCTCCTTCCTCGATTAGTTGTTGAACATAACCTCACATCAGAAACTCTCCTGAAGAAATTCCTTCAAAGATCATTCTTTTTTTCTATCCTTTGGTTTCTGCTTGTCTTTTTAAACACTATTAATACCTATAGAATACAGCACTTTGCAGGTAACATAGAATTAATAGGTAAGAATTCTGTATTTCTTAACATCTAGGCGGGCCCAAATGACCTCGCTGTCGACGAGCCCTAAAACACCGCACGCTCAACCCCTAACATATAGGTCAGATTTTTATTGACCTTCTTTAACAATTTTCTTAAGGATTAATATAAGTATAAATTATTCCTGAGAAGAAAGATGTAAAATAAATATTTTCAATAATGGCTTCTTTTTTTTTTTTTTTTTAAACTGGAGAATCTGCATCTCGCTGTGGCGAAATTTGTAAAAGAAATTTTACTGATTTGGTGCATGATGTTTTAAATGTAAAATTGTGCACCACGTTGCGGCGACTGTAAAATGATTTTACAATTTGAAGTTTGGTTATGTAATTTTATGAAGTTCCACGTTGCTGCAACAGCCAATGCATGGAGATGGTTTCTCAGCCTGGCCTAGGACGGATATCTTTATTTTATCAATTAAAATGAAATAATTATTCAATTTTTTGCATTATATATTCTAATTTTTAATTCTGTTTGAAGATTAACAAAATGTATCGTAACATAGATTGATAAATAACTTCATACATCCCTCTCCTTTACGATATTTAACTAAACAATTTTTTTATAACTTTTCACACTAAAACCTGAAATCGTGTTCCCTGAAGTCTGTCTTCTCTAGCGTTTACACTTAGAATAATTTACCTCCGACTTCTGCGACATTAAGCTTACAATGGTACTTTACATTTTGCAAAAATAAGGTTATTGATTTTGCCGTCACTATAGTAACTAAAAGTTTCATATTCGCCACGTCATTCATGGCGACCAATAAAACATTCTATTTATTGAATTAAGTTTACAATTTCTTTCTAAAAATTTAATTTAGACAATTTAACATGTCAACATTATTCCAAATAATTTTAAACACCTGACACTATCGTTATAACAAATTAAGATTGTTGATTCTTTTCCATTAATAACGCACTCTGTCACGTGTATTTCTTTCACACATTAATTAATCTCGTTCACTCCACAAACATTTAGAATAATTCATAGTGATTTCTTTTTAAATATTTTTAAGTAAATTTAGAAGAACAAATATAAAAATAGTAATAGTAATATTTTGGGGGCTGGAATTAAGAAAAACTGATTGTTACCGGAATTAAAGGATGCAATATCGTAATGGATTTCAAAGAAATTTTTTATCTTTGTTACACCACGTGCAGGGGCAGTTGGTTGAGTTGTGTAACAAAAGACACGGGAGAAAGAGGTTTAATAGCAAGAATCCTAAATGAATAATACTTGACTTCGTTTGAAAAGGTATTCTTCGGACTCTTAATAATGGCATGACCGAGACTAATATTCACAATGGGCAAAATACTCACAAAAGAGTTTTAGGATGAATAAAGGGCTTCAAGAAGTGAAAGTGATACACACACGCAGCCGTGCCCATTGAGGACAGACAGTCCGCGGCTGGCGGCCGATTCAGGCGGTTATCTGTTTCGGTCTTGGTCAAAGGAGACCAGAAGCGATGAGAGAAGATATTTGTCGGTTCATATGTACGTGAAAAATGAATTAAGTTTTATCGAGTAATAAGCTTTTTATTTACGGCCATTCTGAACAGTGGAATATCGATAATCTTTTCGAGTTTGATGTTATGATAAAAAGAAGCAGTCATTAAATCAGTTTGAAACGGACATTCCAGTATCATTAGAACTATACTTACTCACACATATCCACGCATACGTCAAGAGTAACCTCATTGCTGTACCCTGCGCTACCCATCCTTTTATTTCCACATCATGATATAAAGAGAAAACTTTATGACGAGATAATTTAATTCATATATGATGATATTAAATGTCTTTCTGCTTGTTCTACTGAAGCTATAGTTTTCATTTCTAACGACATTCTGACTAAACCTAAAAGTAATCTTGACGTGCTGTCATTTGCTCATCCAATGCAATCTGAGATAAACTTGTCAGTAATAAATTTATTAGTCCATCTGTAATTTATCAATATCCAAACGCCCTATTTCCTATCGAAACTATAAAAGGGATGTACTTAGTGAAACCCCGAATTCTATGACTTATGCCTCCTGTAAACGTAAGCTTCTTTTCAGGAACTGAAGCCGCTGTCATTATGATCCTTTCGTCAAAGTAATGTGTAACTGTGAAGCCTTGCAAATCGCTTTACAATTAGAACAATGTGATATTATAACAGTCAGACGTTTGAGAAAGACTTTACGACATAAATAATATGAGGCTTTGTATTCCTATTCACATAAAGGAAAACGGGTGTAACTGTGTATATGTGTGTGAGACCTAAGCATTTGTGAATGGAGAGAAGTACTTAAATTGAATGAAATGGCAACTTCAGTTAGCAGTATTCCGGGATGATTATCAAGTACTAACCTGTGCATATATTGCAGTGAGGCAAAAAATCCTTTCCATGTGCTTAGAAGAGGTCTTTGAGGAGAACTTAGAATTAAGAGGCACTCAGCTTAAAATCCATCTTGGGGAAACACACAACTTGAAACTGAAATGGAAGTTCACTGTCTAGCTAATGGTGGTAGAACTCGTCCCATTGACATTATTGTATAAACAAAAGAAAGTCAGAAGCAGAAATGATGGACCCAACCATCCGTTTTGAGAGGAATAAAGATCAACCTCAAATACTCCATCTAGAGAAGCTGGAATACACACACACACATACACACACACGCACACGCACACGCACACGCACACACACACACACACACTAGTATATACATATATATTTTTTAATTCCGATAAATGCTTACAATATATTTTCAGAATGCAGACAGAAATATCAAATTAAAACATGAATTTAAATAAGGTAACTGTACCCCATATGGCCTGCTCCTCAATATTACCTAGTAGCTATTTCTTCGTAACTATGATGGTAATCTGCTAGATGGCTGCTCATTCACGTTTGGTAAGCTATTTGAATTATCTCTGTGTTACATCCAGTGTGCAGTGACTAACAGCCGTTTCACAGTTGAGATTCGTTTGTTTGCCGCACCAGTGTTATTATGTTATGCAGGTAAGCTTGTTGTGTTACTGATACATCAGAATTTTTCTACAAACGTGTTACCATGTCAGTTACTTCATGCAACTATCCGGAATTTTATGAATGCAACAACCTTTGTGTAGCTATATGTGTGAAATGAGTTGCTTGTAATGTGGATCCAACATGGCCTATTAGGTCATACTGAGTATACATTTTAGCCATAGCAGGCCATATTGGGTATAGACTTCTGTAGTAATGATTTCAAATCACGATAAGATACGCGGTCGATGGAGCCTAGATGACCTAACAAAAGCTGTGGAAGCCATCAGTAAGACAAAAATGTCGGACTATCAAGCAGAAAAAGAATTTGCTATTCTACGAAGAACTTTCCGTAGGTATTTCAAATCTGGATGTAAAATCAAAGCAAAATTGGGGAAAAGTTTACTTTGAAGAACAAACTGGTAAACTCTCTGCACGTATAATGAGGTTGGCAGAAGTGGGATATCCAATAACAACTAACATTTTAAGATTATGTGTCTACAGATACTGCAAGAAAAATAATATTACTCATAACTTTTCTGATGTTAAGCAGATTGCAAGCTGCAAGTGGGCAAGGAAACTTATATCAGAAAATCCCAAACTCTTAATCCAGCTAGGACACAGAAGTTAAACAAAGTAGTTGTTCACGACCATTTTCAAAAGTTTAAAGCTCTTCTTGAAGAAATTGGTATTTTTGGAAATCCTGAAGGGCTTTTTAACATTGGATGAGAAAGGTTGCAGAATGAATTTACACAAAGAACCATGGGTACTCGCAAAAGAGGATGCACGCAGAGTACACATAATTGGCAATGCACATAGAGAAAATGTAACAGTTGTCTCTTGTGCAATTGCAACAGAAGCAGCTATTCAAAAAGTCCTTAAAATATTTGTCACATAGGGAATCTCAGTATATAATGAAGAACGAATTTCTGTAGTTCCTAAGTGGAGCATAGGGCCTTCTGAACCGCGCAAACCCTAGGCCCGCAGGCAGTGGGTTAAGTATCAGAAGTGTGTCTATCAGAGATTCCAGGATGAGGGATCAGCCCATAGCCAGAGGTGAAAGTTCAGGTTATATTATCTGGTAATGATAAACATAATGCACACTCTAAATCACATTTCCTTAGTTTCATTAGTCTCCATTATTTTAAATAAGCCATATTGGGAATACAGTGCACTCAATATGCCCAAAACTAATCTTTGTGTATATTTGTTATTGTGGCTTGTGTAATCATTTTAGTTGTTCCTCTTCATAATATTACATGTCCACTTTGATGAGCTTTATATTGTAAGCAAACGCAATAATTTATTGCCACTCACAAAAATGTAAAAAAAGTAATTATTCTTAGGTAGGCCATATGGGGTACAGTTACCTTACGATTACACGGAACATTATAAACAATTGCAAAGCTCTCTTTGGAAATCGGAGCTATGGTTTTAGTAAGAGTGAATTATCGGTCAAGAGGCACTTTACTTTTACAACCTATTATCATACTTTAATATTTATAGAACTGTAATAATTTATTATATAAATATTTGTTATTGTAGTACTCACTTCCAAAGTTATGTTTACAGCCACTAAAGGTAGATATCTATTGATTGTGTGCCACTAGAGCAGCTCCTATATAAGAAAGGCTAATAAATAAAATATAACTAAATAATACTTGCATTTGTATCCCAAAAAGCAGACCGGACTTCATAAACAAAAATGTCCACACAGAAATTATAACTGGAACTATCATTAAGACCTGAAGCTTTCCTAGTGACGAATATGCTCAAGTTGTTCTCGGGAAGCAAGTCAGGGGAAAAGACGATTAGAATGTGCATCTCTCCCATCATCAGAATATTGTCACGGCAACAGGCATAAAAGTTTCGGCACAAATAAGAAGACAGTCGGTGGATAAAGTTTCATGGTAATATTGAGCTTTGCTAAGCAGTTGCTCAACTGCCAGGCGAACTCCTGCAGCGTCTCCCCTGGCTGCTGTGATCTTGCCTTTAGCTGGCTGCGGTGCGCTGCGCCTAAGCGGTGGTTTCAAAAACGATTTTCCAGGGCCTCCCAGATATCCTTGGGCGCCGCCGTTGTCTGTACCGCGTTCAGGACTTCCGTGGCCCGTCCCTGGAGGCTGGCTATTAACTGTGTGGCCGCTTCCTCTGGTTACCATTTGTTGTGCTTGGCCACTGCGTCAAAACAGGCGGTGGAAGCCTTTGAAAGTTGTCGCGCCGTCGTATTTAGGCGGTTTGACGCGCGCAGATGTTGTATCGCGTCACGGCGCGTCGGCCTTCAAGTCCTTTAACCTCCTGCCGATGATATCCTCTACCATGGCGTTCAGGAACTTTGTGTTGCTGTCGGCCTTTCCCTCCAGGTTGTTCACGCGGTTCGTAAGGTCTTCGAAGTCTTCCACCATGGCGTTCAGGGACTTGGCGTTATTGTCGGCCTTTTCCTCTAAATCATTAACGCGCTCATCTACTTGACCCATCCGCTTGCCCAGCTCCACGACGTCATCCCTCACGCCGGCCAAATGTTCCTCAAATTTGGCGGGGAGAACCTCGTTCGCCACCTTCATTTCCGTGGCAGACTGTCATTCGCTGCTCTCATTCTGTGGTTAATTCAGCCTTCATTGCAGTCAGATTGTCATTTGTCGTCTCCAACTTTGCGGCCAGGTCGCTATTTGCCACCTCCGTCTTTGCTGTTAATTCGGCCTTCATTTCTTCTATTTTCTGTAGAATCTTTTCTAAGGCGGCCTCCATGGTGGTAATATCCCGCTTCCTGACACCAGTTGTGACATTGTGGGTTCGTAGAATTAAAAGGCCGAGTTGCAGAAATTAAAAATCTCCTTCATTTTCCTAGAAATACTCGGTGACAGTGACAGCAGATTAGCTCTCGTTACAATAACCCTTCCAGCTGTCTCTCGTTCACAACTCTGTTTAACAACTCAGTGTTTTACAAATTACTAACTTTGCGAGGCGTCACGTCCTACCTAATTCGTAATTCTAGATTGTTCTAAAATAAACCAGAGCCCAAACAATCTCTATCAGTCCAGAAATTTCCGGAAGAATAAAGAAACCAAATATTCTATCACATTCCAGAAGCGTAACTTAATCTATGCCGGCAAGTCCTTTACCTCAGTTATCTTTGCCCGCCGGCGTTTGTTTATAATAGCCGCGCTATCATTATCTGCTTAGCAAGGCTCATTATTACCGTGAAACTTTATCCGCCGATTGTTTTCTTATTTGTGCCAAAACTTTTATGCATGTTGCCGTGAAAAAATTTATTTTTAATGGTCTTTACACCTGGCTTCCTTCCCGAGAGCAACTAGAGCATGGAATTATAAGTGTTGTGTTTAATTTTGCATTTTAAAATAGCTTTACCAAATTACAAAATGAATAATATCAGAGAGGCGAGCTGACTATATATTGTTTATTTTAATGATAACTACACTGTAAGCATACTACAGGTTTTTTTGTTTCTTTTCTTTTTTTTCCCCTTTTCAGAAAGAATTATTTCTTAGTCCCTCCAACCTTTTCTAATAAATTATTTGTTAAATTTAATACTGTCTTAAACTTCAGAACAATAATTGATTATAAGTACGATATATGAAACAGTCTGCAAATTCTTTACAGATTCATTAGCGACCTACTTCTCTCAATAATAACCACTGAACTTTAATAGGAAAGAAAGTCTTGTCCATCATTAAGTTACGGGTCGTAATTGTAAAGTTGAAGACTTTTAAACATTTTGGTACGTCTGTCTTCTGAATGACAGCTTATAGATGTTAACTGTATATTCAAAATGATCTTAACTCAAAATAGACCCACAAGTAAATGCAAAAACCGATTTATCCCGTTTTCTAGATTTTGAATCGCTGTTTAAACACTAGAAGCCGAGTTAAATTAGTTGATTTGATTACCACATTTGAAGCACAAATCTTGTCAGAACAAATGCATATATGTAAACAGCACCATTTGGAATTTAAAAAAATGGAAACAGATGGTGGCTTGGCCATAATGTGTGCATGAATGCACGTCACCAGTGAGCCTCAAAAAATGTGACCAGGTCTACGTGTGAAGGCCCACATGACGCCACCCATGATAAAGGGCTTTTTAGTGCCAAGAAAACATGTTCACCATGAATTCACAACCCATCATATAAAAATAATCACTAACAAAGCGAATGCATGTTTAAATCGGTTTTACTTGTGATTTGGGATTAAGTTTTGGAATGTGCTTCATGTTTTGTGTTGTACGTACAGTTTTATACTCCATGTAAATCCATACTTTTAATATGTTATATATGTTTCATATATAATACACGTCTTTTGAGTATTAGCTGTATTGCACCATGCTCCATTACTTAAGTAACATTACATGGATTTAAAGAGTAGAGCCAGACTGAAAAATTCAATGCCATAGCCGGGATTTGAACCACGGATTTTCTGGTCTCCGTCTAGCCACTCTAACCCATTGAGCTACTAAGGCCAACGTGCCAACATTACATTAAATTCTCCAACTGACTCGTGTTTTCCCCGGTAAACCACTATGAGTTCTCATAAACACATGAGACAACTACCTTGAAGGCGACTTACTATGCTGTAAGTACTTTAAGGCCCGGGCTTTATAGTTCGGACCACTATTAGGTACAATTAATGGAAATTGATTGTTCTTTCACACTAGCCGTGTGTAGGACACACTATGAAGGAGTAGAGCCAGACTGAAAAATTCAATGCCATAGCCGGGATTTGAACAATGGATCTTCTGCTCTCCGTCCAGCCGCTCTAACCCATTGAGCTACTATGGCCAACGTGCCAGCGTGACATTAAATTCTCCAACTGACTCGTGTGACTATAAAGCCCAGGCCTTAAAGTACTTACAGCATAGTAAGTCGCCATTAAGGTAGTTGTCTCATGTGTTTATGAGAAGTCCTAGTGGTTTACCGGGAAAAGCACGAGTCAGTTGGAGAATATAATGTCATTTTGGCACGTTGGTCATAGTAGCTCAATGGGTTAGAGCGGCTGGACGGAGACCAGAAGATCCGTGGTTCAAATCCTGGCTATGGCATTGAATTCTTCACTCTTTCATAGTGCGTCCTACACACGGCTAGTGTGAAAGAACAATTAATTTCCATTACACGAATTATTTAACTTTGTTTATGTGCAATGCACATATAAGTTACATATTTACAAGTTATGTTTCTGTATTAACCATAGTCATTCAAAGTCTATTTTATTAACAAATCTAACCTGCGGTTTCAAGTGCTGTTTTATTATATCACTGTGGTTTATAGACTACTTATTTCCTCTTTTAGTTTCAACTCTGAAGTCACTGCACTCTGGGTATCATTTGGAGAATTGCCGTAGAAGGCGACAAACCGTCTGATCTCCACTATTGCAAGTGTAGACTGGATTGTGCAATATTTTGAATCTGTAGTGATACGTCCTCAGTTTTCCATGTCCACTTCATATTGTTGTGAAGGTTTGTGTTATTGGAATATTAAGCTTCGGTCTGTTCTGTACCCATGGGAAAGAGCTTGTTTTTATTTCTCCTTTTGTGTGATTGTGCACTGCTGTTGCAACCTTTTTATACCTTTTTTTCTCTCGTCTTCTGTTATAGGCTCTTCAGTATCTTGTATATGATTCGTGCATATTATTTTCGTTGTTTGTTTGGCAAATTGTCCAGCTGGTCTATGCCTACACGAGCTTTAATACTTTTACAATGGATCAACCAGTTTCAATCAAGGAGAATTTTCGCTGTTTGCCGGATCTCTTCTATAATGTGTCCATGACTATTGTCACGGCAACGGACATAAAAATTTCGGCGCAAATAGATAACAAATGGTGGATAACGTTTCACGGTAATAAAGAACTTGCATAAGCAGTTTACGATCGCGCGGCTAGTGTACACAAAGGAACTGATGGGCGGCTAGCGTTCACAAAGCGCCGACAATAAGCGGTAGCGCCGATAAACAAGAGACGGATCACAGAGGTGAAAGACTTGCCGGCTCAGATAGGGTTTCACGTTTCTGGAAGGTGACAGAATATTCGGATTACGTCATTAGATGCCTTGTTTATTCCAGAAAAATCTAATGATTAACAGAACAGTCTGGAATTTATGAATGGGTGTATAAAAAGAAGCCATGGCTAGTGATGTGTCAGTTGTGTGTAACGAGAGTGTAGTTGTAACACGAGAGTCAGCTGTGGAATGTTGTAAACTGAACGCTGTTTGTTATTGTTATCGACCTTGGAAGACTCTCTATATGTGATGTAATGTTGTTACGTGAGAGTTGAACAACATAGATATAGAAATAAAGAACATTTAGAATTTTGGCAAATTGGACTTTTAATTCTACGAACCCACAAAGTAACACTATCATGATTATCCAGTAAGTCTATTGTTACTTTGCTTTCTGTATAAATAGCCAGTGTTCTTTCACAATTTCTGGGTCTCTCATTTTGATTACTGTCTTTGGAGATTGAATTATTCCAATTTCTTTAGCTTGATTATTTGAGCAGTTGTCGTGCAGTTTATAATACTTTATCTGGGAAGTCACTTTCTTATTTGTGAACATTACTGCTTCTCCAGCCCTTCCTTATATATAATACACGTATTTTTAAATTTAAATTTTAAAATTAATATTGACAACACAGTGAATTTCTTACAATGAAGACACTGCTGTAGAGGTTCCCGTAGGGGAGGCGATCGTCCCCTTCAGCTGCCGAGGTGCGGGAGCTGCGTACTCTTAACACTCGTGGTACCTTTGATGTTACTAGGGGAACCTCAGGCCGAACTGCCGAGTCCTTCCCGTAGGGGAGTTGTTCGGATTGGGTTGAACTCGAGCGGGCAGTGTGCTCCCCGACACCCACGGGGAATTGGGTACCTCTGGCCAGGCTACGGCCGCCCGGAGAGGGTAGAGGGCTGCCTCATAAGTCCCGCGTACAGATGTCTTATTTTATCTTGACAGGAATCCTGCGCGGTAGGGATGGGTAGCAACTGTGTTGGGAATAGTGCACCTATCGCCACAATGTGTCACACGCGTAAGAATACGAGAGGGGAGGGTGGTGCATAAGGTGTATAAAAACAAATTTCATTCTCTAAGCCAGTTTTGCAGCTCTTATAAACTAAGTTGTAATTCTTACTATGGTAGTAATCTCCACGCTTTTGTTGGATCTTAAATAGTACATAGACATTTGGAACAAAACCCTGTTCTCCTCCAGCAGGCATGATAAACAACTGTCGGCCTTTCAATATCGCTGCAGAGTCCCTGTAATGAATTTCACTCCAGGCATATGGTCTAGTATATGCTGCATTTATATAAGTTTCATCCATATAAACTATATAAACTTCACTTCGATATCTCCGAATATTTCGTAAATACTTAACCTTTTTGCACGTATGGTGCGATGTTCGATTAAAATTTGTCTGTCACGCTTAGTGTTTTTTTTTTTTTCAAATAATCCTAGCTTCCCAAGAACTCTTCTTAATGTTCAGACACTGCCTTGGAAGTGAGTAGAATTTTTAGCTTCATAAGCACTTTCTTCAAAGTTGGTCTTTGTTTTTCTGTGCTTTATAAATTATTCATATTTCGCCTAACTACTTCTGAATTAAAACATCCAAATTAGATTTTGTGCATGTTCTTAATCTTTGTTTACTGGGCTTAGAGAAGGATGTTGTTGCACTAGCACCAATGGCTTTTCTTTCCTTAATAACTCTCCTAAACTGCTTTCAGACACAACTGTTGCCTCAGATACCCTTCCCCAGATTTTATAGCTGACCCAGACCATTGTTCCTTTTTTATAAATCTATGGATATCTGTTACTACTTCTCGTGTTTTTAAATGTAGCACTTTATTTCCTAATGTGATGCTAGGAGGCGTCATTTATAAATGTTCTCTTGGAACCAGGAGACACGCACATTTTGAAACAAGCTGTAGTGTTACCGAGTAGCTCTGCACGTGCTTAGTTGCTCGCAACTGGTACGCAACTGACCTGCCCTCCCCTCCAGTTGCAACCGTTCTGAGGTGGACTCGTCCAGATACCACTGCGCATCGCTCTGCACTTTTCAAGATAAAAAAATACATCTGTACTAGCCTGCAGATCTAGTAGAAGGTGTGTTAGATCACCAGGCGGCCCCACCGAGGTTTTTCGGTAGTCTACCCTGCGGGTTTGACGCGCGTAAGTGGCGTATCCACTTCCATCCCGTCTTGACGTTGTGGTCAGTGGGGGTGGGGGCTTTTTAGATTCAAGGTATTGCCCTATGGAAAGAGCCCTGGAGTATCCATCGCTCCCGGTTAGGAAGAGGCCTGGATCCTTGGTACTACGGGTCCAGGACTAATGGGAATAGAACCGCTGCACTTAATTTATTTTAACACCTGTGTAGGTCTAGGGTGAACCTGGTCCTGCTATTTAAATTATGCAAGAAAATTAAGTGGTAAATTGTGCAGCTTTTTGGAGAGAAATCCTAAGATTAACATTTGGTGTTCTGCATATAAGTATCAAGTTGAAAGTGTAGTCTTTACTGAAGAAGTTTCCCAATATTTCGCCCAGCTAACTTTATAGTCATGTATTAGAACCTTTTCAGTATATTAACTTGTGTTTGCAGACAAAAGTCATAAAATTACACCCAAGAATATGGAGAAAGTGAACGCTGCACTCTCCAACTAAGATTACGACGGGAATGTGTCTAACCAATTATGTACGAGTACACTTTAAGCACCAAAAAGTGTAAGCGTCAAATTAACAATTTTAGTCCTATGTTTGGTGCATATTTTTGGAATTATAGTATATTATTTATTTCTCATCTTTCTTCTACATACAATTTCATTGATACATTGACGTTTGTAACATTTCTTTCACACAATAACAAA
The DNA here is from genome assembly GCA_030765055.1 of Mantis religiosa. Taxonomy (NCBI): domain Eukaryota; kingdom Metazoa; phylum Arthropoda; class Insecta; order Mantodea; family Mantidae; genus Mantis; species Mantis religiosa. The sequence continues at coordinate 45,723,293 of CM060954.1, forward strand.
ATGACTTATTCACATCTAAACACACCCTTCCTACCTACTTGCCTCGAGTCTCGGTCTCAATACACATAACCCCTGGTTTTCCGTGTATTGATGACGCTCCTCTCCCTTATATCCCTCGTTCTAGTTTTCCAGCCCTTAATTGTTATTTATTCTTCAACAATCTTAACCATTTCTCTCTAACTTTCCCCAGATATTCACCCATATTTCTTACATTCTTTTCTCCTTTTAACAATAACATTTTCTTTACTATTAATACCTCCCACCCTCCCTAAAACTGTCCCACTTTTGTTGCCAAATTTCTTCCTTCCATATCTTTGTTTGTTTGCAATAAAGTATACTATGACAATCTGTATCCTCTTCTCCACGCATTGGGCATTTCCCTGAATCCTTTTCTAATCTAACACCTTTCAAATTTCTAACTCCTTTCCTTGGCCAAGCAAATCCTTCTCGCCCTGACTATTACACACATCTATGTACTTCTCCCTCCCCCACACTGTCTATATTTCCATGTATCTCCTCATTGATCTCTTCTCCCTTACACTGGTAAATATAACTTGGCTATGTAAATCTTCCAGCCTTAATTCTACCTCTTTCCAAAAGCCCCTATAATAATACTCCTCGTTTCTCCAAATATGTCCCATACCTATCTGTTCCATCAGTTCCGTTACTTTTTGCACCCAAGACTCTCCCCATTTACTTCTCATCCGCAAAAGAAAACATTCCTTGACAATATTGCTTTCCTCCAAATTGGCAACTCTGTATAGATATTTCCATGCCCTTGAGACAATTTTAAACCTTGTTGAATGTCTTCCCAACTCCAATTGTGCTGCCCCATTGGGTGAAGCTACCGGTAAGCCCAAAATATATTTACAGAAAGATCTGTTAATAACATCCACCTCTTCCTATGTTTCATCCACTCCCCATATCTCTGCCCCATGCAACATCTTATTTTCTACTATGGCAGTATAGATCCTTTCCAGCCATTTGACATTAATGTCAGGTAATTTCCTTAAACATGCTCTTACAACACTCATGGCCATTTTACCTTTTGCTAGAACCAATTTTTTCTGGTCAGTCCATTTACCATCATAGCTCAATCTTATCCCCAAATAATCAAATCTCTTTACGACCTCTATTTATCTCCCATTTGTGTCCCATTTTTCATCTTTACACAATCTATAAGCTTTCTTAAAAACAATGATCTTCGTTTTCATTTTGTTAAATCTCATTTAGAATTATAGAGACTATTTTAAAAATATTCAGAGTATAAATACATTCATATTTTAGATAATTTTAGTAAATATAAATCAGAACAAAATGTCTTCACGTTACGAAACAGTTAAACGGTAACTAAGAATTACTGTTTTGATCAAAGGAAACTTCAACTCTCTTCTCCTGCCTGTGAATGTTACGTAAAGTGTCATTCTATTTTCAAGTCCATTGTTCGCATCCAAACAAAATAATAACGTATAATATTTTCTTATTTGTTCCCATGCGAGTTTTCTGCTTTTTTGCTCCAGCACAAAAGTGACAAAGTCAGAGGAACAATAGAATGCTGGCTCTGATGGAGTGTCGCGAAGTTAATGGTATTGATGGGTATGGAAGGAGAAAGGGAGGAACGTGACATCATCACTTTGAGAGCTAGAGACCGATAGTGACTTTAGGAAAGGCAGTATTTTAGCGCACACCAGTGATTTTGACCGACCCTTCTCATCATCGCTTTGTCCTCTCAGTCTGGTAAACCGTCATGGTCGTCAGCTGCTATAGAATGACAAATGAAAATTACTTGGCTACAATTAATATAAAAGAGGCTTTAAAAATAAATTATTTAGCATTTAGAATATATGGGATTTTGTAGCACAATGCACTTATATTTATGGCATGATGAGGTTTAAAAGCAGACTATAAATAACACTATCATAATGAGAAGAAGAGTGTAAATTATAAAATATGGAATGTAACACTTGAAACTTCCACAGTGAGCGTTATTAATCAAAGCTCTACCCGCATAGAATTAGCAATTTACGAGGGCTGTTCAATATAGAAAGATCACAAACTTTTTTTGACAACGTCCTCATAATTTTGATGGTTCTTCTCCAAATATTCTCCCCTGAATGCGATACACTTCTCCTAGCGTTTCTCATAGTCTTCAAAAACATGCTGGGAACCACTTTTTAAGAGATCCTTCAAAATCGCCTCCGCAGCCTTCACCACTGCTTTTAATGATGGATAATGCCTCCCACGAAAGCGTTTCTTCAAGTAAGGGAATAGAAAAAGTCACATGGGGCTAAATCCGGACTATAGGAACTGTGAGGGATGCACTTCACGTTGATTTTTGCAATATATTCATCAACAACATTGGCAATATGCGGCCGCGCATTATCTTGGTGCAACATCCATTCTGCTTCACGGAAATGTGGTCTTTTGCACCTGATATAGACCTGCAATGTTTTCAGGATATCTCTGTAGTATTGTCCAGTTACTGATGTGTGTGCAGGTACAACATGCTGATAAACCATTCCATGAATATCAAAGAATGAGATGACCATAACTTTCCCAGCAGATGCAGCCACTTTTGCTTTTTTGAGGGTTGGTGATAAACGAGATTTCCACACTGAGCTTTGGTGTTTGCTCTCAGGATCAAAATGATGTAGCTAAGTTTCATCAGCACAGATTACGTTTGAAAGAAACTCCGCATCTTACACTAACATCAACTTTAACTGTACGTTATCTCCATTGCAGCGGTAGGCGATACTGAACATGCCTGATTCCTACAGACGGGAACCAGGAGTACCAACAATGAAACCACTTTGGCGTGTTTGTTTCACATTAAGCTAACAGAATATAAGTTTGAATTTTAGTAAGAAAAATTATGACCATAAAAATTATGATCATTCTTTATTAAACAGCCCTCTTATATGAGGAATAAAATAAAAAATTAGTATGCCTGGAAGGGGTTTAAAATCAAAGTACAGAAGAACATATACCGGCGTCGTCCTTAGTTTTTATGACGATGTAAACAAAGCGGGAAAATACATTGCTCTGCCTGCGAATGTGATTGGAGGGAATATTCGCTCTGTTTTATACCCACGTGGTAAACATGCTTGCTCTCAACGAACTTGCATGCAAAGTTTTGTTTTGCTGTTTTGGATGTTTGAGTAGCTTATGCAATGGAACTTTTAACATTAAATACAAGGTATGTGTACTGTACAATATATGTTGCCTTTTGTACGTTAACAAGTAACTGAATGCTTACAACAATTACTCAAATATTAGATTTCTTTACAAAACTCCTCCCCCCCCATTTACAAATTAAAACTAAGTCACGGGTATTTCTGTAGAATAGCAGTGCAAAGTAACTGCGTGTAGCCACTTTGGCAATGACTTGAAAGTTCCACTGGCATACAACTGATATAGGTTTAGTGCGATCCATATAAATCTGAACCATTTCAATAGGCCATAACTTCTGAACCAATAATAGGACACACGTGATACTTTGGGAGAATATAATACATAATTGGGAGATTACATTACACTATTTACATCTCAGAGAAAATGTTGGAAATGTCCTCCACTAGCATCTATACATTTTTGCACTCGTCTCACCATATTCTCTGAAGTTTTACGGAGAGTATCCTCGCCAATATCACTTATTTGGTTTCGAATGGACTCCTTGAGAACATCTATTATCCGTGGCATATTCTTGTACACTCTAATTTTAGATACCCCCACAAGAAAAAATCTGGTGTGGTTAGGCCACAGACCTTTTGAGTTTATCCAATTATCAAATAAACTGGTTAGAAGTTCCATGGTGTCATTAGATGTATGGCACGTTGCTCCATCTTGCTGGAAATAACCTTCTTTCAATTTTATATCGTCCAGATGCTCCACAAAAGTCTTGAAGATACTTATATAAACTTGAAGCTATTATTATTATTATTATTATTATTATTATTATTATTATTATTATTATTATTATTATTATTATTATTATTATTATTATTATTATTATTATTATTATTATTATTATTATTATTATTATTATTATTATTATTATTATTATTATTATTATTATTATTATTATTATTATTATTATTATTATTATTATTATTATTATTATTATTATTATTATTATTATTATTATTATTATTATTATTATTATTATTATTATTATTATTATTATTATTATTATTATTATTATTATTATTATTATTATTATTATTATTATTATTATTATTATTATTATTATTATTATTATTATTATTATTATTATTATTATTATTATTATTATTATTATTATTATTATTATTATTATTATTGGCGAAGAAATAGTTCCACTTTTACGCGACAGTTTGAAACAAATAGTGTTTAGCTCAGGGTTAAGCAATGAGGTTAATCACAGGGTATGCTTGGACATGTGTGAGAAAGATGGTTTTATTGACACTGAAATGTCCGTTTCAAACTGATTTATTGACTGCTTCTTTTATACGAGCATCAAACTTGAAGTTGCCGACCAGGGGTTACCAATATCTCTGTTAGAGTTATTGAAGGCGGAATGTTTATTACTCGATAAACTTTATTCGTTCCTCACGTATATATGAACCGACAAGTATCTTCTTTCATTTTTGGTATGCCTGGCCCAAGACAGAACAAGAGGACTGCCCTAATCGCCCTCACGCCTCGGACTGTTTCAATGGCTTGCCCGCCACGAAGTGTTGTAATCGGCCTGTCGCCGAAGACTGTTGTCCACAGCTGCGCGTGTGGGTGTATGTCACTTTCACTTTCTGAAAGCCCTCTTCATTCAACCAAAGATTCCCTTTGACCATTTTGTCATTGTCCTTATTATTAGGGACCGAAGAATACCTCATTGAAAGTCAAGTGCTACCCTTTAGTAATCTGCTAAGGACACTGTTTCTTACGTTTGTTTTGTTAAAACAACTTATTCACCCAAACTGCTATTTGACTCAACTGCCCTTGCACGTGTTATAACAAAGAACCAACATTCCTTAGAAATCCATCATGATTCTTTATACATTGCAATTCTTAATTTCGGTATCACACCACAAAAAATCAGGTGTGGTTAGGCCACAGACCTTTTGAATTTGTTCAATTATCAAATAAACTGGTTTCAAGTTCCATGATGTATGGCACGTTGCTCCATCTTGCTGGAAATAACCTTCTCTCAATTTGATATGTCCAGCTGCTCCACAAAAGTCCTGAAGATACTTATATAAACTTCATTGCCTACAACCGTATCAAAGAAAATGGGACCAATGACCCTGGAAGCTGACACCGCGCTTAGCATATGCTAACCTTTTCGTCAATTCTCCCAGAACCACTGAGGTCATTAAAACAAAGTTCTACATTATTCGAGCTTTCAAAGGGAAATTATGGCCTATTGAAATGGTTCAGATTTATATTGATCGCAATGTAAATTAGGTAACTAACTGGAAATCCTTAAGTGACTTCCACTTCCGAATTATCCTTTGACAATTCCTACACCACATATCTTCACGCTCAACATTTTTTTTTTTTTTTTTTTTCAATTTCTGTTCACACATTCAAAACCTATGTTGCGAAGAATGGTGTAAAGTTCCTTTTTGTAAAGCTCGGTAATTCGGAGTTATTGTTTACTGCCTGAAGCACTTTTGTAATTACTGGTGGCTTCTTTATTTCAAAGAAGATATGCATCTTGCACGAGCAGCACCTTTAACAAATTCATTACATTCACCTTCCACAACTGACTTGTTTTTCGATGTTTTCTTGGGATAGAAAGACAGTCCGTTTTCACAACTTCGCTTTGAACTGCATTAATACGCACTTGGCACTGAAACACCGGTTTATTCTCCCGATAAATTAATTCCTCCAGTGTTACTGTCGGGGATTTTTCACATAACTTGCAAAATACGTTCATATAATTCGTTTTTCACCACTTTTTAACGAATTCCCTCTGTGATGTTTACATATTGCATGAAGACAGCTATGCTGTAGCTTTTCTGTGTATACTAATATATAACTTCCCATTTTTCTTGTTCCTTTCCCCTTCTTTTTCGTTTTGAAGATACAACATATATTTTCGTCTACATTCAGCTGCACCATAATTTATTGATTTTTCGCGTTCAATGATGTTATGCGACACGTGGCTATTCTCATTCTTATTTTTCCATATTGGTCTTATCCGTTGCCTGCTCGTGTTTCTTATATTCTCCCTGTTTGCATTTGTGTTTCTCTGAGCGATTGACTTTACACCTTAGGTAACTTCCTGGGCTGGCCTTTGGTGGTTTCTAATCAGGTTTTCTGCCCTAGGAAGATTGCGCAATTTCGATTAATGTTACACGTAATACTTAGCTTGAAGCTGGAAGATTTTCTTCAAAATCTTTGTGATGCATCCTCGAACACTCACACATACCGTGCCATATGTACTACATGCCGTAGTAGTTTCATTGTTGGTACTCCTGGTTCCCACCTATGACAACCAGGTAAGTTCAGATATGTTCAGTATCGCCTACCGCTGCAATGGAGGTAACATGCAGTTAAAGTTGATGATAGAGAAAGATCCGGAGTTTCATTCAAACGTAATCACTGCTGATGAAAATTGGTTACATCATTTTGATCCTGAGAGTAAACAGCAAAGCTCAGTGTCGAAATCTCCTTCATCACCAACCCCCAAAAAGCAAAAGTTGTTGCTTCTGCTGGGAAAGTTATGGCCATCTCATTCTTTGTTATTCATGGAATGGTTTATCAGCATATTGTACCTGCACACACATCAGTAACTGGACAATACTACAGGGATGTCCCGAAAACACTGCAAGTCCATATCAGGCGAAAAAGACCACATTTCCGTGAAGTAGGCTGGACAATGCACCACGATAATGCGCGGCCGCATATTGCCAATGTTGTTGCTGAATATCTTGCAAAAATCAACGTGAAGTGCATCCCTCGCCCTCCCTATAGTCCGGATTTAGCCCCATGTAACTTTTTTCTATTACCTAACTTGAAGAAACGCCTTCGTGGGAGGCATTATGCATTATCAGAAGCAGCGGTGAAGGCTGCGGAGGCGATTTTGAAGGATCTCTCAGAAAATGGTTTCCAGCATGTCTTTAAATACTGGCAGAAACGCTTGAACAAGTGCATCGCATTCAGGGGAGACTGTTTTGAGAGGACCATCAAAATTATGAGGATGAGTAAAGGTAAGTTGTCAAAAAAAATGTGATCATTCTTTATTGCCCTCGTATATACGTGAACCTTTCTCTGAACATTCTTTGGGATCAGAGGGCTTCAAAACTTATATCTTTGGTGAAATATATACATGGAATGTTTGTCTGGAGTGCCAACTTTATATAGTCGAAGACAAAGTAAAAATATGCTTCATTGTTGGAAGCCAATAATCGTGCCTGTTAAATATGACAGACTAGTAATTGGATAACCAAGCCTATGGTGATCCGTATTCAGTGTTAGATACCACTATGGTATTCTGTGTGAACGTTTGCTGTGACAGAACTTGCCCGCAGGTAATCTCCTGAATAACGGGCTCTTACATATGTACAACTATAATCTGGGCGATTTACCATAACACATAAATACGTGTATTTGCGATTATACTCACCCCCTTCCTACGTCACCAAATGTTTTATGCAGCACCGCAAAATATTAAATTGGCCTAACCTAGGCTGCTTTAGCACTCCAAATCCCATGAAATAAAATCGTAGTTAAACGAAATTTACCGAGCTTAGCTGGAGAGATCGTTATGTGTAGCAATCACGTAACCGAGCGGGATGGCTCAGGTAGTTTCGTCTGTGGGCCGGGTTCGATTCCGTGACCGACCTAACTGATCCATGGGTTTTTTCAGGGTTTTCCCGGGTCACTAGGCGAATGCTAGATACATTAATTACATCCCCCGAATTTCCTGTCCCTCCATTTCAGCTCCATCATCATTTCACGTCATCTCTCATCTGGTGGTCTCTTTCAGGGTAGAAGTGTCGGCGGGAGTCTCGGTGGTGCAAGGCAGGATGATATGCTCTGAGTGAACCACTTCCTCCTCCAGTGAGTCGGTTGTTGGTCTCCGAACTGTCTGTTGGGAGATGCGTCCACTTCAGCTGCCGAGGTGCGGGCGTTGCGGAACCTAAGCACTCGTGCTACCTCTGACGCTACTAGAGGAACCTCGGGCCGAACTGCCGAGTCCCTCCCGTAGAGGAGTTTTCCGGATTGGGTTGGACTCGAAGGGCAGTGTGTTCCCGACACCCACGGGCAAATGGATACTTCCGGCCAGGCTACGGCCGCCCGGAGGGGGTAGAGGGTTGCCTTAAATGTCCCGGGTACTAGCCTGCAGAGCTAGTAGAAGGTGTGGTAGATCACCAGGCGGTCCTACCGAGGTTTTTGGTAGTCTTTCCTGCGGGGTTGACGCTCATAAGTGGCGTATCCACTTCCATCCCGTCTTGACGTTGTGCTCAGCGGGGGGGGAGCTTTTAGGCTCCAGGTATTGCCCTATGGAAAGAGCCCCGGAGTTGATCCATCGCTTCCGGGTAGAAGGAGGCCCGGGTCCTTGGTCCTACGTTTCCAGTACTAATGGGAATAGTAACTCTGCATTTACATGTCTGTTGGGACCTCCCTTAGGGGAGGGGATCCGTCCCCTTCAGCTGCCGAGGTGCTGGCGCTGCGGACCCTTAGCACTGGTGGTACCTCTGACGTTACTAGAGGAATCTCGGGCCGAACTGCCGAATCCCTCCCGTAGGGGAGTTGTTCGGATTGGGTTGGACTCGAGAGGGCAGTGTGTTCCCGACATCCACGGGGAATGGGGTACCTCCGCCATGCTACGGCCGCCCGGAGGGGGTGGAGGATTGCATCATAAGTCCCGGGTACTAGCCTGCAGAGTTAGTAGGTGTGCTAGATCACGAGGCGGCCTCACCGAGGTTTTCGGTAGTCTTCCCTGCGGGGTTGACGCTCGTAAGTAGCGTATCCACTTCCATCCGGGTTTGACGTTGAGCTCAGCGGGGGGCGAGGGTCTTTTTAAGAAATCAGGTATTGCTCTATGGAAAGAGCGCCGGAGATCTATCGCTCCCGGTCCTAGGTCCTAGGGACTAGTGGGAGTAAAACTTCTGCACTTAACTGCCTGTTGGGACCGTTTTCGAAACTCATTACGGGGCATTGTCCGTTGTCCTGGCCTACCGGAAGAGGTATCCATCTAAGTAAACTGTAGGGCGCTGCTGTCTGCACGCTAGTGGCTCCTTGGGACGGCTGCCTTCTGTTTCCTCTCGCCTCATCCTTCCTCTCTGGGATGCTGAGAGCCTACAGTGCAATAGACCAAGTCTGTCGCAGTGCCGAAACCCTTCCGAAAACAAATTAAAAATTGTGCGACTGTTCGTTAGTGCTCAGAAACTGTATAGATCTTAGTTCACAATGATAAATTATAGACAGACATGATTTGCGTTCGTGTGTAAGTAGGAAAAATTCAAAAAGTATTCCATTTTTATAGTTCTACCATTGTAAGGTATTATTCCTTCTGATAAAACGATCTTCAAAAAAATTTAAAAGATTGAAAAGGATTTACTAAGCGATAAAAGAGAAAATACTTCAACTCTTCTTTCTTCTTTCTTTTCTAGGAATTCTTTCATCCTATTTTTACTTCCTGGAGTAGTCTTCCTTCTGGTATACCATCTCTGCTAATCTGTCAGGTCCCATTCGGTCCACATGACCATTACATCCCTTCCTTCTCCAGTCTACCCACTCTGTTACAGGTTGTAATTTACAGGCGTCTCTTATTGTTTATTAGGTACTCTGTCCCATCTGGATTTTCCTTGCATTTTTATCATATATTCATTTCGGTAACGTTTTGTTTTTGTGATTTCAAGTTTGGTTTCTGCAGCATACGTCAACTTTTTTATAGATCCTGATTTTTGTTTCTCTTTTCCGATATTTATTCTTCTAAATGTGGCCATTAAGACATTCTGAGAACACAGTAGCCTTACTAACTTGCTAACTTCCTCTTTCAAAAATCTATCACTGCTTATTTTTACACATAGATAGTTAAAAACCATAAGCTATTGTATTATATTTCTTTAAATTGCTATTTACATCTTAATGACTATTTATTTACTGTTAAAACCTTTGTCTTTAATGGATTAATACTCACTCCATACCTTTCACAACTCAAAGAGAAAATATACAAAACCTTTGTAAATTGTCCTCTGTGTTGCTTATTAACAAGTACTTATACATATGTGTGTCATATACTCATGCCAGTCCCTTTAGAATATGGATACGAGTAGGAGGTAGCTTTGGATACCAGTTGCAGAAGAGGAAATTTAAAATTTTAGGAAACAGTGTTTCGTAATTTATTATAGTAATAAAAGCTGTAGTAGAAATGTAGATTTTAACTACATTGGTATAGTAGAAGTAAAGTAAAAGAAAGACCTTATAGATACATTAGATGAGTAGATTTGTAAGGCTACTGGAATCCAGTAACCTCTAGGCTTAGATAGTTAAACTAGCACGTAGATTATATCTTCTAAATTTATAAACTACGTTACGTAATTTTATTTAAAAATGAATAAACATAAAAATAAAGTTTACGAGATAGGACCCAAAAAAACTGGACTCCCAGGTCACTACCACTCGTAGACGTAGCGCAGGGTTCTCACGCTAGATGGTGTTAGTAGAGACTTTCATGAAACAGCTGTGAAGACGGCGTCAGTGTAGAGCTGAACGAGTAAGTGTGGTATAGTGTTTCTCTGACTGTTGGTGGGTTACCTCTGTGAAGTCGTTATGGCAACTTTAAAAGAACAAAGAGTGTGTGTGAAATTTTATTTCCTGTTTAAAAAACCTGCAACGGAGACCCACCAAATGCTTCAGGAAGCTTTCCAGGAGGACGCTATGAGCCGCACACAGGTTTTCGAGTGGTTTGTGCGCTTTAAACGTGGTGAGATGTGTGTTGAAGACAAACCTCGTTCTGGACGCCCTTCAACATCGCGAGATGAGGAGAACATTGAAAAGGTCCACCGGGGATCATCGCCAAACGATCGACCAAATTTCAGTAGCGACAGAAGCAGTTGAAGCTCGCGCCAGCGGATTTTGAGGAAGGATTTGCACATGAGACGTGTTGCTGCTAAATTTGTTCCGCGCCTTCTCACACAGGAGCACAAAACCATCCGCATGAATGTGTGTCAGGACTTGAAAACAGAGATTGCACGTGATCCAAACTTCTTGAATAAAGTCATTACAGGGGATGAGAGTTGGTGTTACGGGTATGACCCAGAAACCAAGCAAGTGTCAAGCCAGTGGAGGACTCCCAACTCTCCCAGACCAAAAAAAGCAAGCCAATTGAGGTTAAATGTGAAGATCATCATTGTCTATTTTGATGTTCGTGGAATTTTGCATCGGGAATTCGTACCCCCTGGCCAGATTGTTAACCATCACTTTTACTTGGATGTTTTAAGGCATCTGCGAGAGGATCTGGGGAAGAAACTCCCGGATGGTTTCTGCATCACGACAACACTCCAGCACAGACGGCCTTACGAGTGACCCACTATTTGGCATCTCAGAGGTGATCTGTCGTTTCCCATGCTCCGTATTCGCCGGACCTAGCCCCGTGCGACTTTTTCCTATTTCGACTAATGAAAAAACGCTAAAAGGGGAGCGTTATGTCGATGTAGAGGCGGTAAAAACAGCTTCGCAAATGGCACTGGACAATATCAAACTTGAAGAGTTCCAAACATGCTTCCAACAGTGGGAAAAGAAACTTGACAAGTGCATCGCATGTAATGCAGAGTATTTTGAATGTGACTGAAGTAATTTTGTAAAAAGGTTCATCAATAAAGTTTTATGGCAACAATCCGGTTTCTTTTGGGTTCCCCTTCGTTCATAATAAGGCTCGGTATAGATGTCAGAAATCGGGTTATTGGATATGCAGAATTTTTTTTTATCCTTCCAATTGCCCGATCGGTCGGTGCCAAACTTCCTATAAACTTGGACCATAACCTCTATGTTACAATATATGAACATTGATGCACAAAAAATAGGATATAACTCCTACAAGGTGTAAGGGAAATGTGCTAAAGGGTTGTTTTACGAGTAGAACAGTGAAATATGCAACAAAAACCCTTCTTTATGCATCATTGGTTTACATACTACATTTTGGAAATACGACAGCTGTTGTGTTATGAATAATTTTGTAAGTTGTTTTGTAATCTGAGTTTTATTTAGAAATACCACACTTTCAAAGTCCATAAATTTATCTGAAGGTAAAAATTACGAGGAATAGGCAATATCAAACCTCCTTTGTTAACTAGATTTGGATATACTACACATTTTTCTCGATACATTTTCTGGAAAATATTCCTGAGTTATCGCAATGCGAGCTGCATATTCCACATTGCGATTCGTCCTACTGTTTTTGAATGGTTTTCCCATAACCCACAAAGCTCAGTTGTCCCTCTCACGTAGCAAGCTTAAGTTCGGTTGAGTGATTTTGCTGCGTGCCCGCCCTCATTAGGGCTTAACCGCAGGATACAGATAGTATAGGGGTATTGGTCAGGTCAAAGCACGTTGCTCCTGGACGGCTGTCGGGCGCACAAACCTCTGTACCTTTGGTGAATATTTCCTTTGAAACAGTTTATTTTTGAGAATAGTTTTGATGGCAAGCACATCTCGGTTAGATTATTCGCAGCTCTTTCGATTACTTTCTCTCATAGTGTTATTTGATGATCAGCCGCTACCTGGAACTGCGTGCTAAAGGGGCAAGTTGCCCCCATTTGTGTCAAAATGTCTTATAATTTCATTTCCGTATCACTTCAATTTTTGTTAAAAATTTGGTAAACTGAGACACCAACAATGGGTCCAACAATCCAGCTGCCTGCTTGTCAGAATCTACTTTATTCTAGTAGCAACTGATAGCATAAGACCTGAAGCTTTCCTAGCCACGAATATGCCCAATTTCTTCTCGGGAAGCAACCCAGGTGTAAAGACGATTAGAAATTAACGTTTCGGGAGCGTGCATCTCTCCCATCATCAGGATATGTACTAAATGTTATAACTACAAATGAATCCCTGGATACAACACAAATATAAACAAAGACAAAACACTAACAAAATTAACATTACTGAACAAAAGACTGTTTTCAGTAAATTAAATGCCCGGTCAGGTGATGTCGTGAGTATAGAAAATTAATTGTGTCAAAGAAACGTAACTACTTAACTTCTTTATCAAGCTGTATAGATCTGTGCTTCCTAAGTCGACGGATTTCCATTTTAAGGCTGGTTCCCAAGAGGAGCTGAACTAAAATCCAGCATCACGAAATCTTGGCAAAATGTAACAGTTACTGGGAACGGAGAGATAAGGAGGCTTTGGCCATTTCCTTCGAGCGGAGCACGCTTAATCGTGATGTAGGACTTCAGTAATCATGTAATGGCTGTTGTAATAGCTTTTCGTAACTTTGCAATGACAAATGACGATTCGAGAGCCATTGATGATTGGCTTTTTCCAGCCTCTACATCAGAGACTTTCTTCGTCTAAGATGGAGTTTTGTAATAGAAATTCCTATTTATTTGTAACTATTTGCTCTATATAACAGGGAAACGCGTGAAACCTTCAAGACAAAACATATCATTGATAATATCTTAAAGTATCATGCTTAGTACTTAAAATAAAAATAATGATCACCTTATGCACTAACATATCTCGCACAGAACGATAGCCGCTGACAAGTACTTCCTGCAGTGTTCTTTATCAGATTTTGCTAATTTCCTCTGCCACTTGCTTCTCTAATTACAAACAAAGCATTTCCTCTGAAAATAAACGCTCCGTGCTAGTTACAGGGACTTTGAAGTCAAATCACACCTTCTTAGGGAAATTCCTTTTTGGATACTAGAAAAAAAATATTTTCCTAGCCTTACAAAACAATATGTCTATGATGTGCTTTCACTTGAACAGTGAAAGCACATTGGTTGCACTTTTATAAAACTTAGGCTTTATCTCTGTAACACACTTCTATTTGATATCTCTAGAAGGACAGTCCTCTCTAACTGGGCGGAGAAGATACGCCCTAAGTGTTTCGATCCCACTCTAAGTTATCGCTGATGACCAGGTAAAGTTTTATGATCCAGTAACCGGAGCTCCTTTGATGGTTCAGTGCACCACTGAAGCATCTCTAATGTCCCGTGAGTATCGCCCCATCCGGCCGCCCTTCGAGACCAACCCTAGCGGAAGGGCTGGGTGTATCAACTGTAATAACAAGGGGTACAGGGCCAACAGTGCATAGAGCATAACAACAGAAGAGACTTAAGCTTCCATTGTTGGCAATAATTGAAATTAGAAATTATCAAAGTACAAAAGTACATAGAAATCCAGGGGAGTTAACAGAATTTCGTTAGGTTGCAGCTACCGTCTCGGTAGCGTAGATGGTAGCGTGTCTGGCTCACGCTCAAGAGGTCACGAGTTCGTATCTCGGTTAGGGTGAGTTACTTGGATGAGGTGTTTTCCGTGGCTTTCCTTCATCCTGAAAGATGAATGTCGGGTAACTCCAAGCTCCTTTGACCCAGGACTCATTTGAACATCATTATGGAATATTTATGGAATACGGAATATTATTTTGGGGCACTCAGTAGAAAGTAAAAAAAAAAAATATATTTCTTATGCAAAAGAAGGTTATAAGAATCAACAGGTGCTCCTGTAAAGATATTTTTAGAAGATCCTAAAATTCTTTGTATGCAATAGTGCCTTATTTGCAACAAATAATGTAATTCACAGAATAAACACTAGACAAAAGTATAATATCCATTATCTTAGTGCTAAACTTTCTTGCTTCCAGAAAGGTGTGTATTATGAAACTATCAAAATATTTGGCGCACTTCCTAATGTTCTTAAAGAAAAAATTGATAATTTTGGTGCTTTTAAAAATGCTGTTAGAGACTATCTTTGCTCAAAATCTTTTTATTATGTACAAGATTATCTTAATGACAAATTATCCTGATAATGCTTCTGTATCTAACTGTTCCAATGACAAATCATTACTAATAAATATTTGATACATGTTGAAGGTTTATTTTTAATGTATATGTGTTTAAGAAATAACAAGAATGGTATCCATTGCAAAAGGGTTGAGACGTACTGCCATAAGCCAAGTGAAAGCTGAATTAAGAAGTGTTTGATTTTGTATCATATATAATTATCCCTGCTTTGTTTTCCATAATGTTGTTCATATTGTAGTTCACTCCACTTTTTGAGGCATATTTCTGACTATAATGATTCTTGCAAAGTTGATTTTGTAACGTTTTTCACTAATCTTAAGACATTTTTAAATTGAAATTTAAAAATAAGTAGAAACCTCATTAAAATGTAGAATTAAATGGTCTCGAAACATTAGCAAACTTTCTACAACTTCAGATCCCAAATGAATTATCGACGGGCCCTTAAATGCAACTTCCTCATTTCACAACTTTTCCAGCAGACACATGAATAACGCAGTGAATTTGCAGCAAGACATCTGGACCAGATGTAGTGCCTCTCAAGGTGGTCTTTAGCTGCATTTGTAGCGAAAATGTTGTTTCTACAGAAGCAGAGGAAACTGACGAATACTTTAGTACATTGACAACAATATAGACAACAAAAGATTCATATTTTGAAGTTATACCACCCACATGTTCAAAGCAGTATCGTTCCAGTGTGAGAAATTTTCTCGGGCTCGTCATTTATTAGCATTGGTTGAACAGTGAACTGACAGAGTGAGCTCCCGTGGAGTATGATTACTTTGCAATATTACTTATATCGTGCGTACAAGAAAACAATGGTAACGAAAATTACAGGTCAGAAGAGAAGTGATAACAAAGCCCTAAAGGAAAACATCAACTACTATTTTTTTTTATGTACAATGTAAAGAAATGGGAGCCGAAATTCTGAAATTCCTTGACCTAGCATAGCAGCTTTCAGCTTTTTGAGATGCTCAAAAAATAACAGGCTACAAATAGGCTATTCAAAAATAAAATGCCCGTTTTGCTAAAGGCCAAGGTACGTTATTTAGAAAATAAACAGGAAAAAAATTATAGAATTTATGTCCCTCCTAAAATTCATAAACCTGGAAATGAAATGAGACCTATTGTCAATTGTATAAATTCACCAACTTACAATTTAGCTAAATGGTTATATAATAAATTTAGTGATTTTGATAAATTTGGGAGTTTAAGTATTTAAAATTCTTTTGAACTAGTTAAAAAGATTGACAGTGTTGTATTATCTAAGACTGATAAACTTTTTTCTTTTGATGTAACTGCCTAATTTCGTAGTATTCCTAGAGAAAAACCTTTAATTTATTTTAAAAAGTGGTTAAATTTGGGACAGGAATTTGTGTCAGTAGTTAATTTATCTTGGTCTTCATCAGCCGTTCGGGTGCAATTTGGGACAGGATTTCTATGTTGGACGCACAATCCTTTCTCTTTTCGTGTGAGTTTTTGCGGCTATCTATTTCCTCTGGTCACCAAATGTATCATCTTATTCTAAATAAGAGTCATGAGACATCTGTGTTTCAAGGCGTGGTTCGGAATAAAGAAGTCAAATTCTGTAATTGGTTATATTTATACAGATTCAAATTATAACTTAAAATGTTCCTGATCTAGTACCAGTATTCATCACACTCCACCATTACAACAAAAATCTCTCTCTTTAAAACAAGATTATTGATTTATTTCTTACTATTCAAAACTTTTATCTTCTCCGCGTCATTTTTCCACCATGAAGCCAGATTATTAATTTATCGTAACTATCGTTACTTCACTCTTAATTTTGTGATTGGCCGATCCAATGGCACGTCACCACATTACGTCATATTACGTCATACCACTACTACTTCGGCCAATCACACAACTACATATATTTTTATAAATTCATAATCCCTTCATAATTCCTCCGAACATAACCCAAAAGTACTGTTACAAATTCAATAAATTTACATGAGGACTTAATAGTTGATTTTGTTAAAGTTACTACTTTTTGTTTAGATCAATTTTTTTCACTTTTAAATGTGAATTTTTTCAACAAACTTCTGGCTTAGCAATGGTTAATCCTCTTTCACCTTTTCTTACTGATCTTTTTGGAGTCTTTTCGGAATACAAATCACTAAAGCATTCCCTTTGATTTTTAAAGCCTGTTATAGATATGTTGATGATAATTTTTGTTATTGTTCATGATAAACAAATAAATGATGTTTTAAAATTACAAAATTTACAAGATAAAGCTATAAAATTCACATTAGAAAAGAAATTGATGGTTTTCTTCCTTTTTTGGTTTTGAAGATAATAAGAAATAATAACAAATTGAATTTTGATACTTATAGGAAATCTACTAATATCGATAATTACATAAAGAATAAAAGTTTTAACTCTTTTCCACATAAATTTGCTGTTTTAATAGTTTGATTTATAGATTAATAAATATACACCTACCTGAATAAAGATGAATTTAATAAAGATTATACACATATTATTAATACGGTTTTAATTAATGGTTTCAATAAAGATTTTATACAAAAGAAGATTAAAAAATTTAAATATAAAAAAAACTGTTAATGATATTTCTACCCTTAAAAAATAAAGTACGATTATAATTTTAATAAATTTACTTTTAAAGAGTTTGGTATATCTTTGGTTCCTCAAAACAAATACAGCATTAAAATTTAATACATTTCTCTAAGGTGGATGAAATTCCTAATAATAAAAAATTCTGATATTTACCAATTTGATTGTTTAGATTGTGATCAGGTTTAAATTGGTAAGACGAAACGTAATTTGGAAATCAGAGCGAAAGAACATTTTCGTAACATTAAGTATAAACAAATTGATAAATCGGCCGTAGTAGATAATTTTTGGTCATTTAACCATGAAGTAAATCCAGAGGTTAAATTATTAAAACAATTAAATGTTCCGATAGATTTAATGATCAGGGTAAATATATTTATTTTAAAAAATAAACATCGCGTAATGAATTTTTAAGTACCAGCAGTTGAATCTGTACTTAAGTTTGTTTCGTTTTCAGATTTTGGCAATGCTGAAAAAACATAAGAGCATAGTAATACTGAAAAAACAGAAGAGCATAGTAACTTCCTTAACAACCCTTTTTTTGTTGTAATTTACGTCCTCCAACGTTGTCATATCGGATGATGAATGGAATGGAT